>MU223063.1:1724616-1739444 GCA_018584345.1 Thuja plicata | reverse complement strand
CACTATAAACCCATAACTAAAGATGTCTTGCTATAGTGTGCTACTCCTTCAATCAAATATGCTCTTGAGAAGAATGTTTTGTTAGTAATAACTGAGAGGGGGGGGGGGTGAATCAGTGTCCTAAAAATATTCCAATAATCAACCCAAAAACTTAGTACCACAATATTAAGCCTCTAGTTATCTTCAGTCCTATAAAATGAATGCCTCCAAATACTTTTATCAAATTACTAGTGCTGAGACTGCTTTGTAAAACCTTCTACTTTATGTTTACCAACTAGTAGCCTGTTAATTTACCGAAAGATAATAAATTATCTAGAGTATATCGATCAATCCAATTACGTTATTTGTAATGAAAAACACTAAATTAATGACTCATAAACACATTGACATGAGGATTTTTAATGTGGAAACCCTATTAAGGAAAAACCACTTGGGACCGGTAACCCAAAATTTGCACTCTTCTAAAGTGAGCTCGGTGAAGAGCCAACCTTGTAAAAGGTTACAAACATACTCTTAGGTGTGACCTTGTCAGAGGATTTAAAAGTTTAGTTTGTCACTTGATATCAGTCATCTCTATGCTACCTTCCTTGATCAAACTCTCACTTGGCCTGTCAATAGGTATCTGACATCTCATGCTATCTTCATGATTAAACTTTTTGATACTGCTTGGGATGTATCTCAATATAGAAAGGATATTTAAATCCCGCTCGGTTAAGATAATTTCTAAATCAATGGTTAAACTGAAATAGTATGATCTGTTCACATATACAACTTCTACTTGCATATTTTTGGATCTATTGTAATATCATAAAAATATTTTTATCAATATGTCACAATTTATACCTTTGGTCCACTTTGATTCTACTCAGTGATGTTGTGCTCTATTTCTTGGTGTCCACAGAAAACTTTAGCTCCTTCCTTAGCTTGATTGATCGGGACTGTATGAAGTTGCTCTTCATCAGGTTCTCTTTAGCATCCTCTTTTCATTCATTCACCCACCACACTTCAGAATTAATTGAGTTGTCTCTTTATAGACATGATATCACTATTGTTAGGTTCTTGATTTCCTTGATCTTGACATGATCCACAATTCTTTCCAATTAGATTTAAAGAAAAACTCTTATTTTATCTCACAGAGATCTTCTTGCCAACTGGACAAAATAACTTTAAATCCATTACTTATCTCTGGCTTTATTTTGTCGATGAAAACAAAGATAACTACCAGTTAACTCTATATTTAGCTCTACTAGCTAGATATTTTTTTTTTTCTGAACTCAAGTTAATTTTGGTGTTTAACTCTTTGATAGCCTCGGTCAACACTCCAGTTCTCCTCGAGCTTATCCGTTAGTTTAAACTATGTTTTTGGCCATCGGTTATGCTTGTGATTCTTCTCGTTGGTAATGCTTGTCAATGTTCTTGCTCAGACATCACTGTGACTTGACTTTCAGTGATCTCTGTCTGTCAGTTTCCACTGACCACCGGTGTTTGAAGTCACATTGTGAATGCTTGTCTTTTATGCATTACTAAAAGCATAATATTTTTCTCTTTGATTCTCTGAAGTCTTTGACACTTTGATTATAACCAATTATATTCTATCAATTTGGCATTAATTACAATACAATCCATTAACTGATTTAATGTCTTGCATTATCCTTCTACATTTTGATGATCAACTTAACATCTTCAAACATTCAATCAGTTACATGTCATCAATCTCTCACTTTGGCATTGATGGAAACATACTAAATTATCATACTATAATATCACTAATACAATATGAAATATACATTTTCATCAAGATTTCCTAATGTAACTATTACAAATGTCTAGTTCTTGGTAAGCTCAAAATACCTTAGATTTGTTTCATGCAAAATGGTTGTCTTCAATCTTCAATCCCTTCACTGGGTAGATGTATCATTTGATATCTTTGTTATGATATGTGCTTTGCCTTGACTTTTCCTCTTCTTGTTAATCTCTTTTTCTTTTGACAGCAATCTTTCTCTTTGTCTGAACTCTCTCCTTTTGTTACTTCTCTCTCTTAGATGGATATTTCATATGTAATCAATTTATCTCCCTTAAAATATTGATTAACTCTTCCTTCTGATTCTCAGGAACTTCTCTTCATGGATAATGATATAATCTCTCTCTTTATCATATCTCTTCCTTGATAACAATGAAATCATCTCTCCCTTTGTATGATAATGAGATCATTTCTCCCTTTGTATGATAATGAGATCATCTCTCCCTTTAACAATAATGCCAAACAAAAGAACCATCTATATAATGTTCCATCCTTTTGCATAATATATTCCTTGAATTTCCCTATCCATCAACAATACAATGTCTCTGGTTTTTGGTGCAGATTTGTACCTTGCTATGTACAGATATATTTGTTTCTATTCATTTAGTGTTTGCATCAATGTGACTAATCTTTAGATTTGGTATAGGCTAATGCAACCTCCTGGTCAGTTTACTGACCGATAGACAAGGGTTGGACCCCTAGTCTTTGTCTCAGATACTCAAATGTATCCTTCGGTAATGGCTTGGTGAATATATCAGCTAAATTTTACTTTGATTGAACATATTCTAGTTTCACTTCCTTTGCTTGCACGTGTTCTCTTAGATAGTGATAATTGATAGAAATATGCATAGTCTTAGCATGCATGACTGGATTTTTAGAAATGTTAATTGCACTGGTATTATCACAATAGACAATTACTGGTTCAAGGATCTTCATATTCATACCTTCCAACAATTGTTTGATCCATGCAATATTGGAGAAATTTGCAATAGCACCCACATATTCTGCTTCTGCAGTAGACTGAGAGATGCATCCTTGCTTATTGTTGATCCATGTGACAATTCTGTCACCCATGAAGAATGCTCCCCTAGTTGTGCTCTTTCGGTCATCAATGTTTCCTGCCGAATCAACATCTATATAGACTTGTAGCTCAAATTTTCCTTCTCTTTTGTACCATAAGCCATATTCCTCAGTGTTCTTCAGATATCTCATAATTCTTTTAACAACAGTCATATGTGATTCTTTGGGACTAGCACAAAATCTTGCAACTATTCCAACTACGTGTCTTATATCTAGTCTGATATGAACAACATACATCAGCTTGTCAATCATTGATCTATATAAGGTCTGATTTACCTCATTGGATTTGTCTTCTTTTTTTAGCTTACATCCGGTAGCCATAGGTGTTCCAACTGGTTTGGAATCTTCCATCTTGAATATCTTTAGCACTTCCTTGATGTATTTGGACTGAGTGATATATATACCTGCTTCTTGTTGAAGAATTTTTAGACCAAGAAATAATTTGATCCCTCCAAACATAGAAATTTCAAATTCTTTTCTCATTTCATTAGCAAAGGATTTACATAACAATTCATTTCCCCCAAAAATGATATCATCAACAAAAATTTCAGCAATCAAAATATTACCATTGGTATCTTTTTTTAAGTAAAGATTGCTATTTTCACTTGTTCTAAAAAAATTTATGCTAATGAGATATGATTGAAGTCTTTCATACCAGGCTCTCAGTGCTTGTTTCAATCTATACAAGGATTTGTGTAGTCTACATACCATGTTTCTCTTGTCTGGATCAACAAACCCTTCTGGTTGTTCAATGTATACCTCTTCTTCAAGTATTCCATTTAGGAATGCAGATTTGACATCCATCTATTATACCTTGAATCCTTTAAATGAAGCATGAGAAAGTAAGATTCTAACTCCTTCTAGTCTAGAAATGGGTGCAAAGGTTTCTCCATAATCAATACCTTCTTCTTGTGCATATCCCATGCATACTAATCTTGCTTTGTTTTTAGTGACTTCTCCATTCTCATTCAGCTTGTTTTTGAATATCCATTTGGTACCAATGACATTCTTGTCATCTAGTCTTGGTACTAGTGTCCATGTATTGTTCTTCTCAATCTATTATATTTCTTCATTCATAGCACTGACCCATTCTTCATTCTCAAGTGCATTGTTAATAGATTTAGGCTCAAAATCACAAAGTAAACATCTGGTGTTTAGTGACTTACTTCTCATTCTTGTTCCAGCCTTCTTGTCTCCTATGATTTTATTCTATGGATGATGTCTTCTAACATACTTGGGAAGTTTAACTTCAGCTCTTTGTTCATCAATCTGATCATCTTCTTGACCTTCATTCTCATCTCCATTGTTCGGAACATCATCTTGAGGATTATCCTGATTGATGGTAATTGCAGCCTAATGCTCGGGTACAATATTTTGATGCTTAGGAGTGACACACTGTTGCTCAGGTCGAGTGTCAGGTTCTGTATAAACAAACTTGTTGTAGTCCTATAGTTCCTTTTTTCTTTTCTTATCATTTTTTTCTGCAAATTCATCTATTTTCACATTTCCACTTTCAATGATTTTGTTAGATGACTTGTTAAGACATTTATAAGCCTTACTTTTGGTTGAATACCCTAGGAAGATACCTTCTACACTTTTGCAGTCAAGTTTTCCATTTCCATCATCCTTTAATATATAACATTGAATACCAAAGATTCTTAAGTAACTTACATTGGGTGTATAACCATACCAAAGCTCATATGGTGTCTTCTTTGATTCTTTCTTCAATTGTACTATGTTTAGTGTTTAGATAGCAGTACTGACAGCTTCCCTCCAGAAATTTTGAGTGATGCTTTTCTTAATCATTAATGTTCTTGCACAGTCAACAATTGATTTGTTTCTCCTTTCAGCAATTCCATTTTGTTGCGGTGTCCTCGGTGCAGAAACTTGTCTTTTAATTCCATGCTCATTGCAATAGTGAGTGAATTCTTCTTAAGTAAATTCCCCTCCTCTATCTGACCTTAAGCATTTCAATTTATTTTCACTTTGTTTTTCTACCATTGCTTTATACCATTTAAACATCTTAAATGCTTTTGATTTATCTTTTACGAACATGACTGTCATCATTCTAGAAAAATCATCAGCGAAGAGAATAAAATACCTATCTCCATAGTATCTCTTTGTTATCATGGGTCCACATAGATCTGTATGGACTAATTCTAGAATTTTAGTAGATGTATGGGTTTTACTCTTGAAACTAGACTTTGTCATCTTACATTTTTGAAAATTCTTGCACATGATATGCTCGGGCTTAGTCATGCTCGGTAAGCCTCTAACATTCCTCTTTTTGCTTATCTTTATCATGTTTTCAAAGTTCACATGACACAATATTTTGTGCCACAACCATATGTCTTTGTTTCTAGCCATCAAACAAGTGGTGTTAGTGTCATCAAGATAGAAAAGGTTACCATTTTTATGCTCACTAGTACCAATCAACCTTCTTGATTCATTGTAGATTTTTTCCTTCTTATTTTCAAATGCTACTCTGTGACCTAAATTCTTCAGCTATGAAACACTTAACAAATTGTAGTTCAATCATTTTACTTAGTAGACATTTTCACATTTTATCAGGTTATTCAACATTATGGTTCCTTTAACTTCAACTGGACAAGGTGTATCATTTCCCATTCTCACTGAACCACCATTATAGAATTCAAAAGTCTCAAATTTTTGTTTGTCACTGGTCATATGGTGAGTGCAGCCACTATCTATGATCCAGACATCATTTTTACTAACTTTAGATATGAGTGCAGTTTCTACATACCTTTCTTCATCTTCATCTGAATCAACCTTCATGGCTACAAATACCATATTGATTTCTTCTTCTAATTCAGTGTCGATGTCACCAGCTTTGTTCTTAGCTAGGTAAAAAGCTTTCTTCCCTTTGTCCTTGTAGTCTTGGATATCTCTCTTGTCACATTGTCTGTTTCTTCAGTAATCTCTATTATCACCTTTATCAAACTTATTCTCATATGATCTGTCATTTCCTCTGTCATCTTTTCTTTGGTTTGGACATCTTGTAGCAAAGTGTCCAACCTCTTTACAGTTGAAACATACAAGTGGTATTTACCCTTGTATCTACATTTGCCTCTCTACAATCTTCTGGCCATTAGTGCTTCAATTTCATCAAGTCCTTGATCCTCATTATCACTGTCACTATCATTTCTAACACCATGTCTATGACTTGAGTTATTTATCTTTAGAGAAGATTTGAATGTAGATTCTATAGATGGTAAGACACTATTGTCAAAGTTATTCATCTCAAATTAAATTAGTCTACCAATCAGACTATCTAGAGTAACTGTATTGTTTTCAACTTCTCTCATTTCTTGAATAGCAGAAACTCTAATAGCACATACATGTAGTAAGGTTCTTAAGATTTTACTTACCACTGTCTCCTCTTAAAGTACACCTACAACACCTCAGATAGCATTTACTACCTCTTAGATTATGCAACTATGTTGAGTGATGTTTTCTCCTTCTTTCATCCTTAGGTCATCAAACCTCCCTCTTAGGCTTTCTGCATTTATTCTTAGTACATTGGCATCTCCTCCATGTACAAGCTTCAACTTATCCCACATTTTTTTTGCAGAGGTGCAAGTTTTTACATCTTCAAACACAACATCAAAGAGTGATGATGCAAGTTCTATCATCCTACAGTTATGCTCATGCTTTACTCTTAATTTCTCAAGACTGTGAGGTCTTGTCGGCAACACATATTTAGTATCTAAGTATTGAACAATATCATTTCCAATACCTTATAGGTGGAGTCTTATTCTTCTTTGTGATGATGCAAATTTATCTTTGTTCAACTTGGGCACATCTCATCTGTTCATCTTGTGATCTTTTGTTTGAGTTGTTAAACTCCCTTTCTAAGCACACAAGCTCCTATACCAATTGTTAGTAGTAGCTGAGAGGGGGGGGGTGAATTAGTGGCCTAAAAATATTCCAATAATCAACCCAAAAACTTAGTACCACAATATTAAGCCTCTAGTTATCTTCAGTCCTATAAGATGAATGCCTCCAAATACTTTTATCAAATTACTACTGCTCGGAATGCTTTGTAAAACCTCTACTTTATGTTTACCGAATAGTAGTTTGTTAATTTACCAAAAGAAAGTAAATTATCTAGAGTATACCGATCAATCCAATTAAGATATGTGTAATTCAAAACGCTAAAGTAATGACTCATAAACACATTGACACATGGATTTTTAATGTGGAAACCTTGTTAAGGGAAAAACCACTTAGGACCGCCAAAATTTTCACTCTTTTGAAGTGAGCTCAGTGAAGAGCCAACCCTGTTAAAGGTTACAAACACACTCTTAGGTGTGACCTTGTCAGCGGATTTAAAAGTTTAGTCTGTCACTTGATATCGGCCATCTCTATGCTACCTTCCTTGACCAAACTTTCACTTGGCCTATCAATAGGTATCTGGCATCTCATGCTATCTTCATGATCAAAATTTTTGACACTCCTTGGGATGTATCTCAATATAGAAAGGATCTTTAAATCCTGCTTAGTTACTTTAGGCTTTCTCAATCAATGGTTAAACTGAAACAGTATGATCTGTTCACATATATAAATTCTACTTGCATATTTTTAGATCTATTGTAATCTCATAAAACTATTTTGATTAATATGTCTCAGTTTATACCTTTGCTCCACTTTGATTCTTCTCGGTGATGTTGTGCTCTATTGTTCAGTGTCCGTAGAAAAATTTAGCTCTTTCCTTAGCTTGCCTGATCAGGACTGTATGAAGTTGCTCTTCATCAGTTTCTCTTCAACATCCTATTTTAATTCATTCACCCACCACAATTCACAATGAATTGAGTTGTCTCTTTATAGACATGATATCACTATTGTTAGGTTCTTGATTTTCTTGATCTTGGCGTGATCCACAATTCTTTCCAATTAGATTTAAAGAAAAAATCATGTTTTATCTCACAAATATCTTCTTTCCAACTAGACAAAACAACTTTAAATCCATTACTTATCTACGGCTTTATTTTATCAATGCAAACAAAGATAACTACCAGTTAACTCTATATTTAGCTCTGCCAGCTAGATATTTTTTCTTTTCTGAACTCAAGTTGATTTCGGTGTAAAACTCTTTGATAGCTTTGGTCAATACTCTAGTTCTCCTCGGCCTTCTCTATTTTGGCAAGTTGACTCCCAGGGAGTATATGGCTTATTTTGTGTTGTCATTATGGCAACAAAGTCATATGAAGTTTTGATAGTAAACTATGAAGTGAAAAATGACTAAGTGTAGAAGATAGAGCAGAATAGTGACCTGCAATCAATCAGGGCATCAGCGCATGTGCATACGACCACATCAGGATATGTGCATTCAGACTTAAGCTATATGGTATATTTTTATGCTTATCCTATACACACATGGTACGGAATGTTAGTACAAACAAATTATAGAAAGAACAAGTACACTAGTAGTTCAGAATACAGAGTATAAAGCCGACTTCATGATTTTGATTAGCGTGTAATCTTTTGTTATGTAAAGGCTAAGTGCCTATTGTAATAAGTTTGTAATCATATATTAAAAATTGCTGTAAACACGCTTAAGCCAATTTATTTGGAAGTGTTTTGTATTATGTTTTTTGGTCGACTATGGTCTTGTTTTGGGTCGCGTCTATTCAGGCACATATATATATATAATGCAAAGATACATTTGAAGTGTCATCGAAATAGTAAGAGAAGATGTTTAGTAGAGAAGTATGAATATATTAGTATGAGATAGAGCCCTTAAATAAGTTAAGAGCATAAGCGCGTAACTAGAACTGATCAAACATCTGTGTCACATATAGCAGTTCACTTTTGGATATAGTGCATATCTATTCTCAGGAGGTTGTAGCCTTCTTTCTCTTTGAGCAGTGAGCTCTTGGATAGTGATTCCTCACCCCTAACGGGGTTGTTTTTAAAAGACTCCTAATAGGGTCAGACCCTTAACTAGGTCATTGTACTTACATTGTAAGGACTGCTCCTAATAGGGAAAAGGAACTCTAACAGGTTCATTATACTAGTGCAATATTTGTGGGTACTAATTCCCACCAGGGTTTTCCTCTAATCAAGGTTCCCCATAATCATATCTTGTTCTATGTGATCTCATGTTAAGCTTGAAGTGTTATATGATTGATTTACATTTAAAGTTGTTGAAATTAAATAATTAGCTAAACACTAATTCACCCCCCCCCTCTCAATGTTTCTAACAATTGGTATCAGAGCCTGGTCCTCAGAGAGAAAATTTTAACCACTTGAAAATATCATGGATTTAGCAGAAGTCAAACATCTGAAAAAGAATCTTGAAGTATCCCTTGAAGATCTAGACAGATCTGAGAAAGAAAATGACGAACTTAAACTAAAATTTGATGGCTCACAAATGCTTATCAAGAAACTAAGGAAAGAACTAAAAGATTGCTCCACCAATGATTTGAAAATGAATGAAGAGAACATGTCTCTAAAAGATAAGATAGAATAATTGAATGATCAGTTAACTAATAGCTTAACAGCTATTGAAGAGAAGAACAAAGAAAAAAAATAGTTGGATGAAGAACTCATGCAAGCCAATATGAAAATCTTGGAATTAGAAAATATCAAGAACAAAATTGAATCTAAATTATCAGGAGCAAAAGACAAGATTGATAAACTAAACACAAGCTCTGATTTGATTCAATCATAGCTCTATGCACAAAAGCTAAAAGGTGATACCACTGGTATGGGATACAGTTTAGCTCAAATTGAGATCAACTCATCACAAGAAAGAAACAAATCTCAAATAGAATCTTCAGAAGAAAAGAAAACTAAAAATCATGAAGAGACTAAAGTAGAATCACCAAAAGATAAGCACAAGGCAGTCAATCATACTTGCTATGCCTGTAACAAGCATGGACACTTGGAAAGAGATTGTAAGAATGTATGACCCCTGAATGGTTACTATTACTCCTGTAATAAGTTTGGTCATAGGGCTATTCATTGTGGAACAAATCAAAGAAATCAGTCACAACTGAACCAAAGGAATCAAACTCAATTCAATCAGAGAAATCAACCTCAAAGAAACTTGCAGAACATTACATGTTAGATATTAACTACAATGGACACATAGCCAAGCAATGCAGCATGATAAGTAACAACATCAGACCTCCTATCATTTGTCACTCATGTGGAAAAGCTGGACATATCTCAAGGTTTTGCAGATCAAGAACAAAAGGACAAGAGAACCCCGAGAAGTCTTTGTTTGAAGAATCAGGAGAAGTCAAGTTTGTGGAGGCTAAAGCTAAGTCAAATAAAATATGGGTTGAAGTAAAGAATGATAATGAAGAGAAAAAAGTAGCAGATGCATCCTCAGTGGACACACCTTCTACCTCTAAATAGTTGACCCTCATGGTCTTAGGGGGAGCTATTCTAGCTCTAAACCCCTGTGTGGCTAGTATACTCACCTCTGAGTATGTGCCTATGGATTCATGCTTGTAATCACAAAGTAAGGTTGTATGCATTCACACATTACCTTTACTTTGTTTGGAACAAAGTTTGAAATTCTCTTTGTAAACCACTTTATGACAACGAGCATCAAATGCAATTGATCTTATATAAATTGGCAAAAGATCTTAAAAACCTCACTTTGCATTTGAGATTGAAGCATTTAGAAAGAAGATAAGCATCAAGCATCAAAGCACTGCAACTTAAAGGATTAGTTGGTTTGTGAATGGATTAACGATTGGATCGAAACCCTAGTAGTTGTGTCATTTCAGAATCATCGTGAAACCCTACTTAACCTAGATGTAAGTAAGTATGGAAACCCCTGTTGTATTCGAAATTGCTGAGAGGAAGAGATTTGTTTTTAAGAAGCATCCATTCAAGTCCATACTAGATGATGTCGAAGGAGAATTCTCTAGGACTCTGCTTGGAGTCATAAATGTAGAAGACATCTGCGCATATGTTTATTATAAGAAGGAAATAGCTGGAGACAACAACATTGCATCTCTCATGGGTTCTATGATGAAACCAGACTATACATTCAAGGATGAGTACGCGCATCTCATTGATAACCTTATCTTTGAGTATTCCAATGCACACGAGTTCTATGAGCTAGAATGGGTGAAGATATTACTTAGTAGGATACATGATGATCTATACTAGATAGGTGAGGTTCCTGTCTGCATCACTATAGATCTAATTCATGAGATGACCAGACTTCCCAAGACTGGACCAACTCTTCCTACTGGCAAGGATGTCAAGAAGCAGGTTGAACAAGTTTGTTTATCTAGAAGTGATAGGTGTGGCATGACTATTGATCCCATCAAGGAGAAAGACATAAAAATACTCACTATGATACTTGGATACAAGTTTCAACAAGCAAGCAGACTGAATAGTGTGTCTGCAGCAACAGTTCTGGCAGCAATAAGGATAGTGAGAGATAACACTCAGTACAATCTCTATGAATTATTGCGCGCACAGCTGATAGAGAATATCTAAGCCATTAAGCATGACAAGAGAAATATATTCAGGTTTGGCTCTTTGATCATCTATTTGTACTTCCAATTTGTTGGTAAAGTTGCAAATCTTTACCTAGATAGGAGCAAGCCTACTATGTCTCAAATATCTCTAAAAGCTACATCAAAGAGTAGTGCAAAAGACTCTATGGACATGGATATCAAAACTTTCAGGATCAAGATGCAGAAGAGGTTCAGGATACTTGAGAAAATATTTGAGAAATACAAAGACACCATATGCTTCATGGTGGAAACTAACAGTACTTGCATGGAGGCAGTTGAGCCTAGGACAAAATGGATTCACCCTCTTGATTATGAATTTGAAGAACATGTTTTGGAAGGTTATGCACAAGTCCTCCTATCTGCGCCCAAGGATACCAATGAACCTATATGGGGCACGTACAAAGAAAAGACAAATCAAGTTGATTCTATCTTATACAGTACTGACAACAAAAGGAAGGCATCAAGGATTACCTCAAACATCCTAAAAGTTCATGGTGTCACACAAGAAGATCATGACAGAGCTAGAGAAGCTAAGATTGCAAAAGAACTTGAGAAGAATCCCACAGAAGTTAAAACAAAAAAGACTGATGATATGCCTAAGAAGAAGAAGAAGAAATCAAATAAAGATACATCTGCGCCATCAACCACCAATGATTTGGAAGCATCTCCACCTTCAGTACCTAGCAAGATGGCTAGAAGGAAGAAGCAAGTTCCCACAAGTCATCCATCCTCAAGAACTACAAGGAGCAAGGTAAAGAACACACAAGACCCTCCTGAGGTAGGTTTTAGACCTAGTATTAATGTCTTAAGGAACATAATTGTTAATGAAGGAAGACTAGAATCTCTCAAGAATGTATATGACAAGTATCAAGAGATAGACAAATCAGAGATTCATTCTATGAACATCTCTCACATGATTAAGTTCAAAAGGACAGTATTGGAACTTAAAACTGTCATGCCAAAAAAGGTATGGAATATACTTGATTTGTTAAAGAGGCAAGAAATTGAAGAGGATATGAGGATAAGAGAAGAAACATTGGATAGTTTTCTCCCAGTGTGCTCGCATGATGAGAAAGTCATTCTGTTGGATTTAGTAAAGCCGCACCTAAGAACCAAAACAAGAATTCTTCATATCATGAACAAGGAGTATGATCTGGTCGGTGAAGAGAATTATAAAGCTTTTGAGTGGGTATTTATGGATAGACATATGTATCCATCAACAACGCCCAAAGCTAAGGCAACTCTAGTTCCTCCTAAACAGGTTGCAGAACCAGTAATTCAGAATGCACCTAAGACGTGTCCACAGGTGTCAGCACCCTCAGTCTCAATAACTTCTGACACAAAAAAAGATTCAAGGGATACCATAGTGATTGATAATATCAAGATAGCCATGACAGCTTATGATAAATATATGTACAAAGTTGATAAAGCATTTGTAAGAACTAAAGAAATAAAGGAGGTATGCACTGATGACACATCCTTACAGCAAGATGAAGTTCCCCCAAATGATTCAACAGATCTGAATAATGAGGAAGATAATCAAAACAATGAGACACCAATCATGGAGATCCCAGTTAAAAGTGAATGCATGGATAATAGTCAGAATACCATATTCACACCATCCATTCAACCATCTAGCTCATTGTTGTCAAGTTTAACTCCTGACCCAGCATGTCTAGATGCATGGGGAGAAGAAGATTTAATAAAGATCAGTGTGCTAGCCATGGAAAAAGCTAAAGAGAAATAGGTTATGAGAAACCCTCTCTTCTCGGAATCAGTAAACATTTTGAATGACCTAGAACCTACAGACAAGAAAGTAGCAAAAATTCAATCAGTTGATGATGTAGACAACATCCTAACAAGCTTCAAAGCACATTTTACAAGATTAGTAGATTCAGCCATGAGAATTGCAGAAGATGAGTATAAAAAGGAAAGATTAAATGAACTGGTAAAGAACTTTACGTTAGATCTAAACTCATTAAATATTGGTCAGTCTATGTTGAAAGAATTGGCAGCAAAAGGTAGGAAGGTTATAGCAAACTGCATGGACAGATGCAAACTCACCTCTGAACACATCAAAAAGATAGAGGAGGCAAATATTTTGGTTGACAGTGTTAGAAAATCAGTTGAAACATCCATGCAAGAGATGAACATCTACAACAATATCTATCAAGGTCAACTGGACAAGATAGAAAAAGCTAAAATGGAGATCAGTAAGATAAGGATCAGGCAGACCCAACTGAGGAATGCACTTGTGCCCTCCTTAGCAGTTCTGGATGAGAACATCAAACATAATGATGCCATGATTTTCACGTATGATCAAGGTCCCTGCATGGACCTGATAAAAATGGAGAAGCTCACTTATTCTCTATGCGCCCATCTCCAAACAGTTGATGCAATGAAGGCATTCTGGCAGCAAGAGATGAAGAATCTTCAGATTGTATATCCAGATGTATACATGGAGTGAGTATGTTGAAAATTGCAAGTTTTTTGACACCTTTGTCATTAATGTGAAAGGGGGAGTAATGTATATAATGAATAAAGTATATATGAGGAGTAATGTATGAATATGTTAAAAAGATAAGAATATACAGTTTTTAGGTGTTAGTCAATTTTGAGTAACTTGGCCACATTCCTTTGTTGCCATTAATGACAAAGGGGAAGATTGTTGGCAAGTTGACTCCCAGGGAGTATATGGCTTATTTTGTATTTTCATTATGGCAACAAAGTCATATGAAGTTTTGACACTAAACTATGAAGTGAAAATTGACTAAGTGTAGAAGACTGAGCAGAACAGTGACTTGCAGTCGATCAAGGCATCAGCGCATGTGCGTACGACCACATCAGGATATGCGCATTCATACTTAAGCTCTATGGTATGTTGTTGTGCTTATCCTATATACATATGGTATAGAATGTTAGTACAGACAAGTTACAGAAAGAACAAGTACACTAGTAGTTCAAAATACAGAGTATGAAGCCGACTTCATGATTTTGATTAGCATGTAATATTTTGTTATGTAAAGGCTAAGAACCAATTTTATTAATTTTTTCATCATATATTAAACATTTTTGTAAACACGCTTAAGCCAGTTTATTAGGAAGCATTGTGTATTATGTTTTTGGGCCGACTATGCTCTTGTTTTGGGTCGCGTCTATTCAGGCATAAAGATATATATATGTAATGCAAAGATACATTTGAAGTGTCATCGAAATAGTAAGAGAATATGTTTAGCAAAGCTGTATGAAGATATGATGAAGGGCACTCCCCTTAATACCACAAACACATAACACAAACAGAGAAGCAACAACCATTTGCAAGAACAGAAAATGGACTTCTTATTATCTCCACAAATGCAGAATTACAAACTTTCAGAATTACAATATGCAAAGCCACATGGGCATTCCCCTTACAATATTATGTAGGACAAAGCCTCGAA
>MU223063.1:1675406-1703388 GCA_018584345.1 Thuja plicata | reverse complement strand
ACCTTTAACAGGGTTGGATCCTAACAGGGCTCACTTCAGAAGAGTGAAAATTTGGGGTACCGGTCCCAGTGGTTTTTCCCTTAACAGGGTTTCCACGTTAAAATCCTTGTGTTATATGTGTATGGTTCATTACTTTATTTTTTTACATTCTACATATGCATTTATGGATTGATTGGTATACTCTGCATATTTACTGAGTATTGGTAAATACAGTTTACTGCTTATCGGTTATCAAGGAGAATAAGGACAGACAAGGTAAACCGAGAGATAGTTATTTGTTTCAAGTATTTCAATGGCATGCATCTTGTAGGGACTTAATAATTGGATAAGTATTGATTGGTGGATTAAATTGGATAAATTTTTGAGGCCACTGATTCACCCCCCCCCCCCCCCCCCCCCTCTCAGTTATTACTAACAAATTTAAATACAAAAGTTATCCCAAAAGTGATTAAAGGAATAAAAAACTAAAAATGAGTGCTAAGAGAGTGGGAAATTAGACTCATTAATTAAAAGAGTATAATTTACAATATTATGCTACCATTGATAAACATTTGGAATTCACTCACAATGAACAAGTCATAATTATACATCATATACTTTTCTTGTTAAATTTGCTAATCATAGAAAGTTTTTATTGATTACTTTTGGCCTCAAACTCGACCACTTAAACCTCATCAACATATCATATTCCTTTCCTATAATAAGTTTAAAGATAATAGAATCTTGGCCTTACTTTGGTAATCATTTATGTTCTGCTTCAATTTCTACCCCTAAGGATCCTTCGCAGTATATGGATATGGAAGTATACTATCATAAAATGTATCCTCATATATTTACATGCTTTCTTAGCCCTCACTTGAGTGATCCTCATTCCGTGTCACCTAATTTGACTAATCATTCTCGTCCCAAGGATTGGCATTTTTTTGCATAATGATCTTATCATTCTCCTAGTCCCTAATCCAATATTTCAAAACTAGACTAGAGCACTAGGTGTCATAGTCCCTTTAGACTATGGCACTAAGTGTCAATGTCTAGCCTAAAAGGGCCAATGTTTTAATATGTTAATGGTCAAATTTCGATGAGCGGGAAAATATTATCAAGGTTGGACTTATTTGGGGTTTTCACATGTTTTCTTGAGGGTTAGTATAAAAGGACACCTCCCCTTCTTCATTTGAACATTCTTCGATCCAAACATCACAAGTTCTCTATCTCATCAAGCTCTGAGCAAGAGTTCTATTCATTTATAACACAATGAAGAAGAAGGTTCAATAATTGAAGGAGTTTAGCATTGAAGATGACATCCGTGATCAATTTATTATGTTTTCTCCATGAGTGAAGATATATATGAGCTCCCTTCCTAGTATTTACCTTTCATAAAAGCTATAAAATAAGGAGAATTCATTGGAGAAGGTATATTACTGGGATTCAAAAGTATTTACTTTGGATTTGGGGATTATTTTCAAAATATTATTATTGTAGGGAAGGTTGAATACTCTAGGGGATTGACTAAGGCAAGCCCCTATACAACATCAAACACCAATTTTACCTCTCTTGTTTGTATGTTCAAAGATCTAGAGGTGAAGTGTTGTATATCTAGAGAAGGTGAATTGAGATAAAAAGATTCATATTTTAAAATAGGACTTGGATTCTTCTAAATTTTGTTCATAGTTTGCGATTAGAAAATTAGTCCAACACTTTTTAGATTTTTTTAGAGGAAAGATTAGAATGGTGTTACAATCCTAGATTTGCAGACAATATTATTTTTGGCTCACTTGGATGATGGTGCATAGAAAATTAGTACTACCATTTGGATCTTGAATGTTAATGACAAGTTCCTCTTTGGCTCTCCTTTTCATATCTATGTTTTGTATTGTTTTATTAGAATTGTATCTCTTTATTTATACTAACATGTGTTTAATTTCGTGTCTTTTACCTAGCCTTGCTGCAAAAAATCAATTCATATCAACTCTTAAGAAAAAAAGGGGAGTGCATCATCCCAAACCACTTTGCATCTAACTCTTGCCTGTACCTCAATTGGTTTGAAGTTTTATTATTATTATTTTTTATCTCACCTAATGAAATAGTTAATGGGGGTAGGTTTGATCCCTAGTTCGCATAATTAGACAACCTACCATGTTCCCCTTCATTTCATTTTGGTGAACTTGACTTAGCATGCTCTTTATTTCAGATTTGGATGTTTAGATCTAAGTTTGATTGCACTTATTATGTGCTTTGAGTGCTTAAATAGATGGTTAAGTAATAATTTTATTGCTATCAAGTGCATTATTTTATCACTTGTTTTATTATAATTTCTTGCAATTATGTTAAGGGAATAATCACTTCTTGTAGCCTTATCATTCTTGTGTATGAGCTTCATTACCCATTTTCCCGAATCTAATATCTCAGTGAGAAGAAGTTATAGATTGTGGCTGTCCAATGTTTGCATGCTAAGGTTATTGAGCCTGAATTGATTAAAACATGTTTCCTAGAAGCTTGGTTGTATCCTCTTCCCTTAATCTAGCACCTACCATGCCTACCATTGTCGAGAATTCGTCTCCTAAAACTTCTCATGGCGAGGAACAAATCATCTACTAAAATCCCTCTTGAATGATTGGGGAAGCTTGACAAGCAATTGAGAAGCCCTCAACAACTTATCAGTCAAGAGCACATGGGTGGAGAGGCAATCCCCTTGATTGAAGGTTTAAGGACATTGATTCAAAATGAAAATCATTCAAGATACGTCTATGTGCCATGTTGTTATCCAACCAATTTCACCCCAAATTCAAACTACAAGCTACTAATGTTTTATATTTGTTATTCATAAAGTTAGAATTATGAAATGTCAATCATAAATTTTGTCATAAATACACTAGACACAATGTATAAGTATGAATCAACATAGAAATTAATTTGCAACAATACAAGTGACAAGAATAAAAGAAAAAGCTACTAATTACATTAGAAACTTTTTATATAAGATTCTATGAACTACAATTAAATTATAATGAAATGTCACTTACAATACTTCCTCATTGTAATATTAAGAGAATGAATGAATACAATTTCTTATAATATAATCATATACTTCAAATCAAAAAATTAAGCTTGATTCTACTTGTTTTATTACATTACATAACAAATCTAAGGCATGTGCTAACCAAAAGAAACTAAGTTTCAAACATAATCAATTACAATTACACCAAGGACTACCTTGAATAAAAACATATATTTTTCAAATAATTTATAATTAAACAAATACTGTTCTTCCCCACACATATCGCAAAATCTTTCCACAAGATTTTTAAGTGGAAAATGTTGGTTCTGCGAACAATGTGCACAACCTCGATTCCTTGTCCCAAGACTTTAAGTGGAAATGTACACAACCTTGATTCCATAAAACATCCATTAACTTACACCTTTTATGTGACTAATGCAACAAGACAATGACCACTTAAAACCCTATTATTTAAAAGCTCCTGAAGCTTATCTAGATTCGTGCCTCAAATTGAGATGTTTGCCAATTATAATATCTAAGGAAACTGACTGATGCATGTAACAAAGAGTTTTAGGTAATATATTAATTGATCTTTGTTGGTTTAGAGAGAGCATATTGGTCATGCATTTCAAATCAGATCAGACATGCATTTGAAGAATAGTATTTTACGTGAACATGGAAAGAGGGAATGAATTATGACCCAATCCTATCCATTTGAAGGTTTTATTATAATGCCCATTATCTAGAAAACTTCCCCACATAATGATTTAGTCTTTTTACCACACTTCAAGTATGTCTATGCGAAATTTTAGCTCTTGAATTTGGTTCAAAGGGCTTTATCTTTCATTTTGTTGGACCCACATAAGTTCTACACAGATAAAGGTATGATTCATTCTTTCCATGGTGGCTTCAACTTCACAGGAAAACTTTAACAGAGTTTGAAGATAAAAAAATGTTTCTAAAGTTCTAACTTCTACATATATTAAGGTATGATTCATGACTTCTACTGAAGATAAGGTATGATTTAGTGGTGTTTGGATTTCATGGGAAACTTTTGCAGAGTTTCAAGATCAAAAGATGATTGAGAATTTGCACTGATGATTGGAGGGCATCAAGCTGCTCTCTTTTGTTTTGTTTTTGATGAAATGTTTCTATTTCGTTGAAGAATCTCAAAGATTACTTTTTTCAACAAACTCTTCGTTTATTCCACAGTTCATAATAGTAGGATAAAGCTTCTACCTGTGCTTACTTTTTCTATAGATGTTTCAGACATCCTTTTTTGGATGTAGAAATTAGAGCATGATTAGAATTCTTACATTATGTAAAAAATTGGGGATGGCGATTCTTTGCTTGCATCTTGTTCCACCGATTCTAGGTTTATTATCACTAGATAAAAGCTTCTAGAAATATATGGTTTTGTTTTCAGACATCTACTACTGGGATGTAAAAATTAGGGAGTAATTTTTACATTATGATGAAGAATTGCAGATGACTATTCTTTGTTTGGATGTAAGAATTATACAAAGACCACTCTTGTTCGTTTCTAGAATGCTGTTTTTATAGGGATGTTTCAGACATTCATTCTTCGGATGGAGAAAGTAAAGAGCATGAATTCTTACATTGTGATAAAGAATTGCAGATGATGATTCTTTGTTTGGATGCAAGAATTATACAAAGATCACTCTTAGTTCCACCAAATTTAGGTTTTTCTTTGTAGGATGAAGCTTCTAGAATGATGTTTTCTAAAACGTCCATTATTGGCATGGAGAAATTGAAGATCATGAATTCTTACATTGTGATAAAAGAGTTAAAGATGATGATTCTTTGTTTGGACGTAAGAATTATACAAAGATAACTTTTATTCTACGACTTTAGGTTTATTCTTAGTAGGATAAAGCTTCTGTCTTTGTTTTTCTACGAACGTTTCAGACACCCATTATTGGGATGGAGAAATTAAAGAGCGTCAATTCTAAAAGATGACAATTTTTTCGTTTGGATGTAAGAATTATACAAAGATAGCTCTTGTTCCACTATTCCTAAGTTTATTCCACAAAGCTTCTATCAAAGCCTGTATTGACTTACTATGGATGTTTGAAACATCCATTATTGAGATGGAAATCAAAGAGCCTGATTTCTTACGTTATGATTATGAATTGCAGATGGCGGGTCTTTACTTGGATATAGAAATTATACAAATATCACTTGTTCTAATAACTTTATATTTATTCCACAGTTCATATAAGACCTGTATTTAATTTCTCTGGATATGGAAATTAAGAGAATAAATCTTACATTATGGTAAAGAATTGCAGATGACGATAATACGCTTAGATCTAGGAATTATAGAAAGATTGAGATTGCTCTTGTTCCACCAACTCTAGATTAATTCCACAGCCCATGATAACAGATAAAACTTCTACAAGGCCTGTATTTACTGTCTATGGATATTTTAAACACCCATTACTGGGATGTAGAAACGAAAGAGCTTGAATTCTTACATTATGATAAGAATTGTATATGATGATTCTTTGCTTGGATGTACGAAATATAGGAAGATGGCTCTTGCACCACCAACTCTAAACTTCTTGGTCCATATTAGTAGGATAAAGCTTCTGGATCACCTGTGTTTATTTCTCTATGGATGTTTCATACATCCACTGTTGGGATGTAGAAATTAAAGAGTATGAAATTTTGGATTATGATAAAGAAATGCATATCGCGATTCTTTGCTTGGATGAAAGGATAAAACTTCATGTATTTACTTTTCTAAGGATGATTTATACATCCATTGTTGGTATGTAGAAATTAAAGAGCATGAATTGATGAATTATAATAAAGGATTGCAGATAGCAATTATGAATTATAGTACTGATGAATGATCGATCAAAAATCAATTAGGTGTGGTTCTATGATAAAAAATCAATCAGATGGGTTTCTCTAAAGCTGTAAAATGGGTTTAGTAACTGGAATTTGGTTATACTGAGTTTTTGGAGTACTGAGCTTGATAGTGTTCTAAGATCAGGTTTTGAACCTAGTTTAGTTTTGATAGAACATTACCCATATCAAATTTAGATTACATTCGATATGATCATTTTGTGTATAATGTTTCTAATTAAACTGTCTCTATACTTACTTATAACAGTGCAACTAAATTATCTTTGCATATTTTGCAGAGTTTATGTAATAACCCCCCTTGAAGGAACATGGTGAAGGTAAAGGGCGAAGAGAGAATCAAAGAGCATCCATACAGAGGTATCAGGAAAAGGCCATGGGGTAAATGGGCTGCAGAGATTAGAGACTCCATTAAAGGAATCAGGGTCTGGCTTGGCACTTTTAACACTCCAGAGGAGGCTGCAAGAGCTTATGATGAAGCAGCTAGAAAGGTAGGAAAACACAACACAAAGCTCAACTTCCCAGACAAGGAAGAAATCCAAAATCAAAACACCCACATCCACTCTTCAAATAAGATGTCAATCAAGAACTCTTCTATGATGTCAAAACCAAATGTTATTACTCAGGCTTGTAACTCCACATCAAAAAATGCATGCAATCAGTTTAATGAAGGGACCCATGTTGCTGATGTATCAAGTAATGAAAATTTCATGAACCCTTTGGATAATGCTTCAGAATGGTTTAATGATATCATTACTAATGTGCCAGAGGGGATTTGGGAGGGTTTGCCATTTATGGGAAAAGCTGTGGATTTTGAAGAACAGGAGTTTGACCTAAATTTGTGGAGTTTTGATTATATGGATCTCTGAGCAGGTAACATAGAGCTTTCTGTAATACTCTTTGTATACCTTCTTTGAAATGGTTGTTTATGGAACCTGTAGGTATATGAGGCCAATTTATGGATATTATACATAGAAAGTGTTAGATATTGTATAAAATATGAGTTGATGATGTGCACTGTATATATGTTTTAATCAAGCACTTTGATCTTGTGAAGAATCCAAGTTCTCTTTTCCTTTTTCTTTGTGCATTCAGATATAAAATTCAAAGCAGGTTGATCATTACAGGGCTTTGAAAGTTTTATATATGTTCTTTATTCTTAAGGTCACTTGAGAAAAGAATTACTCTTAGTATTACATTAAGCATGGCATTTAAGCCATAGCAGTTTGGTGACCATTTTTAATATTATTATCTTACCCCATTTAATTTGTAAATTTTTGGACAAACAAAAATATTATCTTATCACTCATTGAAACCATTCATAGGAGAGAACTTGGTTTTAAATGCAAGCAATTAGAAATGCTAAGAATTTTTCATTCTCTTGGTTCTCTTCATCTTGATTATGGATCACGGAGTGTGAACCGAAACGTTGATGTAAAAAAAATTACACAATTTGAACCAGAAGCAACTGCATATTGATTTCATGGGTTGTGGAAATCTCTTGTCACTCATTGAAACCCTTCATGGGAGGGAACTTAATTTTAAATGCAAGCAATTATAGACGTTAACAATTTTTTATTCTCTTGGCTCCTTCATCCTGATAATGAATCATGGAGTGTGATCTGAAACGTTGATGCAAAATATTTACACAATTTAATCATAAGCAACTGCATATTGATTTCATGGATTGTAGAAATCTCTTATCACTCATTGAAACACTTCATGGGAGAGAACTTGGTTTTAAATGCAAGCAATTAGAGATGCTAAGAATTTTTCATTCTCTTGACTCTCTTCATCCTGATGATGGATCACAGAGTGTGATCCAAAATGTTGATGCAAAACAAATTACACAATTTAATCTAGAAGCAACTGCATATTGATTTCATGGATTGTGGAAATCTCTTATCACTCATTGAAACTCTTCATGGGAGGGAACTTCGCTTTAAATGCAAGCAATTAGAGATGCTAAAAAAAATTCATTCTCTTGGCTCTCTTCATCCTGATGATGGATAACGAAGTGTGATCAGAAAATTTGATGCACAAAAAATTACACATTTTAATCCATAAGCAGTTCTGCATATTAATTTCATGGATTGTGGAAACCTCTTATCACTCATTGAAACCCTTCATGGGAGGGAACTTGGTTTTAAATGCAAGCAATTAGAGATGCTAAGAATTTGCATTCTCTTGGCTATCTTCATCCTAATAATGGATCATAGAGTGTGATCCAAAATGTTGATGCAAAAGATTATGCACAATTTAATCCAAAAGCAACTGAATATTATTTTCATGGATTGTGGAGATCTCTTATCACTCATTGAAACCCTTGATGAGAGGGAACTTTGTTTTAAATGCAAGGAATTAGAGATGCTAAGAATTTTTCAATCTCTTGGCTCTATTCATCCTGATGATGGATCACAGAGTGTGATCTGAAACATTGATGCAAAAATAATTACACAATTTAAATTCAGAAGCAGCTGCATATTGATTTCATGGATTGTGGAAATCTTTTATCACTTAAACAAAAAATTGTTTTCTACTCTAATAAATGTACTAGTCTTTGAAAATAATTTATATGGATATTTAACTTAGTTAAAGTAATAAAATATTCTCAATAATTTTGAAATAAGGAGTTGAGGTTAAAATTTAGTATTAAAATATACTGATAATAAATAATAGAGTGGAAGACAAGTGTTTTCTTTACACGATGATGGATATTCCATTATATGCAAATTGAGAAATTGAGTAGTCTCATCAAAATGGAAAATGATTTATGTTGCATTTAACATTAATACTATACTTACAATCTTAATATAAGAACTTTACAGCCTTATATATTTTGTGTGCCCTTAACTATGTACAAGCTAGTATTTGTACTCTAGTTCACTTCTATGTGTCTTAAAAATAGTTATGCTAAAAGTTCTTGTTGGAACATATTATTTGATGGAATGGGAGTCAACTAGTTTCTTAACTTGCAAGTTAGTAAATCCTTTAAGCAGTTCAATCATTTTGACAGTTCAAAAGCATGCTATGCAGAATGCAAACACTTATCCTTATAACTACATGTCTTAGTGCAATACTCTTTCAAAATATTCTATTGATTAAATGATGTATTCAAATACACTAAGAAAAATATTATAAATGATAAAAAAAGATAGCATTTCTTAGTTTTATATATATGACTACAGATGTTCTATGTAATGCACACAATGATTCCAAATCAGGCTTCTACTATCAAATAGTGCCTATGTATGTCCAATAGAATAAAATATGGAATGCACTTTGTTTAGGTTCAATCTTGCACTTTTGGTGCTGATTTAAAATTTTCTAGACTTAAATCTCTTTTGTAGATTTAAACCTTTTTGTAGCTTTGAACTATGTACATATCAGGTTCAATTCCTAACTTGAATCTGTTTTGTAGATTTAAACTTTTTCTGAACAGCCCTGAACTATGTAAACATGAGGTTCAATATTTTGTTCTCCTATTTGAAAATGGCGGTACCTAAAATCACCATTGAAACATAATATATTGGGTAGGGAAAGTCTACTTGATCAATTCAATTATTTTGATAAATTTGAAGACACATCAAGTAGAATACAAATATGCATGTATGTCTTTATGACTACAAATGTTGATGTGATTTTCTTTGTAAAAGGATATATTGATTGTATAATATATTAGTGGTGGAAGAAGGAAAAAATTCAAAAATGTGATCCGCAAAATTCGCGGACAATGCAACGGGTAGAACCTAGTTTCGACCCAGGTCATGGGGTTTCAGAGATCGTTGGTAGGATCGACAGGAGTAAGGAAGGCAGACTTGACAATATCGAAGAACCTTTTGAGGACAAGATCTATGATAGACAACAAAAAGATAATGCCCCTTTCTTACATAAGCTTTACCAGTCTGCGGGCAACGACTTTTTTACAATCTTGCAGTAACCATGGGATACCTCATTGGCACCTTAGGGCATGCCATTATCTGTAAGTTCTTGAAAACCCAAAACCCAGCTCTCGATTCAAGCTTTTTATACTGGTTTGTTTGGTGGAATTGGTTTTGAATTGGCATTGTCAAATTTTGGAATTGACATTGTCAAATTCTGCAATTGACAATTTCTAAGTTTGGGTTCAAAATATAAAAAGGGAATAGGGATTTGTTGATTCCCATTTACCTTCAAACTCTGGATTTGAATCTTTCCTCTAAAAATGTGGAATTGGAAAATGAATTCCAGTTTCACTTAAATGGGAATTGGGGGTAAATCAAATTTAATAAAATTTGAAGTTCATGTTGTGTTGAATGAAAAGGAAAATTCTACCATTTGAGTTTTTAGGGCTTCAACTACCTTATTCAAAAAATGAAAAGATACAAAATAAATAAATAAATAAATAAATTGAAATTTAAAAAACTAACCTTATTCCAATTCTAGTTTTATGGAACCAAACGCAAAAATGCATCTTCTCACTCATTTTTCAAGTGACCCAAACGGTTTCGACCATATTCCAAAAGCTATTTTCCGGATTTAAAACTTCTTGAATCGATAAATTCCAGTATTAGATAAATCCAACATTCTCTAATTCCAGCAATCAAATAGGCCAATCTTTGTTATCCGAATGGGAATGAGTGGATCAAATTATTTACTTAGATGCTTCGAAGGGTATTTTTTTAGTACTATTTCATGCAAAAGAGAAAAGGGAATTAGTCTTAAAAAAAGGCTAGGGTGTTTCAAGGAGCGGACTTATGTATGAATTCTTGAACTCCTAATTTTTCTCTCTCAAAATTTGATTGTTGTTTTATTCCATTTTGGGTTCAATTGTATGCAATACCACTAGAATATAGGGAACTACATCTAATTGAACTCCTTGCAAACCACATTGGAGTATTCTTACAACATGATGTTCCATTATTTCATGACTCCTCCAAGTTTGTAAGGGTATGCATCAATACAAGAAAATCACATCAATAAACGGTTTATGGAGTGAAAAAATCTAATTGAAATAAAACATTATGCATGCTTCTTGTGTCATTCTATGGATCACTGTCAAGGCTATACTTGTTCTCAACTAGATTTATGTTAAGTTACACCGTGATCGTTAGTACAGGGGGACACCTAGATCTACGAACAAAATGATTAGAATCAATCACATAACTCAATGGAGTATATGGTATGTCCTGCATACCTGTCCCTACAATTTATCTTGCAAAATGTTGGGTCCCCCCTTTTTTTCTTTTTCCTTTTCTTTGTTTTCTCTTGGTTTTGTGGATGCCGGAGTGTCTTCTTGTTGGTGGTCAAGGAACTCCGGAATCTGGGGATTCCGGTGTCGTCACTTTTGTCTTTGCTTGAAGAAGTGAACATCATGTGCCCCGATGTCTGGACTTCAGAATCTACCTATCCCTGAAATTCTGATTGGCAACTAATGCGCTCCCTTAGGCATTATAAAAGGCCTTTACCCTTCACTTTCACATTTACCGCGAACAAAATTACCTCGAGTGATTGACTCCGAACTGCTAAGTGTTTCCCGAGCTCAAGTCTCCAGCAACGAACTTGTGCAAGTGCTTGTGTTTCCGTGAAGGTGTTGGCATTGGGTGTTAAGGCTACTGGTGAAGCATTGTTTGAGGTTTCATCGATTGCAGTGCTTTGTGTTCCAGGTAGGTTCTTCCTCGACCCTTGGTTTTTGTTTTCTTTTTTGGCTTTGTTTTCCCTCTTTCTCTTGTTTTTCTTCTTTTTGACCTTGTGTGTCCCAAAACCCGCACTGTAAATAGTGTTAAGTGGGCTCTTGGGATTTTCTTTCGTGGTTTTGGTCTGCCCTTCGTGGCTTGTGCAAGCCTGTGGGTTGGGTGTTCTATAGATTTGTGTAAATATTCATAAATTTTGTAAATTGCCTTGTAAATTTTTGCATATGCCTTGTAAATTTGAGTGTATATCCTGTAAAATGTGAGCATCCTATGAATTTTGTGTATATGTTGTAAATTTTGGTAGGTGGGTGTAGTTAAGTCTCTGTGAGTAGGAAATGAGTTCGTCTAGTCCAAGTTCTTTACGAGGTCTATTGACCACGCTTCACAATAACGGGTCATGGACTCTATGTTGAGTCTATGTGGCCTAGGTCGTGTCCATGATGGCTGGTTGGGATTTTTCTCTCTCCACTGTCATGTGTGCCTTAATGACGGGACTAGTTCCACGTTTGAACATTTAAATTTGCCTTAGTTGGCCATTAATGTCCCTTCTGTAACGCCAACTATCAGTTAAACGTCAATACTCTACGTGAGTAGATGAACACTTGTCTACTTTTGAAATGACGGGTCATTTAATTAGTGTCACATCAATAAGCTTGTTGTTACATTTTCATCATTCCGGGATTCAATCCATAGATACCTTAGCGGTCACTAATGCGCTTGAATCCAACAACAAGTCACTAAGTTACTATTTTTGGGCTCCATCCTTTCCGATCATGCATCATCAATTTTAGTGGTTTTCTTGTGTGAAGAATGCCCCATTCGACCTTCTTTATCAATAATTAAAGATTCTTTATTCCTTTCCAGATGACAAGGTGAGTGATCCTCGAAGTGCCAGAATCTGGATTTTCAATGAGCTTAACAAATCATATATCTTATACTGACAGTCGTCCAGTCTTGCAGGTTATCATCCTAAAAATCATGACAGTAGTAGGATCAACCCCAGGAAGCCCTGAATTTCCAAGCACATCTTTAGTCCCAGCAAAGGAGTCTAAGGAAGAAAAGGCATTGGAAAAACTCCCCTTGGTAATGAAGTATAAAAAGAATGGAACCATTCAGGGTTCCCAAATTGAAACAACCCTCCAGGAAATTTTGGACATAGATTTTAGCACCTGAGCTGAGCTAGGAAGCCTCAGGAAGGCCATATACCAATCCATGCAAGCCAACGATGCAACGACAGTTAACATTGTTGCCTTCGGGACCATCCAATTTGCTTGCTTTCCTCACTCCATGCAGGCTCTGAAGTTAATCTTACACATGGCCAAGAAATACAACGCGACTGCTCACACCATCATCACATCCTTCAGAGTACTTATTGCCTCCCTAGATAAAGCTACTATTGCCACAGTATGGAGGATCCCCTTCTTCAAGGGTTCATCATTGTGACTCGAGCAACCTCAGTGGCACATTTTATAGAGGTAGGAGATGCGGCTCAGCGCCTGCTAAATACAGAATGGTTGAGAAGTCCACGCCGGGACTTCAAGAAAATGAAACTAGATATCCCTCGCTCTGACTTCAAGGAGCCAATTTAGACAGGGATAATATTTTTGTGCAGGATTTTTGGCAAGCCCCATGCCCGAGAATTTTCCCCGTGGATGTATTATTTCCTCTATTGCATGACTACCAATAAGAAATGCTTTAACTAGGCCGTTATCATCTCCAACCATATGTACACCTAACTGAGGAAGGCAAGGGAAGAAGGTTGATTCTAAATGACACCTTTTGTTTTGTGGTCCCTTGCCTAGCAGCAAGGATGAATCTGGGGACTGGACATAGTTGGTGTCCTCAAAATAGAGATGAGACAATCTACCCCATGGGGTCATTTTCCCCAGATCCAATGGGATGAATCTTTCTCAAATTTTTGTAGAGTGAACAACGCCTTTATATTCCACGGGATCAAGGCACTTACTAAGGATGTCAGGTATAGGTTTTCTCCGTAAGCGATGGCCATGGTCAACCCATGGGGATTTTATTTCATCCAATTTTCACAACATACATAGATCTGGATTACTGGGTTTACCGGAGGCCCATTTTTGTTACCAAAACATTGCAGGGATAAAGTTGTTTTGTTAGACTTTTGTAGGCAGATAATGGAGGTGCATGCCTTGTTAGCCAAAAATAAGATTGCCTTGATATCTTTCTCGATTATATGCAGCAAGTATACCTTTTCCCTCACAATGGTCTGGGAAGTGGAGAGAAAGCTAAGTAGTTTGAACATAGCCAAATTTTCACTCAGCCGCAAGAATTATGAATCCCTTGAAGACCCTTAGTATAAAGAGTTAGGTATTGATAAAATGGACCTCCCTCTGGTAGATTGGATCACCTTGAAAAAAATTTCTGTTGAGGTCATCTCTAGAAATAATGTTGAGCAAATTTGTGCTCATTTTGCAAAGGTATGTACAAAGAGTGTCTGTTTGGACAATCCATTTTTGGCAGCAACCAGCTCTAGATCCCAGGCAGCAAAACAATCCAAATCCCAAGGGAAACAAAAGGTCGATTCATCCTCCCAAATATTAGACCCAATCTAGGAGCCCTTAAGAAGGCAATTAAATTAGCAATTGGAGAGGTCATAGAAGCTAGAAAAAGGAGCTAGCTCCAGAGTAACATTTGGCCTTAGAGCCACCCTGGTAGAATCCCTACCCCCGCAGGATACAGCTCCCCCAGTTACCCGATTCAGTTTACTGTGTCGTGGAGATATTAGGGAAGAAGCAAAGATTGCGGCCGTCGGAACACCACTCTAGAGGAGGAACAAATAGAAAGAAGATAGATCGCCTCCCAATAAGGACCTGAGCCCAAAACCATAAAATGTGCTCAAGGTCCAAGATATTCCCTTTACTTCCTCCTTTGACAAAAATGACACCCCAGAGGATCCACCTGAGATCTCCCAAATAAATGTTGATGAATTCTTCCAAGTCGATGAGCTAGGTAGTCTCCATGCAGCCAAGGAGAAAGTGACCAAGGAGGTGGTCCAAAGACAAGATATATATTCCCTTCAGGATGTGGAACAAGTTTAAGAGGCGTGGAAGCGCACCCAAGAACTAGAAGAAGATCACCAGCAGAGGAGGCCAAGAGAAAAGAAAAATAAGAAAAGAAGGAAAAGGAAAATAAACACATTGAAGAGAAACTGCCTATATCTAGGGAAATCAGACCTTTGAAATCAATCGTACTCCTGGATGCTATGGTCCTAACGCAAGGAGGGACATCAACTAGGGCCAAAGGCACTCCCAGCTACCAAACTAGCTTGTTGAATACAACACAAAAGATTTATAACACAGAGAAGGAGAGGAGGAACACAAAATTTTTGATTATTGCATCAAACTTCATACATGTCAGGCTGTAAGGCCTTCCCGGTTATGACCAAATACATTCAAATTATTTTACATAATATTTCTCATGCATGCGAGGTCAAAAACCCTCAATCCAAATCTTCTAACTAACTACTACTTCCAAAACTACTATGCAATCTAAGAACAAAACATTACTTTATACAACTGGCTACCAAAGAGGTCAGCCTCAAAAGATCCTAAAGATCCGACATAGGAAACAACAATGACCCAGAGTTAGGTCCACATGAATCACAATGAGAGACCCCAACATTAATTATGCTACAAAAATCAAATGCACATGTTAGCCACAAGATCCATCATCCAAAACCAACTCGGTGAGAAAGACTACCGAGCAACAGAGACCAATCGGTGAAACCAACGAGTAGTCAAGAAAAACCACCAAGACCCATCGATGAATCCAACCAAAACAAGTAATCGATCTCAATCAGTGAACCAACAAACCTTCAACTGATCAAACCAGAGCAGTTACCAAGCAATCTCCAACAAGATACCGAACCCAAACAATCATCTTTTTGGTTGATACATGATTTCCAAGACCCAAGATGCTCTTGCATTAGACACCTAGGATTAAAATAACCGATTCTTCAAATCATCAGTGCAGTACAACTTGAGTGAAATCCAACTTAGACTGAGTAATCCATGTAGAGTCTTCAATTGGTCTATTATTCCACTTTACCAAGTATTTCATGTAATTCTTTCCTCTAGTAGTGCATCTGTCAATTATTTCTTCCAAGATCTGTTCCACTTCTTCAATCTGTTTCTTACGATAATCAATCGGCACAATCACTTCTTCATCAAGTTTATGATACTCATACATATTTGAAATGTTGAATATAGGTGATATATCTATGTCATTAGGTAATTCTATTTCATAAGCACTTCCACTGTCAAACTTCCTCAATATCTTGCAAGGGCCAAATTTCTTCATCTTCAGTTTACCATATCTTCCCATAGGAAATATGCCTTTCTTCAAATGAACCATTACTTCACCATCAATCTCAAAAGTCTTATGTCTTCTTGATCTATCTGCACTATCCTTGTATTTCTGATTACTTTTCTCCAACTTATGTTTCACTTCCTCATGCAATGTTTTCATAAAATCAACAAATTCTTCTCCTTCAACACTTCTTTTATCTTCTCCAGCAATATCTCTCAAATCTGATATACCTCTCGGTTGCATGCTAGTAACAATCTGAAAAGGTGTATTTCCAATACTCCTATTCACTAAATTATCATATGCAAACTCTGCTTGTGCTAACATCAAATCCCAATTACTCAGTTTATCTCCTGCTAAACATCTCAACAAGTTACCCAAAATTCTATTTACAACCTTTTTCTATCCAACGGTCTGTGGATGAAATGTAGAACTATACTTCAATTCGCTGTCCAACTTTTTCCAAAGTGTTTTCCAAAAATAGCCAACAAACTTACTGTCTTAGTCAGATATGATACTCTTTGGTAATCCATGTAATTTGACAATCTCCTTGAAGAAAATATCTGATATATGTACTACATCTGATGTTTTCCTACATGGTATAGAATTGTCATCTTAGAAAATCTATCCACCACAAAAAATATAGAATCAATTACCTCTTGTTGTCCTCAGTAAACCAAGAACAAAATCTATTCTGATATCACTCCAACATTTCTCAAGAATAGAAATTGGTGTATATAAACTAGTATTCTGATTTACTCCTTTTGCAACTTGACAAACTCCACAACTTTTCACAAATTTCTAAACATCCTTATACAACTCAGGCCAAAAATACCTTTCCTTAAGAAAACTCAATTTCTTATCAATACCAAAATGTCCAGCCCAACCAGTACTATGTTTCTCCTTTATCAAATTGGTTCTCATTGATCCTCTTGGTACATAACTGAATACCTTTGAACAACTTATCCTCTTGAATGAAATAATCTTCATACTTACATGGTTGATCTGGAATAGGTGCTCTGCACATTCTCCATGGCTTAGAAAAATCAGGATCATTTTTCATACAAATTATTCATATCATCATAACCAAGAACCTCAATTCTTGTTTCAGTTAACAAAGATCTTCTTCTACTCAATGCATCAACAACTCGGTTAGAAAATCCACTCTTATGATTTATCACAAATTTGAAACTCTACAAATACTCTACCCATTTCATATGTCTCTGATTCAACTTATTCTGACTACCCAAATATTGTAAATCCTTATGATGGGTATACAACACAAACTCACTCGGTATCAAATAATGTCTCTATTTATTCACTACTTGAACAATAGCATAAAATTATTGATCATACACAGAATAGTTCATCTTAGCATCATTCAACTTCTCACTAAAGAAAGAAATAGGTTTACCTTCTTTAGTCAACACAAGTCCTATTGCACTTCCACATGCATTACACTCAACTTGAAATACCATATTGAAATCAGGTAAGGCTAACACAAGAAATTCAGCAACCTTTTTCTTCAAAGTCTCAAAGAGTTTATCATCTCCATGTGTCCACTTGAATTCTCTTTTGTCTCCTCTCATTGTCTCAGTCGTAGCATTAGAAAATAAACTAAAATTCTTGATAAACTTTCAGTAAAAACTTGTTAATCCATGAAATGATCTTACCTCATCGACATTCTCAGGTGTAGGCCAATCAAGTATAGCTTCAACCTTCTCAAAATCCATCTTGAAACCACCAAGTGAAGTCACAAAACCTAAATACACAAGTTCTTCTTTCATGAGGAACACTTTTTCAAATTAGTCAGCAACTTTTCCTCTTTCAATCTTTGCAACACTTGTCTTAAATGTATCAAATGTTCTTCTCTTGTTTTACTGAATATCAAAATATCATCCAAATATACAATCTTAAATTTACCCAAAAATTTCTTTAGAACATCATTTATTAACCTCATAAAGGTACTCGGTGCATTATTTAAACCAAAAGGCATAACCAATCACTTATACAAACCTTCTTTTATCTTGAAAGAAGTCTTCCACTCATCACCTTCTCTGGTTCTGATATGATGATATCCACTCTTCAAATAAATATTAGTAAAATATTTTTATCCACTCAAACAATCCATTATATCATCGATCCTCAGTATAGGAAACCGATACTTAACTGTGATCTTATTAATATCTCTTGAATCAATACACATTTTCCATTCTCCATTCTTCTTAGGTGCTAACGCAACTGGTACTACACATGGAATCAAATTTTCTATGATTAAACCTTTCTACAACAACTCAGTAACTTTGCGGTTGAGTTCCTTATTCTCGAATGGTGTCAATTGGTGTGGTGCCTTATTTGGAAAACTTGCTCCAAGAATTAGGTCCATACAATGAATTATATCTCTCATCGGTGGAAAACCACCAAGTAAATTATTTGATATGATCTCCTTGTACTCAGTAAGAAAATTTTCAACTTCCCCATGAGTTTTATCTTCTGTTTTCTCACTTGTTTTGTTAGGAATCAAAGAATAACAAACATCATTTCTCTTTAGATCCTTAACAAACTATCTACCTTCCATAAAAAAAAACTTTTACAAATGTGCATATCCTACCAACAGATTCTTCAATTAAAGGTAATAATATTTTCTTCTTACCATCAACCCAAATAGTATACTTATTCACTCTTCCATCATGTATAGAATGTCTATCATATTTCCAAGGTCTACCCAAAAAAATATGACAACAATCCATAGGCATAATATCACACAACACCTTATCATAATACTTTCCAATTTTTGGATTCACAAAACATTGTTCACTCACCATAAGTGTATGCTCTGCTATATCCACCTCGGGAGTAGTTTCCCCTTACTCGGAATGAACTTCCACATTTCCACTCGGTCTTGATTTTTTCTTGATATGTATCTTGATTTATCTTGTCCTGATCACATCTCCTATTTTCACCATAAGATCTACCTCTTCCTCTAGGGAATCTACCACTCTTCATATTTGTCTTTGCTTATGTCTTTTGTTCAATTTCTCCTCATCTTTTAGGTAAAATTGATAAGGCTCTTCAATACTCTCCATCTTTACCAAGCTGATCTCATCTTGTATAGAAGTCCTTAACCCATTCAGATATCTTGCTATTCTTTCCACCTCATCTTCAGCATGTCCAAATCTAATATCTAATCTATAAACTTCCTCGGTGTAATCTTTCATAGAGATATCTGTTTTCTTCAAACTTTGCATTCTCCTAACTAGGTTATTCTAGTAATCACAAGGTGGAAACTTGCCTTTCAACTTGTTTATCACCTTATCTCATAGCTTGATCTTGTCTTAATCCTTCTTATTTTGATCCAATTGTTGATGCTCCCACCACAAGGATGCATGACCTTTCAGCTTTGTGCTTGCAATCTTCACCTTTTTCTCCTCTGTTATATTTTCATACTCAAAGTATTTTTCCATTTCGGTTATCCAGTCTATCAATTCATCCAAATCCAACTTTCCACTATACTTAGGAGGATTAAACTGAGGAGTGGACTTCAAACTTGTCAAAGCTCGCATGAATATTTCTTCTTCCTAATCCATCACAGGTGCAGATGGGGCTTGTCCTTGAACTTTGTCAAATTCATCATCACTAACATCCTCAAGATGTATTCCTCAGTGTGGTGGTGTCTCAATAGCTTCTAATATTGTAGCAATCTATCTTGGCATATCAGCTAAGCCTTGACCTACATTTCCTCTTCCAAGAACCATCTTGAAACCCTTTTCATTTGCATGTAAGATCACAATCTTCTATCCCACAACAAATCAAATGGGATTTACAAGAAGGAACCTCATATCTAACCTTCTCTCTGATACCACCTAACATAAGGAGGGCCAACAACTAGGACCAAAGGCACTCCCAATGACCAAACCAGCTTGTAGAATACAATACGGAAGATTTAAAACATAGAGAAGGAGAGGAGGAACACAAAATTTCTGATCATTGCATTAAAATTTATACATGTCGCGATGTAAGGCCTTCCCGGTTACAACCAAATACATTCAATGTCTTTTATAGAATAGTTCTCATGCATGCGAGGTCAAAAAACCTCGATCCAAATATTCTAACTAACTATTACTTCCAAGAATGCTACCCAATCTAGGAACAAAACATATTTTTATACAATAGGCTACCGAAAAGCTCAGCCTCTAAAGATCCTAAAGATCCAACATAGAAAAAAATAACTACCTAGGTTTAGGTCCACATGAATCCCAATGAGAGACTCCAACATTAATTATGCTATTGAAATTACATGTTGGCCACAAGATCCAACATCAAAAACCAACTCGATGAGAAAGACTACCGAGCAAAAGAGACCAATTAGTGAAACCACTGAGCCGTTAAGAACAACCACCAAGACCCGCCGTTGAAGCCAACCAAGAAAAATTAACTAAGCTCGGTTGGTGAACCAAAAAACCTTCAACCAACCAAACCAAAGAAATTACCGAGTAGTCTCCAACAAGATACCAAACCCAAACAATCATATTTTTTTTTGATACAAGATTGCCAAGACCCAAGATGCTCCTACATCAGCTCCAACCTCGAATAGGTGATCAAGGCTCATTGCCTCCCCCAAACAATTGCAAAGAGGATTCCATAATGAGACTTCAAGAGGAAGCCCAAGATGAATAGGTGCAACCACCACCATCCTCCCTGCCCACAGAAAATATCCTAAGAAAGGATACTGAGATTGAGGGAGAAAATGCATGTTATAATTGTGAGGATAATGTCAATGTACAATAATGAAGGAGCCAGAGAAAAGGCCCACAGATACCTTAGATTTAAAAATGGCAATGGGTGAAACACAAGGCCCTCCACACTAGCTAGTAGAGTCCTAGAGGAGAAAAATGCCAACAAAACTATCATCCCCTCCATCCCTTGCTAAGATGTTGGTCGAAGGCCAGGCGACAAAGAAGCCCAAGAAGGCTCAAACCCTCCATAAAAACCGAAGGGACCCAAATGGAAATATGGTGGAAATAGTGGAAGCCTCACCAATGCACAAGGATGAATCTGAAGTATTGGTTGAAGATTACACAACAGTAGAGATTCCCTTGGGCTGAAGAGATTGAAGAGGAGAACTGGTCTCCTGAACAAAGAAAGTCAACATATTCATGACCGATATAAAAAAGAGAATCAGAAGAGAAAGGAGCTTCAAGCATCAAAGGAAAATTTTTGGAGGCTCATAATAGAACTAGCACTTCCCCTCTCTTCTTCAATGCCTAGACCCCCCACCTATGAAATAACCTTCTATAGAGTTCCATAGATTTGCTAAAGAAAATGAAGAGAAGGCATTAGCTATAGACGAATGGATAAATGAACATCTAGAGGCAATCTGGAACTTCTTATCAGAATACCTCCTGGATTTATACAAGGCTAATGATATTATCATCTAATTGAATAAACTCCTCCTAGAATGGTAGGCCCAATCCAAGAAATATGAGGGCTGGAAGGATAGTTTAGAAGAATTTTTGAATCTAGGAGAGGAGAATTTGGTTGACACAGAAGTTTTGGGGAACAAGCTTTATGGGTTCCAAAAGACCTAGTACTCTAGACTTTTCTTCAAAATCAGGATGAGCAAGAAATTGGTAAATATCTTAAATACTCATGTGGGTGCGGTCTGAAACCCAATCGACCAGCATAAAATATTCATCTGAGAGGTCACATCATCAAATCCACTGAGCCTCACGGCATATACCCCCATTGATTATTTATTGGTTAATTTTGATGAGCTGGCCAATGCCCAATTGTGTCCATCAAGATATTTTGATAGTTTAGTCATGGGAGAGCTCACCTGATTAATGTTGAGGGCTCACACTGACACTAGGGTCATTGCCAAAATGAAAGAAAAGACCACAAATGCATTATATTATATTGATGAGGCCACCAGTCATATGGATTTTTTATAAGAGTCTGATGAGGAAGGTGTAGTACAAATGATTGAGGCCTTCAAGAAATTAAGGACAAATAAGTCCTCTAGGCTTTGGAGCTTCTTCTCCCATAGATCTATTCTTCTATTCATTATTCTTTGAGTGCAAGCTCCCAAGGTCCAGAATTCCAAACTTATTTTTGTATTCTTTATGATGCTTCGCATGAATGTTTCTTTCGAGGTCGATTGACTATCATTCTAATTCATTTTCAGTCTTCTGTCAGAGGCATAGAAGGTATAGTACAAAAATACAGTGACAAAAGAGGGGTAGAAGAATTCGCACATCTTCCTAGCACCCAAGGCGCCGATCCACATTTAATACTTAATGTACAGGGAAGGTACTTGAAGACAGGGAGTTGCCTCTATAGTTATGGAGCACCTGGTTCGAGACACCTAGAGTATGCAAGTCACATTCACACGTGTGATGTTGTCCCTTTCAATCATTGTAATGTAAAATAAGGATTATTTTGATGGCACGCATAGTATCATCTATGAATATTCTATTTAATGCAAATATGTAGGTTGTATAGGTTGTAGGCTCTGATGTAGATAGGGAGGCATGTCTAGAAATAGAAAGTCTGATGCCATTCCAAGGGTACGTGAAATTGATGATTTTTCTATCCATAGTGATTGTTTCTCTTGTGGGCCTAGCTTAGTTATTTTAATCAATCTCAGTAGATTAATAGTCCCTTGGAACCATGGATGTACCAACCAATGATGTTGGCTCTTTGAAGTTAATGAAAGAATAAGAGATTACTCTTGGTGCTAAACTTTGTGTTGTCTCTGGTTCCAGATTTAGTGGATTTATTTCATGTTGTATGCTTCCTTATGTCCTCTACTCCACTTCTTTTACAATTAAATGAAATACTTTACTTTTATACTGATGTATGTTTGATTGATAATCATATATGCGTTTGGTATTGTTCTTAGTTATTTATCTCGAGTATTGTTGTTGTTCAGAAGTTCATAATAGTACTATAGATAGACTTGATTTCTAACTCTAGCTTTCCCTTTTTGTGTTTTCTTAGTTGAAGCTAACTATTACTTACATGAAACCCCCACTCGTTCTAAGTCCCCAAAATTTGATGATTTAAAACTAACACACCCCTTAATATTAAATAGTTTCCTGTCAAACTAGACCATTTGCGCACCATCATGACCCAACTACCAAGTGCTTGGAGGAAAGGATATTTTTTCTGTCCCATAAACCTCTTTAGGAAAAGGTGGTCGGTAATCTAGTACCCGGTGACAACTCTCACCCCTGTTGGTGAGGCAGTCACAAAGTCCCGTCAATGAAAACTGGTGCTAGAAGGATGACATGAGCTCATTCTTTTCAGAAGACTTAAAATCTAGACCTCTGGAAGGTTCCCCTAGTAGCAGTTTTAGGAGCCAAGCTTTCCATCGGTTAGGATTGTTCTTGCTCTTAATATTTGAGAGAATTATTTGATCGACCCCAAACCCTAGAGATTTTGTCAAACTCAGACCTCCCATCAAAGGAAAAGGAACTAATAGAAAAATACATTCATTGATCCACGTATCAGGGCCTACAACCTATCAGAGTACCCCAATTTTCCATTCTGGTGTAGGGACAAGTATAACCCTTCCCAATCTAATAGTCTAAATTGATACATAATTCAACAACACTAGCTCCCCAATGGGGAAATTTCCTAGTGCAATAAACAATCTTCCTCCGCATCCAGAGAAAATATGCCCAAAATATGAACACCTAGGTCCCTAGACCGTGAAATAACACCTACAAGCCTATAAGGATGCCATGAAAAGGTATTGTATCCAACACGAAGATGTGGTGAGCAGGATTTTCCCACATTCACTTGGGGAAAATGAGTTAAAATGGTATTTGAACCTAGCTTCCAACTCCATCTATAGTTGGCATGATATGTAAAAAGCCTTCTTAGTAGCATTTTGCATTCACATGGACCCCGCTTGGTCCCACAACCAGTTTATTTCCATCAGGAAAGAACCCAATGAACCTTTGGAAATATTCAACCACCGGTTCCAGAGGACCTTAAAATGGTGTAATTATCCTTTCATCCCATCCACTCAAGTGACTATCCAGACATACCTTAACACGTTGGACACTTTTGTCACAACCCTCCTTTAGAGAAACTCCATTGTGAACGAGAGGGACACCCTGGAGAAAGTCTACAACCTTGCATTGGAGTTGTCCCAGAAACTAAGTAAGACTCCTGGTGTTATTGGAAAAAGCATGTCATACAATATGCAGCCCGAGGGAAGTGCCTACGTGAGTGTGTATAATCCTAACATGGAAATGGGTGCCCCAATGATGAGTCTGGTACCCTGACATGTTTATCCCACCCCTGCTCATGCTCCTTCAGCTTTGGAATATTCACCCTGGGCACAACCAACACCTTATACCCCTAGGATACCCTTCTTCCAAGCATCTTCTTCCAATGAATTTCCCTCTACAATCCTGAAGGCTATTGTAAACCCACCACCCCAACCATCACATTGTGATGAAACCCCCCAATTGTCCATCGAGGTAAAATGCTTTTAGAAACATTAAAAAAATGGAAATGATCTTAGGAAAGAATCCAAGAGATTGAGCAAGAGTAAGAGTTTTACCACTTGGGCTAGAGGAAAAATACAATTTAGGATACCTTGGTTTATCCTATAATTACATAGTTCACCAAGGAAATATTAATTTCTAACACCCCCCTTTAATATTTACTTGGGGAATTTACATCAAGGGAATTAAACCCAAATTTTTATAATGAGAGTGAAATGTCTCTTTACAAAATCTGCAACTTGGTCTTCAATATAAGGAAGAGATTTGGTTTTCTTGATCCAAGTCTTGATGTAATCTTCTTTAATTTTATAGGACATGTGAAGAGGAAGTGATTCCATAAGAGGGCCTTGATGATTCACCTGAAACAAAGAAACATAGAAACACAAACCAAGGAACCTATGCACAAGAATAATACTATCTAACATTCAAGTTAGTGTAATTTTGAAGGTGTTACATCAAAAAATATCTTTAAAGAAATGCATGATATATCATCAAAAAAAAAGGAGCTAAACATGAAATCAAGATACACTGAAGGGTCAAGGTACCATTAAAAACATCTATCCTCTCATCTCAAAATAAATATACTAATGTAGAAATGAGGACTGCATCAACATTGCATCAATCACATGGATATAGATAGTCCATTAATGAGTTACTCCAAGTGAATGGATAGCTAATCCATAACCTTCATGACTCACGATCTAAGCAATGAAGAATTAAAACTCATCATCACATTGGTAAGGTTGCTAAGAAGAGTGAGAGAGAAGAAACCATAATCTGAGTAGAACATATGACTCAAGAACCAATAAACATTAGAATTGATTATCCGATCATGTCTAAACTTATGAACCATAAGAAATGAATCATTAAGGAGATAATAATTTAAACCAACATTAAGATTGACATATGCTAAATGAATTAAACTAAGGATTATGAGAGAGAAAACCATATACGTTCCAAACATATGAGAAATCCAAAAAACTTCAAGAAGGATTTCAAGAACAACAACTTCACCAACAAACAAGAAATGGAACAAGTTGATAAGCATCAACTGAAGTAAGTGCAACGTAGTGCAACTTACAAATGGAGCAAGTTGATCAAAATCAACTGAATAAAGTGCTTCCAATGCATCTTACAAATGAAACAAGTTGGTCAACATCAACTAAAGTAAGTGCTTCTAATGCATCTTACAGATGGAATCAGTTGATCAACTTCAACTGAAGTAAGTGCATCCTAGTGCATCTTACAAATGGAACAAATTGATCAACATCAACTGAAGTAAGTGTATCCCAGTGCATCTTACAAATGGAGCAAGTTGATAAACATCAACTGAAGTAAGTGCATCTAGTGCAACTTACAAATGGAACAATAGATAAAAAGGAACTCATAAAAGATACAACAATAGATCATATAAAATTGGAGAGAAATTAATGTTTAAATAATGAATTAAATCATTTGAAGAAAATATAGTATGGTTACTTGAACAAATTAAAAATTTAGCAACATGAAGGACATAAGGTAACAATATAAAATAATAAAGACAGAAATACCCCCTGAAGATGTGTCATATTGCTAAAAAGGGGCTAGTAACATTATGAAAAATTGTAAATGCATGACGGGATTGATTGCCATTATTCTCCTTAGAATTAGAAGGTTGATGATATTTATTCATGTGTCTATTATCCTTCTGCTTTTTAAAGCAGTTATTAGTAATATGACCGTCTTTCCCACAATAGGTGCAATGGGGTCTTTGATTTATCTTGTGATGATTTGAGTTATGATTATTATGGTTGTTATTATGAGAATAATTATAAGAGGTAGTCTTATTATGAGTATGTGATTTATTAGTTTGATTTTGAGTTTTAGACACAAAGGCATCTTCAAAAGATTTAATAGTACCAAATTGCAATAATCTAGCTTCCTCTTGACGTAATAAATTTTGAAAAATAGCATAAGCTAAATGAGGAGCTAAGCTAGGAATTGCAAGTTGAGAATGAATGTTAGTAATAAATTGCTAAAACTCTTTAGGAAGACATTTATTTAAGATGATAGTAATTAATCTAATATCAGTTAAAGTAACATTAACACCACTTAATTGAGTTTTAATTGCATCAAACTTGAGTAAGAATTCATCCATAGTTTTAAAATCAGTATACCTCAAGTCCTCCAAGCTGTCTTGGAGTTGAATCTTACAGGATTCATATGAGCTATCATACATCTGTTATAGAATGTCCCATGCTTGATGGGCTTTGGTACAATGTCCAATTAAGACATAAAGATCAGGAACTATTGAGAGACCAATCAATCCAAGAGCTTCTTCATTTTTATTTTTCCATGCATCTTTGTCTACTTGAGAAGGAGAGGTAGCTGGTTCAATAGAAGCATCTGTAGCAACTTCAAGTAAATGTTTAAAACGAAATAGAAAGGAAACATGTGTCTTCCATTGGTGATAGTTAGAGTTGTTTAATTTAATTTATGGAATTAGAGTAGACATGATTAATAAAGAAAGAGATGATCAAATTAACTTAAACAAAGCAAATTGTAATGAATATATACTGATCAAGATCAAGAAAAATAAATTTAACTTAATGTTAATCACAATTTGAATGGTTAAATAATGATATATAAAAAATTAAATTTTTATTTAAAATGAAGGAACAAATTTTAATAGTAATGAATCAAGGAAATATCAATTGAATTTGGTTAGAATTTATACAAAGAACCTAAGAATGAAGCGATAGGAAGAAATATTGAGCGAAAACAAAGTATTAACGTTTAAATTTTTTTTAATGTGTATAAAGATTTGAACAAATGTGAATTAAGTAATAAGTTAATTATAAAACAATAAAATAATGAGATTTAAGTGAGTCAAAGATGGAATAAACTAATAAACCAAAGATATTATTACAATCTCATAGAATATTCAAAAAAATTCTGACAACACTAATAGAGGAAACTAAATTCCTAGCTGTAGCCTGCAAAAAAAGGTTAAAGAGAATAAATGCAGGTCTATAATGATTGAAATTGAAACCAAAGAGCTTGAATTAAGACTAAAACCAAAACCTCTGACTAAGGCAGCTCAAGGAATGGCCAATTACTCTCAGTTACTCTCAGATATCTTTGAACAAGGAAAACATTTTAACTAAACTAATGTCAAAAGTCTGATGGGAGGAAATAGAGATGCAAAATCCTCTATATGCTGCGTAGGACATAACTAAACCAACAAAGGAGCTATGCTAAAAGTGAAGAAGGATGCTGCATAACATTTAGCAGAGAGAAATCTTGCTCTAGATGGAGACAAAGCTATGGAAGCTATGCTGAAAAAAGATGAGGATAAGTTTTGTGGGATGCAAGGTAAGGATGTGTAATGCCAAGGTCAAAGACAATATTGCACAAAAGTATATGAATCTATGTATATTAATACAAGCTGCGATTAAATAAGTGATAAAATCTTGTAACCACCAGAGAAATATTAGCAAAAAAACTACATAATACTATGAGAAGACAAAGATAAGATCAAAGAAGTGATAAAATATACAAAAATAGCAACATATATATATATATAT
>MU223063.1:1627098-1659126 GCA_018584345.1 Thuja plicata | reverse complement strand
TATATATATATATACACACACACACCCACACACACACAATGATGGATTAAGATTATCCTACAGATGAGACACAATAAAAATCTATGGATTTAGAATAAACTTGCAGAAGAAAATAGTTAAAAACCAGATGAACTTTGATAAATATAAAGAGAGATATATATTAAAAATAGAGATTAAAAAATAGATGAATATGAGATCTTAAGTTAATCCTGCAATAAAAAATTTAGATATACAAATTTGTAAATAGGATAGTTAGAGAAATGGATGAAATGCATGAAAGACAAAACCCTTGCGGTTTCCCAAAGAGGGTGAGTTAGACCATTAAAAAATTAAAATAGAGATGAATAAACTTAGATTTGCAAAAAGAATGAAAGAACTCCCTACAAACATGAGTTAGATCAATAAAAAAATGATTTCTTCTCCTCAGCGGAGATATCTTTCAACTATTCCTGCATGCAACACTAAAAACAAGGATTAAACTAGCTCTGATACCATGTTAGAAACATTAAAAAAATGGAAATGAGCTTAGGAAAGAATCCAAGAGAGTGATAAAAAGTAAGATTTTTACCAAATACAAAAAGAGCGAGAGAGATATTGCTCCAATAGATCAAACACCAAATTCACCAAAAAAGCTCCAAGACCAACACAAGAACTCAAGGATTCTGAAAGGGGACAAAGAAAGAAAAAAATCCTTGTGTATAATATGAATGAGGCACAAAGCCTAAAGAATAAGAGAGAAAAAGAGGAATAATCTCATTACAATAATGAGAGCAAGTTTGAGAATGTGAGGAGAAATGATAAAATAGAGAAGATTATTGAGAAAGTATGTGTAGAGGCATCTCTTAAATAGAGATGAGTGGAGGAGTTTGCATGTGACTCCCATCTTCTATGAATGCCACATTCACATTGAGTGTGTGCTAAATGAGAGAGTCCTCTTAAGGAGGAATATCTAATTTCCTTATTAAAGGAATTACAAAAATGTGATATGTCCTCCCAATTGAACTAGAGGATAAATACAATTTAGGATACCTTGGTTTATCCTATAATTACATAGTTCACCAAGGAAAGATTATTTCTAGAAAATCCCTCCATTGACTTGTGTCCTTTCTTACTACCAAAATAAGACAACTGAAAAATGGGACCCTCTACATCCTAGAGCCCCAACTCCTCTCAACAAGGAAATATCTTTTTGGGAAAATAGAGTTCCAACAACTATGGGCCCTAGAATTATCATAGCAATAGTAGCCATAAAAATTCTTGGCCTAACAACAAACAATGGAATAACACTCCAAACAATGGAGGTGTCACCCTGAACCAATCTGAAACTCAAGGAAGTGTGGGTCCAATTCACTTCGTACATCTTGCTAAATTTCACCCCCTGGCCACGTGGTGCCAACTACATGATATTGATTCACATTCCAAGGTGAATTGCACCACACTAGAGAAAATCATCCAAATCTCCCAGTCAAATTTGCAATAACATATTGATCTGACTCCTCCAGAATCTAAAGCTAAGCCCCATCACTCTGCTTTTTCTTGTAAAATAACATTTTTTTGGAGTAGATGAAGAAGACAAGGAAGAACCTAATCTACAAGGGTTCTTCAATGATTCAATCCTTGCCTTTGAAGCTAATGCTTTTACCAACTCTCAGGATCCTTACAAAACCAGGAGCTAGTCTAACAAAGGCCCCTTCACAACTTTGACTCTCCTGAAGAATATCCACATCCCTCTAAAACCCCTTGTAGATTTTAATCCACCCCCTCCAAAGTGGCATGTCCCTCATTCTTCCTGATAATTAGCAGGAAAAGGTCAGGGGACCCTAAAGGGATGGTTTGACATCATGAAAGTGATGGAAAACACATCTACCTCCATGACCTTGATGGAGGTACTACTTAATTATACTGAAAAGAGGGAAGCCCTCTTACAGTATCTGGAGAACCCAAAAACCTGCAACCACCCACCAAAGATGGTCACTTTTGATGATGCTAATTTGGCTGTGTTCCAGGGAAATATAGAGGGCCCTCCCTTCTTTCTCAGTCTCAAAAGCCATGGTAAAAACTTACACAATTGTTTGGTAGATTTTGGAGCTTTAGGTAATGTCACACCTTTATACATTTGCAAGAAGCTTGGGTTGGTTCTCACACCATCCAAAGGTACAGTAGTTCAACTGAACAAGGTTGCTGTCAAAATGATAGGTTAATTGAAGAATATCCAGATCCAGCTCGTCCAAGAGTCCTGGGTGTCTAGTGTCATTTACATCCAAGTGGTCAACATCCCCGAAACGTATGGGATTCTCTTAATTTAGAATTGGTCCAAGTCCCTTAATGGGTTCATCTCCACCAACTTTTCTCTCTTATGGCATCCTTGGAGAGGGGAAGCCAACTAGATCAAAGTGGATATCAAACCCCAGATGAAACAATCCCTCAATGACTATGGTCAGGTGAGTGAGAAAGTATATTCTCAGCTAGAACCTGAACTATACAAGGCCAAGGAAATCTTGACCCTTGAATTCATTCCAGGCAAGATGTTCCTCGATGGGGACCCTATTATCACTCAGAGGATCTAGGACCTCATTGTGAGGTTGAAACACGATGTTAGCCTTCAAGGTGGAAATGCATCCTTGGCCACCCTCCTATCTGATACATGGTGTCAGGTACACTATCAAGAGCACTCCAAGTTGGATTGAAAGACCTATTTTGATGCTGCCAAGGTCCACCTCTCACATCTACAAGAGAAAATACACAAGGAAGATGCCCTTGTATGATTCAATCCACCCACAAACATAATTAAAGGACTGCTTGCTGAGGAATCCCTAGCAGGATCTCCTCTATAGGAAACTCTATCCCCCATGGCTTCTATCCCAGAAGACATGCCAGAACCACCTCCTATTCCTAAGTTAGAACCACGCACTACCCAACCTCCAAGACCCCATTATACTGACAAACAACCTATGGATCCTGAATTTTGATGGGTCCCGATCTAAATAGGGTTGTAGAGTTGGGGTAGAATTTATTATCCCCCGAGGAAAGTCTTTCCTCACCTCTTATCAATTGTAGTTTGACTGCACAAACAAAGTCATGAAATATGAGGCCCTGATCTTAGGCCTTCTATTCACGCTAAGGAAAGGAATCACCTACCTCCATGAAATGGTTGATCCAAAATTGATAGTCAAATAAGTCCAGAGCCAGTATACATGCCATGAAAAATAAATATTAGCATATCGCAACCGAGCGTGGAGTTTAATAGAGGACTTTGATGCCTTTGGCATTGAGGTAATTCCCAAGAAAATAAATTATGTTTTGGACACTCTTGTTGTGGCAGCCAACACCCTCTAACCCATGGCGGGTTCCTGAATCCAATTTTTTTTTGTAGAAATGGTCTCTACTCCCTCCATTCCAGACAACATAACCCACTTCCAGGTCTTCAAAGATGATAAGCACATCCTGGTCTTCATGGATAACATCAAAGTCTTCGAAGATTAGATCATAGAAGACACATTGTAGGATTGTATTGGATCTAATTAGACACATTGTAGGATTGTATTGGATCTAATTCATATTTATTCAATCCATCTTGAAGTTCTTTTTTCAACCTCACTCATACTTTTCTCATCGAGTTCAAGTTTAAGGTATAGGCCTGCCAGCCTTGGTTCTATAGAGCCAGAATTGCAGAAGGTTTAAGCTTGAGTTAATAAAACCTTGTTAGTTGGCCAGATCACATGGGTTTCCCAAAATTGGATAGGAAAGTCCACAGGAGATCCAATATGATGATTTTAGCACCAACACCACTCTTGAGATCCAATCTTGTAAAGTATTGAGCTCCTCCAAGACATTCCATTATATTCTCTATCCTAGGAATTGGGAGTCTATATCTAATTGTTATTCTATTTATTGCTCTCGTTTCAGTACATATTCTCCACTTACCTCCTTTTTTGGATTCTAATACCACTGGAAATACACAAGGTCTTATGATCTTCTTCACTAGACCTTGATTAAGTAACTCATGTACTTGTCTTGATATCTCCTTATTCTGTTCATGGGTATTTTTATAAGAAGCTTTATTTGGCAATGATGACCTTGGAATGAAGTCAATTTAGTGAATTACTGTTCTTTGTGGTGGTAAAATTGTAGGTGATCTATCACTTAAAATGTCCTTTAATTGTTCCAAGAGTTGTTGTACTTCTTTGGGAAAAGGTTCTTGTCCAACTTCCTTTTATTCTTTAGGCTTCATCATAACAACTAAGCACTCTCAACCTTCCCCCTTTAGATCACTTAAGAATTATTTTCCACCAACTACCAACATATTAGGACTACTAGGTTTCATCCCTTTTTCCTCCACCAGAGACTTGATCTTTTAGGTTACTCCATCCTTCTAAAATGAATAGGAGTTTTTCTCCCCATTGTGAATGGATTTTCTATCAAATTTCCACAGTCTTTCCAATAATAGATGACAGGCATCCATAGGTAACACATCACATAGAATCCTATCAGTATATCCTTCAATTTCAAAATCAACCAATGCTTGTTCATTGAATAGGATATGTTGTCTCCTATTCAACCATGTAACTCTATAAGGATGGTCATGAGATATCCTATTCAATCCCAACTTGTTCACTAGTACTTGTGAGATGATGTTGTTAGTTGATCCTGAGTCTATTATCACTTTGCACACCTTACCAAGAATATTTCATTTCACCTTGAAGAGTGACCTCCTTTTCTTAGGCTCTTCTCTGACTATTTCTTTGATTAGGACCTTTCTTATCATTTGGTTATCACCACTCTCTTAATCAAGATTGATCTCAGGAAACTTGACACTACTAGTGTCTTCTTGTACATAGTTAACCCTTCTTTCTGATTGAGAAGAAGTTTCTTTGTCAGGGTACCTATAAGAAGGATGACCAAACTGATGAAATTTATAGCACTTCATATTTGCAAAAGAGGAACCTCTACTAGAACCTCCAAATATTCCTCTACCACTTCTTATAGGACCCTTCCTCTACCATGATTACCTTTTCCACTGGATTCACTACGTTTCTTTGTCAACCTAGAATCCCCTTGTGGTCTTGCTCATTACCTCTACCACCATGGTTTCCCATGTGGCCTCTTGTATCTCTACCTCTTCATATGCCTCTAATAGGGGCTTCTTGCTTCTTCTTTCTCTTTTCTTCTACCTTAAGAGCTAATTGATAACATTTCTGCACTGTAGTAGGTTTCAAAAAACTAATATCCTCTTGTATACTCCACCTTATCCCATTTATATAGTGTGCAACTTTAATACTCTCATTCTTTGTCACCCTGGATCTCAAACACAATTTACATAACTCCTCAGTATAGGTACACACCTCTAGTTCCCTTTGTCTTAGATTCTATCTTTTCTTGTGGAGTTGTATCTCATAGTCATCAGGGGTATAGGTGTCTCTAATCTTGGAAACCATACCCTTCCAAGTAGAAATAGGATTCTTTCCTTCTTTTTGTCTCTCATCTTGCACAAAATTCCACCATGTTAGGGAAGCTCCTCTTAGTTTAGACTTAGCCACCTTCACCTTTTGTGCTTCTCTCACATTCTCACATTCAAAGTGGTTTCCCAACCCTCTATTCACTCCATCACTAACTGTGGCTCCATTTTGCCACTAAATAGAGGTACACCCTCTAGGGATTTTCCACCCATAGCTTTCAATTCTCTAAGAAATGTGATAGAAAAGTCACTGATTTCTTGTTACCTTCTATCTCTTTAACCTTTTCACTGACCTCTTTAGTCTTGGCTTCCACTTCACCAAGCTTACTCTCCATTTTTTCCAATCTTTCCCTTAGGAGTCTATTCTCCTCTTCTTGGTCATCAACCTTCTTTTCCAACTCTACCTTGGTTACCATCCTTGACTCACCTACGGATTCAAGATCAGACATACCCTTACATAGCCCAAATATTTTAGGCTCTTATACCAATCTAATAGGGAGGATCCTATCCTAGATTCATCTTGAATCTTTGTAAGTTCACTTTCTAGACCTTATAAGGGTTTCCTTCCCAACCCCAACCTAGGATAACTCTCTTTGTTTCCTTTTCCTAATCCAAGGGACTCTCTAGCAAAGGTAGTGCAATTCTTCCTTGAACTTATTAGGGTAAGGTCACACAAACTTACACACAAAACTAATTAGACAAATTGCAAGATTGTGTTGGATCTAATTCAAATTGATTCAATCCATCTTGAAGTTATTTTGTAAACCCTACTCATAATTTTCTCATTGAGCTCAAGTTTAAGGTATAGGCCTACCAACCTTGGTTTTGCAGAGCCAGAATTGCAAAAGGTTTAAGCTTGAGTTAGTTAAACCTTGTTAGTTGGCCAGATCACATGGGTTTCCCAACATTGGATAGGAAAGTCCATAAGAGATCCAATCTTCTTATTTGAGCATCAACACCACTCTTGAGATCCAATCTTGTAAAGTATTGAGCTCCTCCAAGACATTCCTTTATATCCTCTATCCTAGGAATTGGGAATCTATATCTAATTATTATTCTATTTATTTCTCTGGTGTCAGTACATAGTCTCCACTTACCTCCTTTTTTAGATTATAATACCACTGGAACTACACAAGGGCTTATTATCTTCTTCACTAGACCTTGATCAAGTAACTCTTGTACTTGTCTTGATATCTCCTTATTTTTTTCAAGGGTCATTTTATAAGAAGATTTATTTGGCAATGATGACCTTGGAATGAATTCAATTTGGTGACTTACTATTCTTTGTGGTCATAAAATTGCAGGTGATCCATCACTGACAATGTCCTTGAATTGTTTTGAGAGTTGTTGTACTTTTTTGGGAAAAGGTGCTTGTCCAACTTCCTTCTCTTCTTTAGGATTCATAATAACAACTAAGCACTCTCAACCTTTCCCCTTGAGATCACTTAAGAATTATTTTCCACCAACTACCAACACATTATGACTAATAGATTTTATCCCTTTTTCCTCCACCAGAGACTGGATCTTGTAGGTTACTCCATCCTTATGAAATGAATAGGAGTTTTTCTCCCCATTGTGCATGTATTTTCTATCAAATTGTCATGGTCTTCCCAACAATAATTGGAAGGCATCTATAGGTAACACATCACATAGAATCCTATCAGTATATCCTCTAATTGCAAAATCAACCTATGCTTGTTCATTGAATAGGACATGTTGTCTTTTATTCAACCATGCAACTCTATAAGGATACTCATGAGCTATCCTATTCAAACCCAACTTGTTCACTAGTTCTTCTGAGATGATGTTGTTAGTTGATCCTAAGTCTATTATCACTTTGCACACCTTACCAACAATATTTAATTTCACCTTGAAGAGTAACCTCCTTTTCTTAGGCTCTTCTCTGAATGTTTCTTTGATTAGGACCCTTCTTATCATTACGTTATCACTACTCTCTTAATCAAGATTGATCTCAGGAGACTTGACACTACTAGTGTCTTCTTGTACATAGTTAACCCTTCTTTCTGACTGAGAAGAAGTTTCTTTGTCAGGGTACCTATAAGAAGGATGACCAAACTGATGACAGTTTTAGCACTTCATATTTTAAAAAGAGGAACCTCTACTAGGACCTCCAAATCTTCCTCTACCACTTCTTATAGGACCCTTCCTCTACTATGATTACCTCTTCCATTGGATTCACTACTTTTCTTTTTCAACCTAGAATCCCCTTGTGGTCTTGACTCATTACCTCTACCACCATAGTTTCCTTTGTGGTCTCTTGTATCTCTGCCTCTTCCTATGACTCTAATAGGGGCTTCATGCTTCTTCTTTCTCTTTTCCTCTACCTTAAGAGCTAATTGATAACATTTCTGCACTGTAGTAGGTTTCAAAAACTAATATCCTCTTGTATACTCCACCTTATCCCATTTAGATAGTGTGCAACTTTAATACTCTCATTCTCTATCACCCTGGATCTCAAACACAATTTATATAACTCCTCAGTATAGTTACACACCTATAGTTCCCTTTGTCTTAGATTCTGTATTTTCTTGTGGAGTTGTATCTCATAGTCATCAGGGATATAGGTGTCTCTAATATTGGAAACCATATGCTTCTAAGTAGAAATAGGATTATTTCCTTCTTTTTGCTTCTCATCTTGCACAAACTTCCACCATGTTAGGGAAGCTCCTCTTAGTTTAGACTTAGCCACCTTCACCTTTTGTGCTTCTGTCACATTCTCACATTCAAAATGGTTTTCCAACCTTCTATTCACTCCATCACTAATTGTGGCTCTGTTATTCCACTAAACAGAGGTACACCCTCTAGGGATTTTCCACCCATAGCTTTCAATTCTCTAAGAAGTGGTTCTTCTTTCAATATAGGATCAAGCTCAAGCACTTCATCTTGTACTGCCATTGATTTCCCATTACCTTCTATCTCTTTAACCTTTTCACTAACCTCTCCAGTCTTGTTTTCCACTTCACCAAGCTTACTTTCCATTTTTTCCAATCTTTCCCTTAGGAGTCTATTCTCCTCTTCTTAGTCATCAAATTTATTTTTCAACTCTATGTCGGTTATCGTCCTTGACTTACCTACTGATTCAACATCAGACATACACTTACATAGCCCAAATATTTTAGGCTCTTATACCAATTTTGTAGGGAGGCTCCTATCCTGGAGTCATCTTGACTCTTCGTAAGGTCACTTTCTAGACCATATAAGGGTTTACTTCTCAACCCAAACCTAGGAGAAATATCTTTGTTTCCTTCTCCTAATCCAAGGGCCTCTCTAGCAAAGGTAGTGCAATTCTTCCTTGAACTTATTAGGGTAAGTTCACACCAACTTACACAAAAAACTAATCAGCCACATTGCAGGATTGTATTAGATCTAATTCGTATTGATTCAATCCATCTTGAAGTACTTTTGTTAACCCCACTCATACTTTTCTCATTGAGTTCAAGAATCACTGGTTCTAAGGGATAGTGGCCCTATTAGCCCTAATTTGGTGTAAAAAATATTGTAACTTCAAAAACTAAAAATCAACCCCCAAACTAGTCATTTATCCTCACAACCTTTTGGACACCCTTCAATATTTTTAGGCTTTGGGTTCACTAAGTTGTCAGTACAGTACTTATTGCAGATTAGGTCATTTACCTTAAAAATAGGGATATTTGAATTTTTTCAAGGCAATTATTGATACATTGAATTCACCAACTCATGGCACTAGTTCTAGGTCTTTTCTAATACCCTAAAAAAACTCTCCAACCAATGGATCCCTCAATCCAATCCAATCCTACATTCAATCTCTAACTTTCATCAACTTGCTCTTAGCTGGGTATCCATTGTCTCGCCTAGGGAAGGGTATTAAAAATAGAAATGAAACTTCCTACAAATGTACAAAAATAAAAATAATGTACAAGGGTTCCACTTTACATACTCCATGGCTCATCAAGATCCCAGGGTGGGAACTCATCGTGTAACTATATTTACACACACAAACCTTTACACTGGCAGTGAACAGACAAGGAAGGTTTTGTTTTTATTTAAGAAACCAAAGTTATACAAAATATCACAAGAATTAATTAAAGAGAAAGGAAACAAGTATGTGAAACTATTCTACACATCAAAGAAAGTGATTCAAGCCATGTTCAATGAATTCCAACCAAATCTTGCAAAAATGGTGTATAATATAGTACACTGTCAATAAATCCTTCTTAGGAAATGTAACTAGAATTTTTACAACCTCTATAAAATTCTTGGAAATCCCTTATAAGGCTCATAAAAACTACCTATCCTGACCAATAACTTCATATAGGGCATTTTGCAATTCTTGTCCAAATGTTGTCATGCAACATTGGAAAGTTGTAAAAATTGCTCAAGCAACATTTTTACAACTTTTAAATCTTTTACTATTTCATAGCTCTGACCCAATGAAAGGGTTCCACAAGGCTTCTAACCACACTCTATACCTAATTAAACTTCAAATAGACCCTTTTGTGCACTCTAGGTGCCATTTCCACATATTGCCACATTTTGGCTTCCCAAACATAAATGGGGTCTTTTGGACCAAATTGACCACAAATAGAACACAACACTACAAAAATAACACAACATCAACCTAACATAACCTTATTTAAGTACATGACCATAAGAAGGTCTTCCACAGCAAAAAATGAGGGTTACCCAATCCTAACCCCTATGTCCTCCTACACCACTGTTGTTTACCATTCGATGGTTAATGATTTGATCTTATTAATTTGTTGAGGTTGTCTCTATGTTGACAATGCTACTCTATTGTTAGTTTGTTTATGTTCTTTCTTGTCACTATGACTGGTTGTATAGGGTCAACTTCCTTTTTTTTCTCCATTACTTTATAAAAAATTATAATCAATCGAAAGAGCTTAAAGAAAAAAATGACAAATATTTTTATCATAAATTAAATATTTTTATCAAAATGTTGGGGTCTGAGATGAAAAAAACCAACAAAGAGAAAATAAAACTGAACTACTCATAAGGGAAAAAAAGGACTGGCACAAAAACAATTTGCAAGGGGAGGGGGCACACCAACAAGGGGTGCCGAATCTACTTACAAGATGATTATACATAAAATACACAGAAGAGGGTGAGATGCCTCTTTTTCTACCTTACTCGAGGTAGTTTTTGAGAAATTTTCCATTGAGGGGAAATGAGATGGCTTCCCCTATTAAGGAATTGAGGTGCTATGTGTTATCCCCACAGATCTCAGATATCTAATACAGCCCAAGCCAGAGCCTCTGAAATTTATTTTTCTTACCTTTATTTTTGTGGGCTTTGTCCCATAGGAGGACCAAGTCCAAAATATGAAAATCATTGTATTGGGCTCTCTTCTCAAACCAACATTTTCCCACTTCCTAGTACTTAGAAAAATGCTCTAGGGAAATATTTTGCCATTCTTCTAGGCATATCAAGTTTAGGAGGAGGGCCTCTACAACATTATCCCTTATGTTGAATTCTTGCATGAATTGTAAAACTGAGATCTGTAAATTCACTAAGAATACCAGATTTTGGCCATAAACCAGATAAAATGGAGAAGTCCCCATGGCGGCCTTAATTCAGTTGTGATTCACATAGAGGGATAATATAAGATTTTGTTTCCAATCCCGGGATTTTTTCTCAAGCATATGTTTTATTACTACCAAGAGGTTTTTTTTTGTTGATTCTATTACTCCATTACCCTGTAGATAATAATTGCTCAAAAATTTGAGGGTAACATTTCTGTTGTAAGCCAACTCTTGCACCTAAGAGGAGAAAAATGTCAGACCATTATCACACATTAGGGCAAAGCGCATTCCAAACCTAGTGGTGATTCCCAAATGAAACTAATTATAAAATCCATTGTATTTTTTTTACATTGTATGACTTTGGATCAACATGTGCAATAGTCTATGGAAGTCAGTATGTATCAGTGACCAACAGACTAGTTGGGGTTTATTTCCCTGATGAAATCAAATGTCCTTTGGGAGACAGGTCTTACTTAAAAGACAGGGTGGATAGGCATTGTCAGGTTCTACTCCCAAGAGGAAACCGTTTGACAAGGATGGAATCTCCTCACATGAGGATGGACATCCTTAAAGATATGGGGCCAAGAGTAACTAACCCAAAGAATTTGATGGGTGGTGGCATTAGCTGATCTAGGCCCAATTTCGAATTGTCCATGAAATTCATCAATCATTTTCACATATTGTTCTTGATCAAGATACCGAAGGCATATACCTTCATAATTTTGTAAAAAAGGGTTACATTCTTGACCATAAAGTGCACACTTCTTAGCCAGAGCGCCTAGCATTTTTGGGAGGAATTTCTTTGGGGCATCATTTTTTCAATAGGAAATACACCAAATTAGTATGCCAGGGATGCTAAGTGAGAGTTTCCACTGTGTAAGTATAGAATTCAAATTGTGCATATCTCTTAGCCAGGGCCTTACATAAACCCTATCCATGAACTAGCCTCATAGGTTTCATCTCAAGGTCAAATCCCTAGAGGATAGCATCCATTTTCCGTAGTGTTCTCCAACTCACTCTACACCAGTAAAGATTTCACGAATTGATCTGGGACAATTGTGTGCACCTTTCTCCGAAGGATGTAATGCCATAATTTCTTCACCGCCCAGAAAGGGAGAATGCTTTCTTTTCAAGGGGTGAATACCGGACTTCAAAATTCTTGAATGGGGAACTCATAAAGGCAATGAGTTGTTCCACCCCTCCAATCTTTTGGGTTAAAACCACAGAAATGGAGTGGGCAGAGGCAAAATAATATATGTATAATGGAAGGGAATAATTTAGACTTTCTAGGAATGGGGCCTCCGAGATGACTTTTTTAATATGGATGAATGCCTCTTTCACTTCTAGACTCCTCCAAGATGACTTGTTTAATATGGAGGAATGCCTCTTTCACTTCTAGACTCCACTCAATTTTCATGTCTTTATTAATCTTATAATTTAGAGGCTTTAAAAACTTGGTGAATCCTGTGATGAAGTGTTGGACAAAGTTGATCTTCCCGAAGAAAGACCACATATCTTTCTTACTACTGGGCATCTACAAATTCATAAGTTCCTCTACTATCTCAAGATTAATAGTGATTCCCTTCTTAGAGACTATATGTCCCATAAATTTCCCTTTGGTGACCCTGAATATGCATTTCTTAGGGTTAAGGGATATGCCAAACCAGTGACATCTCTCACAGATCTTTGTGAGGTGGGAAGGATGATCACGCCTGTTCTAGGAAAAGACTGTCAAATCATCCATGTAGATGACTATAGATTTTTTAACCAACCCTTCAAAGGTTATATCCATTGCATTTTCAAATGTAGCTCCAAAATTGATCAAGCTAAATGACATTCTCCTATAAGTAAATGTTCCACACTTGGTGGTGAACGTAGTTTTGATTCGATCCTCAAATTTTACCATGACTTGTTTGTAACTAGAATATCCATCCATGAAGGACATCATTTGTGAGCCGGTTACAATCTGGATCACCTCATCCAAAGAGGACAAAGGGTGGTTGTCTTTATTTGAAGCCTTATTTAGGTTCTGAAAATCTATGAAAAGTATGATCTCCTCATTCTACTTTTGGACCGAGACTATGTTTTGTACCCAAGTGGTATGTCAGATAGGGAATATTATTTGGGTGGATAGTAACTTCTAAACCTCCTGGTAGATTAGGGGTTTGATCAAGGGATTCATTGGTCATTATTTTTTTTTGATAGGGTTAGTATCAGGCTTAAGGGGAGTAATATGCATCATGATGGATGTATCATATGTTTTGAGGTCCTTATATCCCTAGGCAAGCACATCAATATATTCTCGGAGAACTACCAAAATTTTTTCTCTGTCCTCAGGGGAACAAGAGGTACCTATGTAAACACATTATTCCTCAATGTCCATCTCGATATTAATTTTCTCATACTTTCCCCCTTTGAAGGATTGGGGGATTTTGTCTTTAACCGTAGGATCTAAATGAAAGATACGTTCAAGGGAAACTATCCCCTTCAGGATGGTTTTTGTGGGAAAGTCCAGGATACCATCCTCATCTCCACCATATCTCGTATCTCGTATCCCTAATAAGCTCAAGGAAAAATTGCACTACCTTTGGTAGAGAGGCCCTTGGATTAGGAGAAGGAAACAAAGAGAGTTCTCCTAGGTTGGGGTTGGGAAGTAAACCCTTATAAGATCTAGAAAGTGACCTTACCAAGAGTCAAGATGACTCTAGGATAGGAGCCTCCCTATCAGATTGGTATAAGAGCCTAAATGATTTGGGCTATGTAAGTGTATGACTGATCCTAAATCAAGGGGTGAGTCAAGGATGGTAACCAACATAGAGTTGGAAAAGAAGTTTGATGACCAAGAAGAGCAGAATAGACTCCTAAGGGAAAGATTGGAAAAAATGGAGAGTAAGCTTGGTGAAGTGGAAGCCAAGACTGAAGAGTTTAGTGAAAAGGTTAAAGAGATAGAAGGTAATAGGACATCAATGGAAGTACAAGATGAACTTCCTGAACTTGGTCCTATATTGAAAGAAGAACCATTTCTTAGAGAATTGAAAGCTATAGGTGGAAAATCCCTAGAGGGTGTACTTCTATTTAGTGGTAAAATGGTTCCACAATTAGTGATGGAGTGAATAGAGGGTTGGAAAACCATTTTTAATGTGAGAATGTGACAGAAGCACAAAAGGTGAAGGTGGCTAAGTCTAAACTGAGAGGAGATTCCCTAACATGGTGGAAGTTTGTGCAAGATGAGAGACCAAAAGAAAGAAATAATCCTATTTCTACTTGGAAGGGTATGGTTGCCAAAATAAGAGACACCTATATCCCTGATGACTATGAGACACAACTCCACAAGAAAAGACAGAATCTAATACAAAGGGAACTAGAGGTGTGTACCTATATTGAGGAGTTATATAAATTGTGTTTGATATCTAGGGTGACAGAGAATGAGATAATTAAAGTTGCACACTATCTAAATGGGATAAGGTGGAGTATACAAGAGGATATTAGTTTTTTGAAACCTACTATAGTGCATAAATGTTATCAATTAGCTCTTAAGGTAGAAGAAAAGAGAAAGAAGAAGCATGAAGCCCCTATTACTAGAATAGGAAGAGGGAGAGATACAAGAGGCCACAAAGGAAACTATGGTGGTAGAGGTAATGAGTCAAGACCATAAGGGGAGTCTAGGTTGACAAAGAAAAGTAGTGAATGCAGTGGCAGAGGTAATCATGGTAGAGAAAGGGTCCTATAAGAAGTGGTAGAGGAAGATTTGGAGGTTCTAGCAGAGGTTCCTCTTTTACAAATATGAAGTGCTACAACTGTCATCAGTTTGGTCATCCTTCTTATAGGAACCCTGACAAAGAAACTTCTTCTCAGTCAGAAAGAAGGGTTAACTATGTACAAGACGACACTAGTAGTGTCAAGTCTCTTGAGATCAATCTTGGTTCAGAGAGTGGTGATAACCTAATGATAAGAAGGGTCCTAATCAAAGAAACAGTCAGAGAAGAGCCTAAGAAAAGGAGGTCACTCTTCAAGGTGAAATGAAAGATTCTTGGTAAGGTGTGCAAAGTGATAATAGACTCAGGATCAAATAACAACATCATCTTAGAAGAACTAGTGAACAAGTTAGGATTGAATAGGATATATCATGACCATCCTTATAGAGTTACATGGTTGAATAAGAGACAACATGTCCTATTCAATGAACAAGCATGGGTTGATTTTGAAATTGGAGGATATACTGATAGGATTCTATGTGATGTGTTACCCATAGATGCCTGCTATCTATTGTTGGGAAGACTGTGGCAATTTGATAGAAAATCCATCTACAATGGGGAGAAAAACTCCTATTCATTTTAGAAGGATGGAGTAACCTACAAGATCTAGTCTCTAGTGGACGAAAAAGGGATGAAACCTAGTAGTCCTAATGTGTTGGTAATTGGTGGAAAATAATTCTTAAGTGATCTCAAGGGGGAAGGTTGAGAGTTCTTAGTTGTTATGATGAAGCCTAAAGAAGAGAAGGAAGTTCAACAAGCACCTTTTCCCAAAGAAGTACAACAACTCTTAGAACAATTCAAGGACATTGTCAGTGATGGATTGCCTGAAATTTTACCACCACAAAAGAACAGTAAGTCACCAAATTGACTTCATTCCAAGGTCATCATTGCCAAATAAAGCTTTTTATAAAATGACCCCTGAACATAATAAGGAGATGTCAAGGCAAGTACAAGAGTTACTTGATCAAGGTGTAATGAAGAATATCATAAGCCCTTATGTAGTTCTAGTGGTATTAGCATCCAAAAAAGGAGGTAAGTGGAGACTATGTACTAACACCAGAGAAATCAATAGAATAAAAATTAGATATAGATTCCCAATTCATATGATAGAGGATATAATGGAATGTCTTGGAGGAGCTCAATAATTTACAAGGTTGGATCTCAAGAGTGGTTTTGGTGCTCAAATAAGCAGATTGGATCTCCTATGGACTTTCCTAATCAATGCTGGGAAACCCATGTGATCTGGCTAACTAACAAGGTTTAATTAACTCAAGCTTAAACCTTCTACAATTTTGGCTCTGCAAAACAAAGGCCGGTAGGCCTATACCTTAAACTTATCCTTCAAGATTCAAGGCATTTTATAGTAGGTAATGGATCTTGAACACTTTCTTCCTCCAAATTGTGGCATGGCAATTGAAAGAAAACCTGAACTAAAAGCTGTAAATCACAAATGCTAACTGAAAGTATCAATCTATTAAGAATGCTTGTTGAGCACAGCCCCAAACTATATAAAAAATAGACACTTGGAGGTTGAAAACACCCCTTACTCCCATACAATCTAGGGCTCTGTCAATAGTTCCCAATACCCATAATGATAAGATTAGATCCTCCACCTAATCTTCAACACCCTTAAGGGCCTAATATGACACAACTAGAACCAGTTAATTCAGGCATGGAAAAAGGGTTCTATCAATTCTATACATCAAACTTAGATGCTATGAAACACAAATCCCACACAAAGATAACTCTGAAACTCTATTTATACACCAAAGCTTATATAGCACTACAAGAAGAAAATATGGATTGTTGAAGGAAACTTACATGGAACTCCACCAAAGAAAGTCTTGACCACCCTCAAACTCTTGAATCCATCCACCAAAAACACCCTCCAAGTTAGGGCTCTTGGCCAATCCCCTAACTCCTGATGTCCTCAATTCTCTCCTAGGCCTAATTGGGCTATTAGGTCACTTTTACAAACCAAGTGCTTGAGTTTTGATTCAATTTATATTATTTCCAATGGGAAAACTTGTGGGATCACAAAAAAATTCTAAATCCAAGGATTTAGACTTCCATTCCGCCCCTGGGATGAGTTGTGCCTTAAAAACCCAATTCTGGACAGGCACATCTAGATTCCTATCCAGAGGGTTTAATCATTTCTCTCTCCATCGACTGCCTCCTGGTCTGAGACCAAAAAAATATTAAAATACATTATCCCTTCCTTCCTATTGGGATTAGTGGGAAGTAGTACTGAGAGGGGAGGGGTGAATCAGTACCTCTAAAACTTTTAACACCTTTCACAATTCATCATTAGTAATCATTCATTATTGCATTACCGACCATTGATGTTGTTCTTTCTTATGCATGTAGTGTTCATTCATAATCTTCAATAGTTTACAACATTCATAGAAACATTCATGAAAATGATAAACACATAACACAAGATATGGTATCACAGAAAACTCCTATTAGGAAGTAAAAACTACGGTGGGGATGGCACCCACAAAACTTCACTATCTACAAAATGGAAGGGAGCTGGTTAAGGTTTACAATTTGATCACTTCTGATGATCTACCCTATTAGGAGTATTAAGGTGGATACCTATTAAGATCTACTCTGTTAAGAGCTTTAGCAACACTGATTTAAGTGTGCACTCAGTTATGAGATTTACAATAGGACAGTTAAGCCCACCTTTCTTAAAAGGATTTCATAAGTGTACTACTATTAGAATGAGTACATATGTTGACCTGACTATGTGCAATCTACAATTTCTGATACAGATCAATTAAAGTTCTCATAAAAATAATATCACCTAAAGTGATTGATCAATACCTTTTTCTGCTCGTCGGTAGCCTCTGTTCTGTTCTTGAAACTGATTTGATTCTTTTCTTTCCTTCTACATGAATTCTCTTGTCTGGTCTCTAGATCCTCTCTGTGGCTACAATATTTATTGAACAACAACTATTATCAATATATTGAGCATCTATTTATACAAGTATTTGACCTATCTTTGAATCGCACATTACAATGTTAACTCTTAGATCCAAGGTTTACAACTTGACCTTGATCATTAGTTTGCATGTTTTAAATTAGTAAAACTAATTAAAAAATATTAATACATTTCTTCCTCCACACATAATGGATTTAAAATCAAATCAAGAAGCTATAAATACAACTTCAATGATCTATCTAACGTGAAAAGTTAGATCCAATTTTTGTGGGATGTAACTGACTGTCGGTTCTTGGTCGCCGGTTTGAACTTGAAGTCTGTAGGTGTTCCTTTGTTTGAACTAATTGTCGGGTTCCCTTCATTTGTTGGGTTCCTCTCTTTTATGTTCCATCAGGTTGCACTATTGTTACTTGTCAGGTTTGTGTATCCTTTTTTGTCATCGGATAACATTGAATAGTGTTTGTTAGGTAACCTTGTCGTTGGGTAGTGTTGTGCCCTATCTGTCAGTGTAGAGTAAACTGATGGTGAAGATCATATTTTTCCTTATGTATACTAATGGAAAAATATAATGCCTTCAATCTCCCCCTTTGACATTAGTATCAAAAACTGATATGTTCATAATACTAAAGTACATAGTGTGTACACCATGTCTATATCATTGTCATTTTATGACTCCCCCTAATTGTATGCATCAGTATAGTATAAGTATATGTACATGTATACTATAAATTCTCTGTTCTTTTCTCTGTATGTACATATTATTTCCTCCTTTTATTTCCAGTTTCTTTTACTATACATATTCCCTTTTAATTGAGGTGAGTGAACATATCAATTTGCCCCTTTCTTTGATACTTATGACAAAAATGTAAAACTTATAATATGCCAAAATTGTGACAAAAATGTGTAACTTACAATGTGTCAAGTATATGGGAAAGGGTTGTCTTGATATCTTTGAGAATTTTCTCCCATTTTTCTTTCAGTTGTTCTATTGCCATGAGTTGTAGCTCTAGCCTTGCATGCATATCATAAATATTGTCTAGGACAGACATTTTCGGGGTGGCAATTAATATATTTTCCTCTGTCACATGTTGTTGTAGGAGTGAAAGTGTTGGTAAGAGCTGAGCTTGGAGCTCATTTACCTCATCTTTGTACTTTGTCTTTGCAATCTGTATGTCCTATCTCAATTTTTGAGCCTGTTTGATTTGCTCATGGTGCAATTTAATCGCCTCTTCATTATTTGTGAGACTTTGTGCACTTGACTTAAGCTCAACATTGATTTGTTCTATCTTGTCAGTATACTCCTATGTGAGTTGATCAAGTATGCACAATTTTTGTATCAAAGTAATAGCTTCTGAGATGATTGGATCAAGTGTGCTGACCAATTCAGATAGCTTTACCTTTTTCAATGCCACTTCCTGGCTTATCTTTTCTGCTAGCTTGAACTCATACTTTTGTTCAAGTCTTTCTTCCATAACCCTCTCAGCATCTATGTTTTGAGATGTTATTGCATCTGTGAGTACCACCAGTTGATCAAGCATTGGATCTTTTTTATCAATATCCATATTAGGTACAATCTATTGAAGTATGCCTCTTGCCACTTCCAGTACCTTTGCCTCCTTTATGGCTTTCTTTACTTTGTCTTGTATTTCTTTTCTCTCACAGAGTATTGCATACTTGGTTAATTTAGTTGGATCCAATGTCCTTGGATCACAAACTGGAATCTCAATGATTTCATCTAGAGTTACTAGATTCTTATGCTTTCCCTTTTTCTTCTTTGAGATTTGTGGGGATGCAGATGTATGAACTACCATTGTGAGTTCATTTTTCCTCTCTAAAGTGCTTGGTGAGGGCTTGGTTGAAGATTCTTCTAGTGTATTCTACTCGGGGTTCACCTATTGTTTAGGTGAAGACGTCTCTCCATCATTCTTGGGTGTCTCTGCAGATCTTTCTTCTATTTTCTTTTCCATCTCATCTTTCTTTGCTTCTTCACTCTTTTCTTTCTGCATGTCCTCTTCTTCCTTTGTGTTTCTTCTTTATTTTGATTAGTAGATGTATCTTTTTGATCATCGGTTGCAACTTGCTCTGTATTTATCTCCTTTGTATTATCTATGGTGTCTTTTGTTCCAGCCTCACCCTTGTCCACGGGTGTGTTTGTGTCCTGTGTAGTAGATCCATCATTACGCTCTAAGCTATTGATTGCCTTCCTTAATACAGGCATATTTCTTTGAGTGGTAGCTTGGGTTGTATCCAGAGTGGTGTCCTACTCATCGGTTTCATCTTTTTGAGCAGTGACATCCTCATCTTTTTGTATCTCCTCTGCAGGGTCTTCTTCTGTTAAGTCCATGACAGATGTGTCTTGCCATGTTCCATCAGTAACTTTTATATCTTTATCATTTGATGTATTCAAATCTTGTTTTTGTCCCTCATCCTTAATTGTAATGAATATTACTTCATCTTTCTTTTGTGGATCTTTATCAAAGTCGTAGTTGGTGATATATTGGATTTCAAGACCATCCATGACTTTGTATAAGTTTATGGGCTCATTATCACTTTTAGTATTGTCGAGAGAAATGTGATGAGGACTTGTATTGTCTATCTCCTCCTCTCTATGAGGTGTGTCTTTGAGAAGTAATTGTTCCTTATGACTTGTTGACTCTATTTACATATCTAGGAGTTGTCTCCATTTAGTTTCGGTAATTGTATCTAGCTCTATGAATTTTTTTTCTAGCACTTTGTATGCCCTTATCTTGGCTACGAATTTGCTTGAGTGCTTCTTCATGATCTCTTTGATTTCTTCAATCTTAGATTCTGGAGGCATTAGTGTTACTAGTACCCTCTCCCTTTCTTCTCTTTTTGTTTGTAGAGCATATGACCATTGTTGAGATATTTTCTTACCTAGCTCTTTAGGTATTTGATTGATGAATTCAGCTGGTACATATTTGAATTTTACCATTAACCTGATTATTGCCTCTTGTATCTTATTCTGGTCATTAGGTTTGAGTGTATCCCATTGCCTAATTTTCTTATCAGTCATTGTGCCATGTGTATAAATGGATTCAGTTGCTTCATCAATAGTTTGATTTCTGTAATTCTTCTTTGCTACATCGGGCTCATCCTCTTTAGAATCCTCTAAGTCAGCTTTAGTTCTGACCATTCTTTTTCTCCTCTTTGCAGGTGTTTCTTTTACAGTTTGTTTCTTTGTTCTCTTAGCTGGTTGCTTCCTCATATAGGTCCTTACTTGACCTTTCTTAAGAGGTGTGGTATCAGTTGTAGTAGTTTGACTCTTTGTCCTCTACTTCTTTGTAGGAGGTGGAGGTGGAGCTGTATCAGATTCAGTCTCCTCAAAATCTGATTTTTGTTCTTCATGCCCTTCACCGATGGTGCCCTGTTCATTGGTTTCCTCTGGTTGTTCCTGTTCTTCCTCTGTAACCGGTAGAATCTTCTTGAGATTCTTAACCATCTTATCCTTTTTGTTTATAGTCTTCCTTATTTCTAGGCCTCTCTTTATCTTTGATTCAGCCTCTTCATAGGTTCCATACCTTGGTTGCTTGCTGTCAACAGGCTCATTTATTAATGCATCAATTGCACTTGTAGCCTGATCTATGTTGACTTGATAATCTAGTGGTGCTAACCAAGATATTCTTTGTACAACTGGTTTGATATGAGTGAAATTAGTATCCACCATAAAGCATATTTCATCCTTATGTTTTTCAAAAAGTTGTTCAGGAATCATTGTTCTTTCCATCATCTTTTCCTTGAATTCAAGGAAGTATGCAGTCATAACAGACTCAAAATCATCTTCTACTGACTTGATTAGTTCACTAATCTCTAATGTTATCAGGTTTTTAGCGTCCCATTTCACTTTTCCTACTGAAGGAAAGTACTCTTGAAAGTAGAAAAAGATACACATGATAAGTGATCCGAACTTACATGTGTTGGTCTTTGTGGACCAAATTGTGATCATGTTCTCATCAAGTTGTTTTAACAGGATCTCACACACATCCATCTAAATTCCTTTGGTCACTATCTTGTAAGCCATGCTTACTAATGTTGCAAATATGTTGTTCAATCTTCTTGCTTGAAAAATATTATACCCAATTACACATGCACCAAATTTCAGTTCTACATCGGTGATGGTGTTTACTTTTAGACCTCTATTGTCCCATTCAGCTTTTGTGAGTTTTTTAACTTCTTTCCTGGAGGGATGCTTGTGTTCCCTATGATTTTTGATTATTGGATAACCAGTGACAACATGAAGGACATCCTTTGTTATGTTCTTGGGTTGGTCTAGCCATAGCTTCATATCATGCATTATGCTCAAGAATAACCTTATCTAGTCTATTTTGAAGTCCCTCGGGAAATGTAGGGATTTGGTTATCCCTTTAACCTATAGGTGTTTGTGCTCTTCCTTCAAGTTTCCTTCTGCATCAAAAAGATTCTTATAAGCTTCATCCATCTACATATAACCTAACTCAGCGATTTTACAGTGAATATAAGACCTAACGTCTTCTATGAGAAAAACTCTAGGTGGAATTTTTGAAAATGCTCCAGTTTCATTAGGTTTTGATGCAATCTCTAGGCATATATTGTATTTGGGCTCTATATAAGTGCTATTCTTAATCAACTTAACCACATTCTATTTATCGTTCTTGATCTTAGCGTTCTTGAGGTGGTTTCCATTGTTTTTCAAGTTTTAGGGTTTTGTTGAAAATAACGATAAAGTACTTTTGGTGCCCTCGGTACTTACTTTGATCCATGATAATGGTTATTGATTTGTATGTTGTGTTCTTGGATTGATTTTTAGGACGCTCTGATTTCTATTCTGAATCGCTCTATTTTCACTCTTGCTTTCACTTCAAATTGTGGGTGCAAAATGAAGTTGTCCTGTCATCTATTTATAGACATTTTGCCCTAAATCTTTGTCATAAATTCTCAATGACTCGTCAGGACATGAAGACAGATTTCGTCAGGAAGAATTTCAAAATCATCATCGGTGTTTACATGATGCCCAGGACAAGTGTTTGACAATTTTTCTTTTACTGACGGATATCAGCATTCTGTCATGACAATCCTTTTTACTTTTCTTCCTTACCGATGGGTGTCGGGTTACATTGGTAGCTTAACCACTTTGTGTGTTGACCGACAAGTTTTGGCAAGTGAAAAATAGCTTTTGCATTATGTTAACCAATGATTTTTGGTATGTGTATACCGATGGGGTTGTTTCCTTAGAGTTGTAACAATTAACATGATATGCATCTTTATTATGCAGATTTTGCCTATCTATCAATTTATATAATGGAACTGATGCAAAATATTACTTAGTATAGTGTAGTTCCATAATTACTTTTTTAGCTCAAGTGGGGGTGGTGATGTCACTAGATCCATTGGATGTGATGTCACCATTTGCATTGCTCCGTCTAGCTTTATCAATGTTTGAATCTTTTCTCCACATTTTGTCTCTAGCCCTCTAGATATCTTCAATGGTTTTTCCATTGGGATATGTGCTTGTCTCTGTCATTCGGTCTTTGCAATTTTTCTCTAGATGACCAACTTTGTGACAGTGTAAGAATGTCATTCTGGGGTTTGACCAGCCTCTAGACCTTTTGGTCCATGCTCTCATGTAGTTTGTAGCAATGTGACCATATCTACCACATGATGTAGAGTTTGTCTAAGTATTGTAATCCCATACATATTGATTACTGATTCTCTTTGGTTGATAGGGAGTTTCTTGACCTTTAGGCTTCCATGCTTGTCTTTTCTTTTTCTAGCATTCTTTAGATGTGTGCCCATTCATCTTGCATGTAGGACAGTATTTGTCCATGTAGGTTTCCTTCTTTGGCTGTTCTATCTTAGTCTTGCATTCATAAGCCTTATGTCCTTTCTTGTTTCATTTATAACAAAATCCTATGAATGTAGATGTAGATTTAGGAATAACTTTCATTTTTCCTCAGCATACATTTGATGTGTGGCCTTGCTTTCCACAGTGTTTGCATGTCAAATTTCTTGGTCTTGGATTTTCATAGACATTCTTTGGATTGGCCTGATTTGATGATTCTCCATTTTCAATAAAGCCTAAACTGTTGTTGATGTTGACTCTTCATTGTCCTTCAATAAAATCATCCATTCTCTTATTTCTCTCTTCAGCCTTTCTGATAACTTCATTATGTTGTTGCTGAATTCTAACCTCATGCTTTAGTTTTTCATTTTCTTCTCTTAGTTCACCGATAGCCTGCACTCTTTCAATGAGTTCTATATTCATTTTGTTTGCTTCTTGACTCATTATAATAATCTGATTTGTGATCTCATGGTGATGCTTAGCATGTATTTGAATTTATAACTCCTTCTCTTGTAGTTTTTCTGTAATCTTCCTTCTATCATCAATAGAAAGTGTTCTCTATGTTTCATCTTGTCTAGCAGAACTCATCACATCAATCATTCTTACCATCTGGCTCTCTTGACCGATTTGCAGCATCTATATTTGCTCTGTCAGATGTTGATTGATCTCGTTTAGATTTGTGATGTTCTCTTTTGATGTATCTAATGTATTACTTGCATTTGATCCTGAAGATTCAAAGAAATATGGAATCTCTTCTTCTTGATAATCTTTTTCATTGTTCTGGGTAGCCATACCTTTCCTCTCATCCAGCAGCTCTCTCATCTTGATTCTAGCTTCTTTATACTATTCATAGAACATCTGTATCTCAAACTTTTTATTCTCAATATTCTTATCAAGTTTTTACTTCTCCATTGTATGATATTTTCTCTTAAGCCTTTAAGCTTTACAAGAAAAGACTATGCTCTGATACCAATTGTTGGGATTAATGGGAAGTAGTACTGAGAGGGGAGGGTTGAAACAGTACCTCTAAAACTTTTAACACCTTTCATAATTCATCATTAGTAATCATTCATTACTGCATTACCTACCATTACTATTGTTCTTTATTATGCATGTATTGTTCATTCATAATCTTTAATATTTTACAACATTCATAGAAACATTCATGAAAATGATAAACACATAATACAAGATATGGTATCGCAGAAAACTCCTGTTAGGAAGTAAAAACTGTGGTGGGGATGGCACCCACAAAAATTCACTATCTGCAGAATGGAAGGGAGTCAGTTAAGGCTTACAATTTGATCACTTCTCATGATCTACCCTATTAGGACTATTAAGGTGGAGACCTGTTAAGATCTACTTTGTTAAGAGATTTAGCAACATTGATTTAAGTGTGCACTCAATTATGAGATTTAAAATAGGATGGTTAAGCCCACATTTCTTGAAAAGATTTCATAAGTGTACTACACTTGTTAGAATGAGTACATATGTTGACCTGACTATGTGCAATCTAAAATTACTGATACAGATCCATTAAAGTTCTCATAAAAATAATATCACCTAAAGTGACTGATCAATACCTTTTTCTGCTCGTCGGTAGCCTCTGTTCTGTTCTTGAAACTGATTTGATTCTTTTCTGTCCTTCTGCATGAATTCTCTTTTCTGGTCTCTAGATGTTCTCCGTGGCTACAATCTTTATTGAACAAAAACTATTCTCAATAGATTGAACATCTATTTATACAAGTATTTGACCTTTCTTTGAATCACGCATTACAATGTTAACTCTTAGATCCAAGGTTTACAACTTGACCTTGATCTTTACTTTGCATATTTTAAATCAGTAAAAGTAATAAAAATAATATTAATACATTGCTTCCTCTGCACATAATGGATTTAAAAGCAAATCAAGAAGCTATAAATACAACTTCAGTGATTTATTTGACATGGAAAGTCAGATCCACTTTTTGCGGGATGTAACTGACTGTCGGTTCTTGGTCGTCGGGTTGAGCTTGAAGTCTGTCGGTGTCCCTTTGTTTGAAATGATCATCGAGTTCCCTTCATCTTTCGGGTTCCTCTCTTTTCTGTTCTATTGGGTTGCACTTTTGTTACTCGCAGGGTTTTTGTATCCTTTTTATCTTCGGATAACACTAAATAGTGTTTGTCAGGTAACCTTGTCGTTGGGTAGTGTTGTGCCCTGTCTATCGGTGTAGAGTAAACTGATGGTGCAAATCATGTTTTTCCTTGTGTATACTAATGGAAAAACATAATTCCTTCACTTCCTTTCAACCAAGACTTATATTTTTCCCATGGTGGAATCTTTAGGAAAGAGGAAATTTGTCTCGAAACCCTAGTTAGGGCCTTCCTGGGACCAGTGGCTACACAAAAATGGATAAATTTTATTCTACTTGTTTTCAAGACTTAAAAACACCTAAAAAAATCCATAAGACACTAGGACAACTTTCCAAGTCCTTCAGTGATGCATTAGTGTGTATACAGAATCATACAACTCGAATTACAGTTAAGATTTTCAGGAAAATAGTTAAATTTTATTTATTTGCATAAAATTTATTACAATAGTTTCACTTCAACCCTGAAGCAAGGTTTCTCAACCTTTTCATACAATTCCCAAATATTTCCAACCGACAAAAGTGGTTGTGAATGTTGGGATTCAAATCTTGAACTTTTTGCAAAAGTTGCATTATGCAACATTGACAACATTGACAACTTTTTACAAAAGTTGTCAATTGTCAACAATCTTGTAAAGTTCTAAACCAAGACTCCACTTAGGACCTTAGAAATGTTAGAATAAAAATTCCAACTTTCTTTAGGCATCCTAGACTATTCTAGCCCAACATAACTAAAAATTATCCAAAATAGCTAAGGTAGTCAACCAAGTTTATAACAATACCTATTGTCACCTTTAACTTACAAATAGGAATTTATTGTTAACATTGGATTCAATATCCAATGACTACCCTAACCCTTTTTATATTTGGGTCCATTGGTGTGCTTTCAATGGATGAACTTGAGGGTGCCCCTACACCAGTTTGTATATATGTAAATGGGAAGTACAGATGGATAGATTATCACAAAACTATAAACAATGAACCAATTGACCATAATACAATATAAATGCAGATTAGTGTCTTATTTCCTCATGTGAAAAAGAGTCAATATCATCCAATCCTTTGTACAACCTCATAGACATTTTTGTAAGAAAACTATCACTTCAAAGGTGTTGTGGAATGAATATGTAATCTTAAAATGAATTCAGATATATCTCAATTGGATATTACATTTTCAAATGACATACCAATTGACTGAGGTCTCAATCAATAGGATTTAACCATGCAAGATGAGAAAACCAATTGAGAATAAAAACTATGAATCAAATCAGGAAAAATATACATCAACCTATCACTTTAAACAAGTTCTAATGGTTTATTTGAGGGACTAATTGTAAATGAAAATATATCTATTTACACAGGTGAATGAAAAAGGTCTACTCATATTATTAAATAAAATAAATGGTACAATTAGTTCATGAACTACAATTTTTGATCAAAAACTATCTGATCTGACTATGGTAACCTCACTTTCCCAAAGAGAGAGAATGAGAGAGATCGACCAATCCTTTGTATTGATCCTGGTATCCTTTATACAAATTCCAAAGGATGCAAACAAGCTTTAGATCAACATGACAGTTCATCTACTAACTCTAATCCCTACATCTACAACTGAACAGTCAAAAATACAATTAAGGAATGAATTATCATCCTTAAAACATAGTTATGGATCAAAAGATAATAATCATCAAATAGTTCATTTATAATTTATTATAGATCTTTGATATCTCTTTAACTTCTATATGGTATATCAATGGACGTCTGCATGTCTTTGATCTTTCATCTTTTCATCCAGGTCGCATTATTTTTTGTTTACCACCTTTGAAACCCTGTACAATGATGCTGATGTATCAAATAATAACCAAAACCTTAAGTCAAAATGATAATATTATTAAAAGTGAAATAAATATTAAATAATAATAAATAAAATTCCACGTCATTTCCATCCAATTCTTCTACCTTTTGACCGATCTAGACACGTGTCGTCCAATTGTGCTCTCAAAGAAAATAAAGATCATGCAACTCATCATTGTGAGTGAACGTCGATCATAGATCAAATGTGAACCACACCGTAAATCCTCATGTTCATTCATTTCCCAGAATTTGTGGGTCCGAAACAGGTGTCACTTAGTCACATTCTCAAAGAAAATATAGATCATCCAACTCCTTGTTGTGACTGAACATTGATCATAGATCAGATGTGAACCGCACCGTAGATCCTCATATTTGTTCATTGCTCAGAATCCATGGGTCCAAAACATGTGTCACTCATTCGCATTTTTGTATTTGATAAATACCCTACAAATTTTCATCCTAAGCAAATGATAGTCGTAGATCAAATCATATTCAAACCGTTAGCTCTTTACTATCTACTCGAATCGGCCTTCTGTGGGTCCAGTACATGTGTCAAGCTCGCGTAATGGATTAATGGGTAATCATCATGCATCTTTTCTTTAAGTGATTACACTGACCATCTGATCAAAAGGTACTTATCTTCTCTTTACTTCAACCCATGACTTTAACCTTTAACCGTACCTTGATCTCAGGTTTTGAAAACTCTTGTGAGTCTCGAAGTCGCGAGATCATTTCCTTAACCTCAGGTTTAATACGAGATATAGTGACTACCGTAGGATCAAATCCAGGTTTGAATGAGATCAATGGACAATGCTAACTCTAAGACATAAGATAATATTCCCTGTCGGTTTAGTGATTACGCAACCCAGGCACTCTCAGAGTCATTTATAAAATAAAAATATTCCTGCAAAAAAGGTCACTAAAATAAATCAGAGAACATAAAAAGAAGGATAAAGGCTATATTTATGAATTCAAATATAAGCAAGCCACAGGATACAGATTTAAAACATAGCAAATCTGATAAGGTATATGCATGGATTAACCATATAAATATAGAAATCAGGGCTAAAGCAAGAAATAAATTATAAAAGGAAGGGACAAATGAAAGCATAAACCATAATAATGAATGCAAAAAATACTTCCCTAAATTGTTTAGCCATTCAAATTTTTCTATAAATTTGGGTAACACTAGTGGCTCTTTCTGGGGATGTGCATTCATACCTGGACACAAAAAGATCCTATCTATCTCTGGAAAAATAGACCATTAGAAGAACAAAAGAATACAAAATATATTATACAAATAAGGAAGAAAACCTAGCTTTTGCAATATTTAGGAGAAAAAAGGTTTAAGATACTCACCATGTATAGGAATCTCGTGAGGATAACCTTCTGAATCCTGTAAAAGATAAGAATTCTCACCTCCCTTACCGATGATGACAAAAGGAACTACCCATAGGGCATAAAATTTTCCATGTTTTCCTCTGTCCTACTCCTTTACATTCCATCTCAGCACTAAATATCCTTCTTGAAACTTTCCTTTTGTGGTCTTCTTGTCAAATAGGACCTTAACTTTCTGCTGTAATTCCTAATTTTATCCTTGATCCTGATTTCTCATTTCATCCAATTCTGCAAGCTGATAAAATTTGCCTTCCATGAAATCCAATTCTTCCCACTATTCCTCATTCATAAATTTGTACACCGGTAACAAATTATTCAATGTTAAATGAGCTTTCTTTCCATAGACAAGCTCATATGGTGCATGTCCAAAAGATTTTTTAGCTATAATTTTGTTTGCCCAAAGTGCAAGTGGTAACTTAGAATCCCATGCTCTCTTGTTGTTACTCAACATTATTTTAATAATCTTCATAATATTCTTGTTGCTAGATTCTGCTTGGCCATTTCCTTGTGGGTGATAAGGGGATGAATAAGAAATCTTCATTCCATACTTCTCATGAAATTCAGTGAACTCTGCAGATCTGAAACACATAGCATTATCGCAAACAATTTTATGGGGAACACCAAACCTTGTCAATATATTTTCAGTCAAGAATTTTATCACTACTTTACTAGTAGCATGTCTAGTAGGTATGGCCTCCACCCATTTAGTGAAGTAATCAGTAGCCACCAAGATCCATTTATGTCCACCACTAGAAGTATTAGTTATTTCTCCTATGAAGTCTATTCCCCACATTTGAAATGGTTCCTGAGTAGTCATAGGATTAAGAGGAAATGCACCATTATACTTTAGTTTTCCTAAAAACTTCTTACATGGCTTCACATTTCTAAACATATGTATGACAATCCTTAAATATGCAAGGCCAATAATATCCTGAATTCAATATTTTATGTGCAGTGGTTTTTGCTAGAAAATTTCCTCCACATTGTCCATCATGAAGATCCTTGAGTACTTTCTTTGCCTGATACTTATCTAGACAAAAGAGAAGTATACCATCCATGTTTTTCCAGTACAAATCACCTTGTATCAAAATGTATTTAGATGCCTGCAATTTTATTTTCCTTTTCTGATTATCTATAAGACTTTTTGGACATTTCATATGTTTTAAAAAATATACTATGTTAGTGTACCAAGGGAATCTTTCAATGCTTGCTTGAATTTCACTTAGATCCACTTGATTGACCTATAATGCATCCATATTTGATTCTGCCATTAAATCTTGCTAATCCTTGTCTTTTGACAATTTTAGTAATCTGAATTTCTATATCAAATTCCTGAATTTGATTCACCCATCTACATGTTCTTCCAGTGACCTTTGATTGTCTGAATATATCCTTTATTGTTGCATGAGGAACATAGGCTATCACCTTTGCTCCTACCAAATAAGGCCTGAAAGATTTCACTACCTTCACAAGTGCATAATCTTGCTTCTCATTAATACCATAATTGAATTCAGAAGCTTGAAGAGTCTTACTAAAGAATGCTACTGGTTGTTCATATCCTTCATTATTCTTTTGTAACAAGACTGCAGCAATAGTTTGAAATAATGAAAAAGAAAATAATTAAAATGGTTTATCATAATTAGGAGACTTAAGGATAGGGGCTTCCTTAATTTCTTTTTTGATACTTACAAATGCTTCCAAAGATTCATTTGTCCACTTCAAATTTTCACCCTTCTTCAACATCATTGCAATTGGTTTAATTATTTCTGATAAATTAGGGACAAACCTCCTGACATAGTTTATTTGTCCAAAGAATGATTGAATATTTTTGACATTATTAGAAATTTCAATTTTATCAATTGTTGCAATCCTCTCAGGATCTATTCTTACTCCACCTTTGGATACATTATGTCCCAATAATTTCCCTTCAGTGACAAAAAAATGATATTTCTTTGGATTCAATGATATCCCATATTTAAGGGATCTCTGAAAGATTTGTTCTAGATGTTTGCAATGGTCTTCTACCCTTTTTGAATAATTAGTTAAGTCATCCTGATATACCATCATAATCACATCAATGAAATCTTTGAAGGAAACATCCATTACTCTCTGGAAAGTAGCTCCTGCATTAGTGAGTCCAAAAGGCATTCTAGCACATACATAGGTACCCCAAGGTGTAGTAAATGTTGTTTTATATTGTTCTTCTTCTTTAACCTTTACCTAGTTATACCCTAAAAATCTATCCATCATTGATAATAATTCATTCCCTGTGACCTTTTGCAATAATGCTTCCATGTTTGGGAATTCATAATTGTCTTTTAATGATGATATATTTATATTTTGGAAATCTACACAAAGTCTAATATCACCATTGTTTTTTCTGATAGGCACCAAGTTTGAAACCCTTGTTGAGTGTCTGATTGGCTTTACTATTATACTAGCATCTGTCATCTTGATTAATTCATCCTTCATCTTGGGAGCCAAAGTAGGGTTTATTGGTCTCTGCCTTTGTCTGAATGGTTTGGCATTAGGATTCAATGGTATCTCATGTTGGAAAAGATTCTCTCGATAAGCTTTGAGATCATCATAAGACCAAGAAAATCCATGCCTATATTTTTTCAATAATTTAGTGATATCTGCTCTAATCTTGGGGGTTAAATTTTCACCCACAAATACTTCCCTTGGGGTTTCTTCATTTCCCAAGTTTATCATTTCTACTTCATCCATTTTGACCTCAGTGTTTTTCTTGTCTAATCTTGAATCTTTGATGTCAAACAATCTTTCCGGGTAAAAGCACAATAATCTGTCACCCCTGAGGACAATTTTGGGCGCTCATTCACGTCATACTCGGCCGAGTCAAACTCGGCCCTGTCTAACTCGGCCGAGTTTATGTGGCACCGAATGGCGGCTACGTGGCCAAGTCGGCTCATGCGTGAGCCAATGGGAGGGAAAGTAGGACTCGGCCGAGTCTGACTCGGCCGAGTCCCACTCGGCCGAGTCTACCTAGGTGGCATGCCATGTGGCAACCAAACCTCAAAAAACATAAAAAATCCAGAAGTTTGCACTTCTGCTGGTTTTTTCTCTGCTCAAACTAGACAATGTCAAAAAACTAAA
>MU223063.1:1603432-1626907 GCA_018584345.1 Thuja plicata | reverse complement strand
TAATTTATTTTGTTTTTGGTATAGTTTTGATAGGATAAAAATGGCGGGAGACAAAAACTGTTGATTTCAAGTAAGTTCAACTTTGAATACTTATAACGGGCAAACTATACATCGAAAAAACTTTTTTCTTTTTTGTGCACTACCTATACATGTCATCTAAAACATATTATGAAATTGGAGGAAAAAACAATGATTTACTTATAATTATTTGGCGGGAAGTAAACTCCCCGATTTATAGTTTTTTCGGAAAATGAAAAATAGACCTAAAAATTTCAAAAAAAATATTAATTTTGGTTCAATTTTTTTTTTTAAAATTATAGGAATATAATTCATCCTATTTGACACATTTCATCAGTTTACATCATCTTCAAATTCTCAATAGAAATGTGACTTTTATGCCCTTGAAGTTTTACAGTTTTGGTGTTGTTGTCCTTTTCCTTTGTAAAAGGGTGACAGATTATTGTGCTTTTACCCTTCCATTTCTACAAGACCTTTTGGAACTTTATTTGTTATGAGTTGAATAACTTCCTTCCCAAACAAAATTCATTTTCCATATTATGTTTCCACATGAGAATTTAATTCTATCAATTTATCTTCATACTCATGCTCACATGCTAGGAATCTGATTATATCTATTTCATATTCGAAGAGTTTCCAGTTGTTAATGTTGTTAGGTATAGTAGGCCTGGTTTTAAAATCAAATTGAACTATATCCTCACATGGAATGTCATTATGCTTTAATGCTAAATTAGCCATAAAATCTACAAGGATATTCTCTGATCTATCTATCTTGTTAATAGAAAAAGAACCAAAACATTCAACAGAATCCCATACTTCATTTCTATATATTTTAAGATGAGGCTTCTTAGAAACAAATTTACTTTTAACTTAAGAAACAATTAATTTAGAATCCCCAAAGATACTTAAACATTTTATTCCATGCTTACTAGCTGTTTTCAAACCAAGAAGGAGAGCTTCGTACTCTACAACATTGTTAGTACATTCAAAATCTAGTAAAAAGGAATATTTAAATATTTTCTTATCAGGAGCAAATAAAATGACACCCTCTCCATTACCATCCCTAAAACAAGCACCATCAAAATACATTTTCCAAATTGCACTGTCATTTACTTTTGCATGCATTTTAATAGGTTCAGTATTAAGCATGACATCTTTCAAAATACTTACTTGAAAGTTATCCATATGTGATTTGTAGAAGTGTGTGACCAAGATTGGATCCACATCATCAATAATATATGGAATTCTAGTCTCCTTGTCAATTCTTACACCCTTGCCATTTATTGGAATAGAAGCATAAGACAGATTTAATTGAATACTACCTCCTACTAAGCTAGACCCTTGTCTAGATAGGAGCATTACATAATTGGTAGGAACATCAACCAAAGTAATATCCATCTTATATGACATTTCAGGACATGTAGGAAATTTAAACTCAACATTCTTCATTATGCCTATTAGTTCCTTTTCTTGCTGATATATGAAAAAATCTCAACAAGCTTGCTCTATTTATCCCATACACTGATCAAGCAAGATATAGAATGACAGAAACAAGGGTTTTAAACCCTCTACACTTTGAGCTCCATAAACTCAGGCAGGAATACCCTTCTAGCTTAGAATAATCAAATCACAGAATCATTCTAGCAGATATGAATGGAATTACAGGGATTGCACTCTGCAACATTTATTTGACAGATCAAAACATAAATATAAAGATCAATTTTAATAGTGATAGTCAACTATTTCTATGGAAAATAGACCAGTGTTTTATCCTAGGGTATGGAGTCACTTATGAGTATTCATAACCAATTTCTCATGAACAAGAACTTAAAACAATGATAGATCTGACACAAAAATAGATTTACCTTATATATCTACCTTCATACATGTGACAACTTAATCCATCAAATTCATTATAAACCCTGAATCTCACTGAAACAACCCTAAGGAAATTTTAATCTTTCCTTGAAAGAACACTAAAACTATTTCAAAATCTGCCTAACAGATGTATAAATTGAACATTCCTTGAGCATTCAATTTAAATAAAATTTAGAACACAAAAATGAAGACAAAATGCTCATCATATGTTTCAAAAACTATTGATGGATTTCATTTGTATTCATGATCAAAAGTTGCTATTACATTCAATAAATTTCAAAACCCTACTCAAAATATATTGGTTTTAAACCAGAGACTTTTACAACTTGAACTTGTACTTCCAAATGAAAAATGGCTATCCTTTTCCCAGTAGTCTTGGGATCCTTTTATAACTAAGGATGCAACAAGCTACAAACTACATGGGAAAGATTTACAAAATCTTTGCAACAACTTTTTGAAACTGATAGAAAAACAACATTAAAACATAATATGGGTGGCAGTATGTATACAAAGTCTAAAAAAAAATTGTTGTTACTTTTGAAAATATCTTTTCTATCCTTTCAGCTTCGCTTCCCACCTGTTCACCTCCTTGGTGGTGGGCCACTCAAAATTCTTCTCCTGTTCCAGCTTGGTAACAACTTCTGTCCACCTGGCATCCACGGTTGTTCTGGCCTCAACAACAAATTTTGTCATATTTGTTTCAACCTTGAAAAGGTTATCAATCAATTCATTGCAATATTCTGCATTGGTATGCTTTTCTAGATGCTGTTTCATTTCTTCATCTTTAAACAGTCCATCAAATTATGTTTTCCATTATGATTGTGATTTCAACGCACCTGATTCATCATAAATTTTTGGGACCAATGGAGAGCACTTATCACCAAATAACTGCAACTTGTTATCAATTAATTCAGCTTTGTCATTGAAGAATGCATAAGTATCATTCATTTCACTTATTATCTCAATAGTGTCAGATACTTTGTTAGGAAATTCATCGCTATACAATATAGTTTTCTTCAATTTATCCATTACTATGGCCTTTCCTGACCAGAACTTGAAAGTGGGCGCCAGAAATGCCATGGCTTCAGTTGTTGTCTTTGAAGCTTCTTGTAGTGAGCCATACAATGTGTATACTTGTTAAAATAATAAAAAAAATAAGGCGAGATAGGAAGTTGTTTAATTCAATGAGCAAGGAGAATGAAGATTTACCATGAATCAATTTGAATACTAGGAGCAAGCACCAAAGATCCAAACAACAAGGAGACAAGATTTTGAACGGGGAAAAGCATGAAAAAACCCCCGTGATATAGAGAATGGGCAAAAATGCCTAAGAATGAGAGAGAGAGAGAGAGAGAGAGGCTCATACAATAGTTCAAGAAGAAGGATTAAATAAAATAACTAGTCTAATGAGAGAAGGAGAGACATCTCTTTAATAGAGATGTGAGAAAGGAGTTGCATGGTAACTCCCATATCTATGTATGCCACATTTCAATAGTATGTGAGACAAGTGTAGGATTCCTCATAAGGAGGAATAACCAAATAAGAAATTACAATAAAAGGAATTATCCTCACACTTGTACAAGAAGACAAAATAGGTGTAGGGATTCTATAAGAATCTCCTACTTACATTAGTACAAGTAAAGATTAATTCTAACACCCCCCTTTAATCTTTACTTCGGGTTTTACAAAAATCTGCAACTAGATTATCCATCTTGTAGTAGAGGAGGAAAACTTGTTTTTTTTCACTTTGTGTTGATATTAGGTGATGGTTCATTAATAAGTGGTTGGATCTTGAAATAGGATTCCTTTGATTTTCGTAATGCAAGAGTGTAGGTGTTTGTGGATATAGGCCCAAATCTTGAGATTGTTCGTTGGTACTTGTCCAAGAAGAATCACCTGAATCTAGAAAGAAACAAGAACCATGAGGGGATCTCCCATTATTGGGATTTCCTCCTAAAACTAAATCAATAGAAGCTGAATGTGAATCATCAAATGTAATTGCAACATAATGAGGTTTTGTAAACCAAATAGATTCATTACTAGATGCATAATAAAGAATAGAAGTAGGACAATCACCATTAATGATATCATCAAGAGGATTAGAGTTTAGAGAAGGAGGTTGGTCCTCCATGATAACCATTTGAGTGTCACGAAATTCATAATCGACTTTGGAGCAAAGAGGAACATAAGCTCCTTTAATACATAAGGACAACATGACATGGATAAACATATTAATAATTTCATCTTCGTGATCTAAAATTTTATCCAAAGCAGAATAAGTATTCGTAACATCATCAACCTGCAATATGTTAGCTCGATGAGAAAAATAGAATGCGAGGGGATCATCCCCAAGGCAAACATCATTACAAGGGTCATCCCAAACAGGAAAGTTATTCAAAGGATACATAATGTCATAGGGCGGAGTAGAGGTTTGGTGAGTTTGAAATGTATTCTCCAGGACATGCCAAGCCTGATGAGCCTCAGTACAATCGGCGATAAGGTGATATAAGTCTAGATTTAGTGAGAATCCATGGTCAGCCTGAGGAGTGGTGGAAGTTAGTTTCAAATTAGGTGAAGACACAATATCCAAAAGGTGTCCAAAGTTTAAAAAATTAGACATGTGCGGCCTCCAAGTAGAATAATTTGAACTTGTAAGTTTAAGATCCAACATTAGTGTTGTCATGATAAATTATCAAAATTAACTGAAATAAAGCTAAATACAAGTTGCAAGATATAATGATGAATCCAAAAAACTAATATAACGCAATTAGTAAATATCAATATGCCAGAAATATTAAATGTTCAAATAAATTTAAATTTTTGTTAAAGTGATGAAACAAATTTTAATGACAATTAAATAATAAATTAACAAGAGAAATACATTTATAATGCCAAAATGAATATGGAATTAAAACGATATTAAACAAAAAAAAAGTAAAACAGTTTAAAAAATTTGTTAAAGGAAATTTTAACGGTTAAACTTAATTATTAAAGAAATAAACAAATATGAAGGATAAGAGTGATTTAAAATATGAATAAGTATAGATAAGGTCAGAACGGATAATGAGCAACCTACAAGAAATAAAAATGTTAAGAAAAAAATGATTATATGCTAGAAAAGAAAATGGAATAAGTTAGAAGGAACCAATGATAGTGCTGCAGGAAAGCCAGAAAAATGTTACAAATTAATAGAATAGTAGAGCCTGCAAAGAATGATGAAGATTCTCCATGAATAAAAATGTATGACTTCTTAGAATGATACCAAAACAAATAGGAGACCAACTCATAAGCTGCGCAAGAACAGTTTCAATTACCAAATTTATACTTTTACCTATGAATTTTAAATCCCGAGAACGAATGATGGAAAAACTGAGATTCCTTTTAAACTTTTACAAAGATAGAAAAAGTATAAAGCATATGCAGACAGATTTAAACATGCACTGGCAGAAAGAGAATGAAATAGTAATTAAAAAACATTTTACCAAGGAGCTGCACAGACATAGCAATAATAAAAAGTTTTGATACTTGCAAGGTAAGATATTTGTATTGCAGGTCTGTGCAATTTATATTAAAGCCAAGCAAAGTTTAAAAAAATGTTGTACTAATAAGAACAGCTATAATAACTAAAGAAACAAAAAGCAGCGTAATATAATAGTGTAAAGGATAGATTTATATAGAATCAAACATGACTAATGAGAAGTCTGCAGCGATAAAGTAAAGAATAGTTTTAAGGGAATAAATAGAAATTTAAAAGTTTTAAAACATTAAAAAGGTAATGAAAGATTAAGATACTCCTGCGCAACACTGAAATAAACTGTTAAGATAACATAAAACTGCAAATCAATGATGGGAAAGTTTTATAAGTTGCAAAAGAAAAATGTTACCACTGCAAAATGCTGAAGATGGAGGAGGGCGAGAAGCTCCTTGAGAAAAAAGTGAAGGGAGAACACACCACTGCAAGAGCAGCAACCTGCACTAGGAGAGGGAAGAGTAAAAGCTATTGTGCAAGGCAGCAAAGATAAGGCTGCGCAAAGAGTTGTATTAATGAAATCTGAGAATATAAACTAATAAATAGATAAACAGAGCTGCCTGTGAGATATATTAACCAGAAACAATATATATATAACAAAAAATAAACAAAGATAACAAAAAATATGGAATAACCTACAGATAAAAACCAAATATATATATATAATGTTAAACAATACAAAGATAAAAACCAAATATACAATAGAGAACCTACAAGAACAGAGTTAGATTAAAGATATTTAATGAAAATAGTAAACAAATTAAAGCTCAAAATTTGAAAGAAAGATGAAGAACAAAGCCAAGAACGAAAGCCTCCAAACCTGCACAAAACAAGTCAGTACTATATCTAATAGATAAACCAATAAACTATGCAAAACATAAATCGGGTTTGGCGGTAAACTAGCCAAACCCAAAAAGAATTTTGATTTTTTCTCAACACTCTCTCAAGAGTCTCCGATATTGGAGTGCTCCAAGATATGGTAGCTCCTTCACCTGTAAACTCAATTGAAGATTAAACCAACCTGCTCTGATACCATGTTAAAATAATAACAAAAATAAGGCGAGACGGGAAGTTGTTTAATTCAATGAGCAAGGAGAACGAAGATTTACCACGAATTAATTTGAATACTAGGAGCATGCACCAAAGATTCAAACAACAAGGAGACAAGATTTTGAAGGGGGAAAAGCATGAAAAAACCCTGTGATATAGAGAATGGGAAAAAATGCCTAAGAATGAGAGAGAGAGAGAGAGAGAGAGAGAGAGAGAGCCAAGCTCATACAATAGTTTAAGAAGAAGGATTAACTAAAATAACTAGTCTAAGGAGAGAAGGAGAGACATCTCTTTAATGGAGATGTGAGAAAGGAGTTGCATGGTAACTCCCATATCTATGTATGCCACATTTCAATAGTGTGTGAGACAAGTGTAGGATTCCTCATAAGGAGGAATAACTAAATAAGAAATTACAATAAAAGGAATTATCCTCACACTTGTACAAGAAGACAAAATAGGTGGAGGAATTCCATAAGAATCTCCTACTTACATTAGTACAAGTAAAGATTAATTCTAACAATACTACTTCAGTTGTTCCTTTCAAAACATCAATTCGATGTTGCAATATAGGTAGTGTAATAGACATGATATCAATACTTGGCCCCTATGACAACTCTTTAGATTGGCCTTCTGCCAGTGTTGAATCCTCTCTTGTCTCCACTACAACATTTGTCTCATCTTTTGCTACTTCCTGAGGGGCTACATTCTTCTTACTTTCTTCCACTTCTTCCTTTAACTTTACTATTTGTTCCTCCAAGGTGTGGTTATGAGCCATAAATTCTTCATGCTTTTTTACCAGGGCCATCATTTGGCCAAATGTTGTCTCATATCTTTTTGACAAGTCCTCTATTTTTGCCAAATTCATGAAGGATACTTTAGTCATAAGCTGGGCGATCTCAGTATCAGTGGTATTCTGCAAATTCTAGATCATTATATCAGCTCTCTTCTCCTCCTTTATAGTGCTAACCAGAGGCTTCTATGTAGCAGGGGCCAAAGACCAAATGGCTAAAGTCTTAGACCTAGGTTCAAATCCTAATCCCTTCAAAACCTCATCAATTTCAATCTCTATTTTCATCAAAGGGTCTTCCTACCTTCTGATTTGATCTATCATAAATGTGGACTCTAATTCCCAACTAGGCATCAACAGTACCCCACTATTTTGTACCAGCAATTTGGCCTGATCCACAGTGATCAATTCACTCTCTGGATCATAATCCTGGAGCGTCTTCACAATCCCCTCATTTTTCTTTTCCTGACCTTCACCTGTGATCAAGCTTTGCCTTAAATCCTTTTGCTTCATTTTGAATAAGAAGCTCTTGAATTCTTCATATTTTATGAATTCATCATCTTTCATGAATTCACTTGCCATCATTACTCTCTCATCAGCTTCTCCAAACAATACCATTTGATTATCCCCCAGACCTTCAAATAGTGGCTCTTTTTGCATTTTCCTTTTTAATTTCCAAAAATATTTTCCATGCTCTATTATTACAGCTTTGGCTAAGCTCTTCCTATCCTGCACCATTTTGTGCCCTATTTTCTATTTCTTCTTGGGTGGATCTCTAGCAGAACTAGCCTCTTCACCAACCTCTTCCTCTTCTTGATGTTGTTCTTCCTGTTGTTCCAAGTGATCCTGATCATGCAGTGCAATAGCAAGAGGAGATCCTTGGGATTATGCATCTTCAGCACTGAAGTGTGGTACTTGTGCCATTAATGTATCATAAGACTTAAGCATCTCCTCCATTCTCTGCAAGTATGGGAGGTCAAGGAAAAAACTAGAAAAATTTGTGTCTGATTCCTTCCAATTTGCTTCTTTCTTAAGAAGATCTTTCCATTTCCTTCTCCTCTCCTGGACTTCATGCCTATCCAAATTTTTTCTCACAATATCTTCATCATCCAGTGGCTCATGATCCCTGATTTTTTGCCAAGGAGTCATAGACTTCAAGGCTATTTTTACAAACTGTTCTGGATCATAGAACCTAGAAATTGCTGGAGACATTCTATACTGCTTCAGGAAATTATTGATCAGATCAAAAACTCTCTTTCCAATATAGAAATCAAAACCCACCCATAACCTAGGGACAAAACTACCTTTTTTATGTCCCTCTAAAAACTCTTTATCAACCCAAGTAATTTGCCAAACAAATTCTAAGAAGGCAACCCTAAGAGGGACAAACTTAGGGAGAATGTGAGGTGGTTGTGTACAACCATATACCCTTATGACAGTAATATAGTCAAAGAAGAAAAAAATCACCCCAATTGTGAGTAATTGGCCAATTTTGAACAAATTCCCAAGGTCTTAAAACTCTTCTAACCTCAATTGGAAACCTCTCCCTATTTGTTCCCAATAAATAAAAAATTGGATCCATAATCCAATTACATAAGAATACAAAATATGAATTCATAGATGAGTTGTCTCATACATGGGTCCACCTTTGGTTTGGAGCACTGACACCATACTTTGAAACAAACAATTCAAGCTCTTTATCCATGGACTCCCTGTTAAAATATAGAATCATACACATTAAATGTGAATAATGTTTAAAAGTTGGTACAAAGGCATCTGACTATATTTCTACCAATGCATCATGTATAGCTTCAACTATGTATCCCACATAGTCATAATCTGTATTGACCTTCGGGTGCTGGATATTCATGGCCATCATGAGCACGTCATGGGGTACAGTTGAATCTCCATCAAAACCTAACACTCTAGTTAGGCCATACACTGTGCATTTTATATAATGGTGAAAGAGGGATAAGTCAAAAGGTGGTTTAAGATTATCTGGGACTTTCACCAAATTTCTATCTATCCTAGGCATGAATCTGGGCATATCAAACTTCTTGATCAATTTCTCCCTCTTTTTGTAATCTGCCTGAATTTTTTCCAAATCAATCTCTGTGCATAATGCACCAGTGATCCCAAAGACCTCTGCTACTGATCTCCTATCTATGGACACTAGGGTCTCTTTTTTTTTCTTTCTGATTACCCTAGCTATTGGGAAATACTTCTTAGCAAATTCCTTAATAAGGCCTATATCAACGTAAACATAAGGCACAATCAACTTTGCCATATTTAGTTCCCAGGGATTGCAAATAGGAATCTCTTTAACCCTATTATTCTAGAAATAATGGAACAAAGTATTACCAGAGAAATTTGGAGTGACAAGATTTCTACACTGGCACCATCTATCCTTCCATTCATCCCAATTGGAGTTGTTTGCATTCAATGTTCCAGGCAACAACGCAGAAAATTCTTCCACATATCTCTTTGCTGTAACTTTCTTCTTTTCAGACCCTTGTGAGGCCGCACTAGTAGTAGCTTAACTCTTCTTTCTTTCTCAAATTTCTATCTCATAAAAACAAGCTCTGTTGCTTTCACGACAAAATCTTCAAGGAATAAACAAGAGTTGTAAAAAATCAAGCTCAATCATTCAGATTTATATCCATCTAATCAGCGTCTTGTCCACTTGAATGCCAAATTCTCACACTTGCAATGTCATACAATAATCTCTCTGTAACTAATGATGTCATTAATTCACACTGTTTGATCCTTGCTAGAAAAGAGTACTTACTTTTTCTCTTTTTGCCTTCGTAAGCCTAGAATGATGTCAACTTGTCACTTACTCATTGTCCTTTTCTTACATTCAAATTTGTCCTTGTGAGTGAGCGATAAGACCTTTCCTTATAGCTAGTCATGCACTTGCAGTCTCTTCTTTGCTTGGGCTTATGTCATCCATGACTGAGCGATGACCTAGATGGAAACTTTATCATTTAGCAATCGCATACTCGCTACCTCTTTATCCTTTGCATTTACACTTGCATGAGTGAGCGGGTAAAATTTTATCATTCAATCCTTCCTTGGTCTTGCACTCGCTGACCTCTAGCTCATCATGCTTGGATGTGCCCGAGTGAACAATGACTCAAAACAGTCATAAATTATTTGCTAGTCACACAATCGCTATGTCTCTTTGATTTGTTTTTCTACCTCCATGAGTGAGAGATGACAATTTTCTTTATGCACTTTTTACTTGGTCGCTCAATCGCACTTCAAAATATTTCAGCTCAAAACTATCCATGAGTGAGTGATGACCCTTTTTATTTTATCCATAGTCATGCACTCTCTGCTAAAAAATATTCATGATTAGATCCTTCATGACTGAGCGAGTATCTTCACAAAAAATTTATAATTCATCAATCGCTCACTCGCTGATCCTGACTTAACTTCCTTCATGAGCGACTGAGCGACAACCTCCATTTTCCTTCATCGCACACTCGCGGACTCAAAACTTTAATCAACACATCATCTGTGAGTGAGCAGTAACCAACATGATTTATTTAGTCACACACTCGCATGCTTTGAAACCTTGAAAACCTCCTACGCTACTGAGCAAGTGGAACCATCGGATGACCAAAACATAATCCATCGCTTACTCGCATTGTAAAAATAACACTAGTTAGAACTCAAATGAGTGAGTGAGACTTATAACCTGACTTCCTCGTGCACTTGTGGGCTCAAAAGATATGAACAAAAATTAGCCTAGGTGAACGACTAGACTTTACTTTATATTTCTCGCTTAGTCACGGACCCAAAAACTAAAGACATAAGATCACCGCGACTGTGTGATACACCACAACTTAATTGCTCGTTGACTCGCTGAGCTTTTTAACAAAGGACTTAGACCTTTAGGAGTGAACAAAAAACAAATTTTTTCAACTCGCTCAGTCGCTGACTAACAAACTAACATCAAAAAGACATCCTGACTGCGTGATTAACACATTTTAATGACCATGTTGGTCACTCACGTTGCCAACTTAGCTCATTCAGACATGACCTGATTGCGGGATTCAACCCAAAATGACTCGTCACTCACTCGCTCACTTAGAAAAGATACCTTAAAAGCCAACGTGACTCGCGAATAAATCTTGAAACAAGGCATCTTGAAAACTTAACCACAATTTGACTTTTTGGCATGAAGAGACATGGATTTTGAACCAAAAGACGTGAGAAAATTGCCAAATCTTGGAATTTGGAAATTTTTCAATATACAATGCTAACAATGCCTACAACAGGAACATATCTATTATCCATAGCATAGCATCTTCCAAACTTGGTATCAACATTCATTCCTAATTCTTTCATTACATCATTAGGCATAATATTAACTACAACACCAGAGTCTATCATGCAATTCTTAACCAATCTATTGTTTATCAAGAGAGTAAGATAGAAGGGATCAATCTTATTTCCATTTTTTCTTAAAGTAGTTCTTGGATAAATAGCTGGAGGATCCTTTACTTCTTGGTTAAGATCTTATTTATCACCTACATTAGACAATATTTTTAAAGCTTCACTTTTGCATTCAGGAATTTTAATAATTTCAAGCAAAGGAACATATATTTTAACTTGAGATAATGCACTAGACATGAAAGAACATTCATTTGGAAGAGATTTACTGACCACCTTTTCTCTTGCTATTTTTGGAAAATCCAAAGGTTCTACCTATTTCTCTTGAGCAATGTTTTTTTGATTCGGCCTCCTTGGATCAGTTCTTTGGTCAGTTTCCCTTGACCTACATTTATTGTTCTATTCCTTAACTTGTAAGTACTTTTTTCTTCCTCCTTTGAAGCTATTGTGTATTCTTTCTTCTCCTCTTCTATTGACTCTCTTAATCTTGGAGTGTTGTCCTAATAATCTCCATATTGGTACACTCTATTTAAATCATCTTTGCAGTAGTACTCATCTGAAGAGCTATAATCATCATATCCCCACATAGGGTCTGTTGATAAATTATTCACTATAGGTTGCTAGTCATTATTTTTCTCTTCATCCTCTCTCACGTTTTGGGAAATAACACAATGTTCATAAGAATGTGGCAATTTGCAGGGTTCGCACCAAGGATAACTTTGCACAAAATGGTTGTTTTTCCTTAATGGATTAGGAGTGTGTAATTATTTTTTCACTAGTTTCCCATCCTTCCATTCTGTGTTATAAGGCATATCCTACAATATGTACCTATCACTTTTGTATGGCACCCTATTATTCTGGTTGTGCTTAAAATTATCTCTTCCATTATTCACCTAGAGGCTTTTTACCATATTCATAAGCTTTTCCAATCTATCCTCCTCCTTGTGCTTCTTAGGCTCTTTTGTATTGACCAACTGGATGTCCTCCTTCTTAGAAATTATATCTAATGCCTTCCTATCATTTTCAATAACTATAGCAATCCTGAGAGCATGTGCCAAAGTAGAAGGATTATGAGATCTGATTTCATAATTTGTCTTGCTATCAAAAGCACCATGTAAAAATTAATCGGAAACGCATCAACAGGCTGAACATCTCTTGGAATCCTATTCAAAACCTTATTGAATATTTTATTGAATTAAACCACAGACTCATTTTGATTTTTCTTCATACTTGTCAACTCATGTGAAGCAAAAGAAGTATCATTGTGATCACTAAATTGTTCTACAAATTGGTTTACAAATTCATCCCAACTAGATATGGATCTATCTGGTAGACTTCTAAACCATTCTGTTGCATCTTCTATGAGGTATTGAACAAAATGTTTCATGTATACATCCTCATTGAATTCATCAAATTCTTGGATAACATTTTTCAAATTTACACAATGCACTTCAACTGATTCTGACACATTCCCTGAAAATTTTGGAATTGCACTCCTTAATTCATTCTTTATGTCATTAGGATATCCCCTTATGCCATAAAATTCCAACTGTCTGTATCTATCAGAAGTCATTGGGGCTCTATAATTGTTTCCATTTTGATTCACAAATCCATGCCTTTGATTCTGATGATTTACTTTCTTGAATCCTTGGTTATTTCTTGGACCAAAATTTGAGTTGATATTATTGTCCCTTGAACCATAATTCTGATCCCTATTATTATAATATCCATTATACATCCTTCCATTATTTTGATGTCTATGTTGTTCATGTTGGTCAAATGAGTTAGGGTTCATTCTAATATTATTTTGGGTATGTTGTTCTCCATTGTTGCACTTTCTCTAATGATCTCTCCTTTCCCCATTATTAATATTTTCTCAAGTCTTCCTTTATTTTCTGGGTCAAACAAAGGGTTAGTATGATCATTGTTAAAGATATGCCCATTGTACTTCCTATGAGGGGGATTGTAAACTTCATTTCTATCATCTTCAGGAGCTGCTTCCTTTCTTGGTGATCTAATTTTGTCTCTTTGTATCCCCATTTTCCTTAGTACATCCTCTAGTTGTCTTTTAAGAGACATGATCATTTCTTCATCCTCTGTTCCTGCATCAACCATCTCATGAAACAAAACATCCCATTTATTAATTAATTTCTCCTTTTCAAACATCTCCTGATTTGAATTATGTCAGGAATCATGTCCTCCTTGGTAAAAAGGATTAAAATTTTCATCATTTCTCTCATGGATATGATGGCTTGCATCATGGAATTATTCACAAGCATACTCTTGATCATCCTTATCAGGGTATATCATATGTGGTGGATATGACATCTTTGCACTTTGAGTCCTTCTCTTCTTTAGGCTTAAATCTAATTCAATCTGATCTGGATGCAAAGATCTTCTACCCCACATCAAAAATAAAAAACCCAAAGTATAGTACCAATTTAAATTGTAGAGACGCCACCTTCTTCTTAGAAGAAAAAACTTTATTAAATCTTATGGATTATGTTCTCCCAGCAGAGTTTAACCTTTATTACCAAAAATTCTAAAAACTGTTCTTCAATGATGAACCTCCCCATTAGAGTCGCCAAACTGTTGGTGCTCAAATCAAAAAATTGGATCTCCTATGGACTTGCATATCCAATGCTGGGAAACCCAAGTGATCTAGCCAACTAACAAGGTTTAATTAACTCAAGCTTAAACCTTCTACAATTTTGGCTCTGTAGAACCAAGGCTGGTATGCCTATACCTTAAACTTATCCTTCAATCTTAAAGTAATTTTATAGAAGATAATGGATCTTGAACACTCTCTTCCTCCAAATTGTGGCAAGGAAATTAAAAGAAAACCTGAACTGAAAGTTGTAAATCACAAATGCTAACTGAAAGTATCAATCTATTTAGAATGTTTGTATATATGTAAATGAGTAGTACAAATTGATAGATTATCACAAAACTATGAACAATGAACCAAATGACCATAATCCAATATAAATGTAGATTAGTGCCTTATTTCCTCCTCAAAAATAGATTCAATATCATCCAATCCTTCGTACAACCTCAAAGATAGCTTTACAAGAAAACTATCACTTGAAAGGTGTTGTGGAATGAATATGCAACCTTTAAATGCATTCAAATATATCTCAATTGGATATTACTTTCTCAAATGACAAACCAATTGACTGAGGCCTCAATCAACAGGATTTAACCATGCAAGATGAGAAAATTTATTGAGAATAACAACTATGAATCAAATCAGGAAACATATACATCAAACTATCACTTTAAAGAAGTTCTAATAATTTATCTGAGGGACTGATTGTAAATGTAAAGATATCTATTTCCATAGGTGAACAAAAAAGGTCTACTCATATTATTAAATAAAAGAAATGGTACAATTAGTTCATGTTACAGTTGTTGATCAAAAACTATCCAATCTGACTATGGTAACCTCACTTTCCCAAAGAGAGAATGAGAGAGACTGACTGATCCTTCGTATTGATCCTGGTCTCCTTTATACAAATTCAAAAGGATGCGAACAAGCTTCAGATCAACACGATGGTTCATCCACTAACTCTAATCCCTAGATCAATAACTAAACAATTAAAAATACAATTAAGGAATGAATTATCACCCTTAAAACAAAGTTATGGATCAAAAGATAATATTCATAAAATAGTTCATTTATAATTTATTATAGATCTATGATATCTCTTTAACTTCAGCATGGTATATAAATGGGCGTCTGCATGTCTTTCATCTTTCATCTTTTCAGCCAGTTTGTATTATTTTTTTACCACCTCTGAAACCATGTACAACAATGCCGAAGTATCAAATAATAACCAAAACCCTAAGTCAACATGATAATATTATTAAAAGTGACAAACATTAAAGAATAATAAATAAAATTCTACGTTGTTCCCATCCAAGTCTTCTTCCTTTTGACCGATCCAGACACGTGTCATCCAATCAAGCTCTTGAATCAAATAAAGATCGTGCAACTCTTCATTGTGAGTGAATGTTGATCGTAGATCAGATGTGAACCGCACCGTAGATCCTCACATTCATTCATTTCTTAGAATCTGTGGCTCCAAAACATGTGTCACTCAGTCGCGTTCTTGAAGCAAATAAATATCGCGTAACTCTTTGTTGCAAGTGAACGTCGATCATAGATCATATGTGAACCACACTGTAGATCCTCATATTTGTTCATTGCTCAAAATTTGTGGGTCCAAAACAGGTGTCACTCAGTCGCGTTCTCGTCTTTGGTAAATACTCTTCAACTTTTCATCTCGAGAAAATGACAGTTGTAGATCAAATCATATTTGAACCATTAGATCTTTACTATCTACTTGCATTGGCCTTCTATGGGTCCAAGACATGTGTCAAGATTGCGTAATGGCTTAATGGGTAATCATTGTGCATCTTGGCTTTAGGCGATTACGTTGACCGTTCGATCGAAAGGTACTTTTCTTCTCTTTACTTCAACCCATGACTTTAACCTTTAACCGCACCTTGATCTCGGGTTTTAAAAATTCCTGTGAGTCCCCAAGTCGTGAGATCATTTCCTTAACCTTGGGTTTAATATGAGATTCAGTGACTACTGTAGGATCAAATCCAAGTTTGAATGAGATCAATGGACAATGCTAACTCTAAGACATAAGAGCATATTCCCTTTCGGTTTAGTGATTACTCGACCCAGGCACTCTCAGAGTCATTTGTAAAAGAATAATATTCTAGTAAAAAGGTCATTAAAATAAATCAGAGACCGCAAAAAGAAGGATAACGACTATATTTATGAATTCAAATATAAGAAAGCCACAGGATACAAGATTTAAAACATAGCAAATCTGATAAGGTAAATGCATGGATTAACCGGATAAATGCATAAATTAGGGCTAAAGAAAGAAATAACTTATAAAAAGAAGGGACAAATGAAAGCATAAACCATAATAATGAATGCAGAAAATACTTCCCTGAATTGTTTAGCCATTCAAATTTGTCTATAAATTTGGGTAACACCAAGTGGTTACCACCAAATCAGAATTAAGGAGGGTGATGAGTGGAAAAAACCTTCAAAAAAATAGAAGGGCTATATGAATGGCTTCTCATGTCCTTTGGGCTTAGTAATGCCCCTAGCACATTCATGAGATTGATGAACAAAGTGCTAAAGGACTACATAGGAAGGTTTTTGGTAGTCTATCTTGATGATATACTCATATTCAACAAGACAAAAGAAGAACACCTTGAGCACTTGGAGATTGTGTTGAGAATGTTGCATGAGGAGAAGTTAGCCATCAATTTGGAGAAATGTGAATTCTTGAAGCAAGAATTGGTCTATCTTGTATTTGTGGTCTCACAAGGGACTTTGAAGATGGATCCTAGTAAAGTGGAAGCTATACTCAAATGGCCTACTCCTACATATGGTAAAGAGGTAAGAAGTTTTCATGGTCTTGCCCAACTTTATAGGAATTCATTAGAGGTTTTAGTGCCATTTGTGCCCTGGTCCTAGATACTATTAAGGGTGGGTTGAAAACTAAATTTAGGTGAAAAAGGAGGCAGATAAGGGGTTTGAAGTATTGAAACAAAAATTAGCCACCCAACCTATCCATGTTCTTCCTATTTTTGACAAACTATTCACCATAGAGTGTGATGCAAGAAATATAATAGTGGGGGCTATTTTGAGTCAAGAGGGAAAACCAGTAGCTTTCTACAGTAAAAAATTGAATGACGCCAAGAAGAGGTATTCCTCATATGACCTAGATCTCTATGCCTTAGCCCAAGCCCTTAGGAAATGGAAGCATTATCTCCTACCTAAGGAATTTGTGGTGCTCACTGATAACCAAGCCAAGTAAGTTTTATCAATTCCCAAGACAAGCTAAGCAATATGAATATTAAGTGGATGGAGTTCTTACAAGAATATACCTTTACTATCAAGCACAAGAAGGGTCAAATGAACAAGGTGATTGATGCTTTGTGAAGGAGGCTTCTCACTATAAAATAAGTGCAGTTGCAGAGTATAGGAGTGGAAATTTTTAAAGACCTTTATAAGGAGGATGAATATTTTTCTGATGCCTACAAGGTATGTAATGAATTCAATTACGATTTTCATAGTCAGTATGCAAAGTATACTTTTAAAAATGGTCTTTTGTTCAAGGGTGGTCAACTGTGTGTTCCAAAAGGATCCATAAGGGAAAATCTCATTCAAGAGAAGCATAATGGTAGTCTTAGTGGACGTTTTGGTCTGAATAAGACACTTGAGTTAGTCCAAAGGTTTTACTACCAGCCTAGGATGCATTTAAGGATGTTAGGAAGTATGTGGAACAATGTATTATTTTTCAGAAAGAAAAAGGTACTGCTACTAATGCTAGATTCTATCAACCCTTAGCAATACCCAATAAGCCATGGGAATTCATCAGCATGGATTTCATTGTTGGGTTACCAAGGACTAACACTGGTTTGGATAGCATCTTTGTAGTTGTTGACAGGTTTAGTAAAATGAGCCACTTCATTCCTTGCAGGAAAACACATGATGTCAATTACATTGCACATCTATTCTTTAGAAAGGTGCTTAGAATCCATGGATAGCCTCTTAGCACATTCTCAAACAGATATGTTAAGTTCAGGGGACATTTTTGGAAGACACTGTGTAAGAGAATAGGAACTAATATTTCATTTGGGGCTGCTTATCACCCTCAAACTGATGGCCAAACAGAGGCCATTCATAGAGTCTTGGGTAACCTTTTGAGGTGCTTGAATAAAGAGTATGGATAGGTGTGGAATCAAGTACTACAACATACAGAGTTTTCCTACAATGGCAGTGTGAACAAAACTACTGGAAAGAGTCTTTTTGCAATCGTCTATGGTGTACATCCTAGAGGGGTTTGTGAAATCAAAGACCTAGGAAGCATGGAGGGTATAAGTTGACATGTAGATGATTTCAAAAAATCAATGGAAGAGGTGCATGATCAAGTGAAGAATACCCTCACAGAAGCCACACAAATAATTAAACACAAAGTGGATGAAAAGAAGAAAGAGTTACAGTTTGAAGTGATAGATTTGGTCATGATGCATCTAAAGAAAGCTAGATTGAAGAAAGGTGTACTGAGAAAACTAAAAATGAGGAGGATAGGGCCTTGTAAAGTCTTAGCCAAATATGGGGTGGATGCTTACAGAATAGACCTACCTACAAATTTAGCAATATCACCTATCTTCAATGTACAAGATTTGGTCAAATACAAGGGTCCTATGCCAAAGAAGACTAAGGACACTTCTGATGTTGGAAAAGTCATTGTTGATGTACCCTTGCCACCTAAGAGCAAGCCACAAGAAGAAAATATTCTGGACTCAAGAGTGAAGAAGAAGACCAGACATGGAGAGTATATGAAGAATATCATAATATGGAAACACCTACATAAAGAAAGAGGCTACATGGGTTGCAGAATTTGAATTCAAGAAGCTTGGAATAGATTCTTCATTACTGTCTCCAGATATCACTTAACTTCTTTTTTTTAGAGGGAGCATGGTGCAAGAGCACCTAGCGGTTACGATTGGGTAACCCTCATATTTTGGTGTGGAAGACCTTCTTATGGTCATGTACTTAAATAAGGTTGTTCTAGGTTGATTTTGTGATGTTTATGTAGTGTTGTGTTTTTGTTGTGGTCAATTTGGTACAAAAGACCCCATTTATGTTTTGGAAGCAAAAATGTGGAAATATGTGGAAATGGCACCTAGAGTGCACAAAAGGACCTATTTGAAGTGTAATTAGGTCTAAATTCTGGTTAGAATCCTTGTTGAACCCATTCATTGAGTCAGAGCTATGAAATAGTAAAAAGATGTAAAAGTTGTAAAATGTTGCTTGAGCAATTTTTACAACTTTCCAATGTTGCATGACAACATTTGGACAAGAATTACAAAATTCCCTAATGGAAGTTATGGGTCAGGATAGGTAGTTTTTATGAGCCCAGGGGACATATATAAGGGATTTCCTAGCATTGTATGGAGGTTGGACAAATTCTGGTTAAATTTCCCAACAAGGATTTATCGACAGTTTACTGTATTGTACACAGCTTTTGCAAGATTTAGTTGGAATTCATTGAACATGGATTGAATCACTTTCATTCATGTGTATAGTAGTTTCAAATACTTGTTTCCTTTCTCTTTAATTACTTATTGTGAGATTTTGTATAGTTTTGGTATCTTAAATAAAAACAAAACCTTCCTAGACTGTTTATTGTCAGTGTAAGGGTTTGTGTGTGTAAATATGGTTTCACAATGAATACCCACCATGGGATCTTGATGGCCTATAGAGGATGTAAAGTGGAACCATTTTAGATTATTTTTATTTTTGTACAGTTGCAGGAAGTGTCGTTTGCTATTTTGAATAGCTTGCCCTAGGCGAGACAGTGGATACCCAGCTAGGAGCAAGTTGATAACAGTCAGAGATTGAATGCAAGATTGGATTGGATTGAGGGATCCATTGGTTCAAGAGTGTTTTTATGGTATTATAGAATCCCTAGAACTAGTGCCATAGTTGGTGAATTCGATGTATCAATAATTTTTTTGAAGCAATTCAAATAGCCCTATTTTTAAGGAAAATGACCCACTCTACAAAATGTATTGTACGGACAACTTGGTGACCCCAAACCCTAAAAATATTGAAGGGTGCCCAAAAGGGTGTGAGGATCAATGACTAGTTTTTAGGTTACTTTGTAACTTTTTTAAGTTATAAGGTTTTTTGCACCAAATTAGGGCTAATAGGGCTACTAGCCCTTAGAACCAATGATTCTTGAACTCGATGAGAAAACTATGAGTGGGGTTGACGAAAGAACTTCAAGATAGATTTAATCAATATGAATTAGAGCCAATACAATCCTGCAATGTGGCTGATTACTGTTTCGTGTGAGTTGGTGTGAACTTACCCTAGTAATTTCAAGGAAGAATTGCACTACCTTTGGTAGAGAGGCCCTTGGATTAGGAGAAGGAAACAAAGATAGGTATCCTAGGTTGGGGTTGGGAAGTAAACCCTTAGAAGGTCTAGAAAGTGACCTTAGGAAGAGTCAAGTTGATCCTAGGATAGGAGCCTCCATATTAAACAGTAAGCACCCTCATATCACTATCAAAAATCAAAAGGAAAATGGAAGGAACAACTAAACTATACTTGGTAAAGATCATGAAAACCAGAACAGTAGTATTACTCCTAATATTAGAGTCCATCGTAGTGTTTATCACAGTATATAAGAGAGTTTTAAAGAAAGACCTCTTAGGGTCATTAACAATAGTAACCAGAATATAGGTCTAGAGGAAACTAGTAAAGCCTAAGTAAACATTCATAGGGCCAAAAAGGCCAAGATAAATGAAAATGAAAAAAATAGAGGAAGGGCCCAGCCCTAGTTATTTGGCTTCTTCCATTCACTAGTAAGCATCATCGTCGTCCAATCTTCTATGAGGAACTGTAAGAGTTCCTTACAATCCTATGTGTCCTTGGTATCCATGTCAGTGTCAGCTTGCAACAAGCACAAAGTGGTAGCCGAGTTGTACATCACCTTCATCGCATACCTGCAAACATTATACAGTTTGACATCCACCTCCGCAAGCTTCCCGTCCACCAACACAATCTCATTATGCACCTCTGTAAGTCTCATAGATAGTGAATCAGCCTCCCCCAGAGCAGAGCCAACATTGCACTTGTCATCCTTGAGCAAAGCCTTACCTTTATCCTTAGCCACGAGAATCATTTTATTCTCATTCTTCTCATGGGTAGGCTTACGAGGATCGGATTTGATGTTGGCCGAAACATGGGTTGTAAACAAAATATCAAATATTATATACTTTAATATTAGATATTATTTTATTTTTTCTTAATATTTTTTATATTAAAAGCAACAAAACAAGGTTGTTGTCCCATTAGTACAATAGTGTAAATGACGTTTAGTTAGCAGAAAGACAATTATAGCACATTGATTGCTAACTACAAATATCAAAAACATCAAAATATAATGATCATTAGCATCATCAAAAAGGGATAATAGTCCATGGAACTCATGTCCAGCCTACCATCAAAACTAACATAAGTCTTATAAAAGGGCCACCGAGGACCATCCCCAGTAGTAAACATAGCTAAACTACTTAAAGTATACTAAAAACCAAAATAACACTTAATATTATATTCTACTATTTCTTCTGATAAAAATATTACCAAACTTGATAATCCATCATCAAGAATTTAAATTAGAAAATATATTAAAAAAATAGATAGTAAAATGCTAAAAAAATCGCACAATTAAATTCTAAAATAATTCATAAATGAAAAATTACAAGCCTACAAAATCTATACCAATATTATTATTTTTCTTGACAATAATTTTTTTAAGTATTAAACTATTTAATATTTCAAATTAATCTATGTCAAATAATAGTCTATATAAATAGCTTATATTCCTAATCTATAAGTTACGAGAACTATTGCATACATTGAAGTGTGGGAGCAAATAAATAACAATAAATCAGCGAACTTTATGTAAAGTTGTCACATATTTTATGAAAAGCAGTTATGTGTATATATCAACTGTTTATAACTTTGAGAGAGCCGTTACTTAGATCAAAGAGCCGTTGGTCCCCTTTTCGCTTCCCATTTTTCTTTAACGTCTGAAAAACAACGCCAGGTGAACGACTTTTGAAACTCCTGTAACGGTCATTTTCCTTGTGTGGAGAATAATTCTAACGCTCATTTTCCTTGTCTGAAAAATAATTCATATGGACAAAATCTGTGATATTATCATCAATAAAATATTTATCTTTATCGTGTTTCTAATTTATTTGAGACACAAATCACTCACTACTTGACAATTCTATACCGCTGATTGTCTTTGTCGACATTATTAATAAGGGGAGGGTCCACATGACATAATGAGATTAACTTTATCATTTTGTTTGTAATTGTATTTCCCACAAATCTCAGCTAAATAAATAGATGCAATCAAATACTTAAATCAAATTAAATAAATTTAGAAGATAGTCGTGATAAATATATTTTAAAATTAAATGTTCAAGTTAGAAGTATTTAGTTTAAACATTAGTATAAAAAATCAGGTTGAAGTTGTATATACCATTTTCAAAAAAAATGGGATTTAACAACTAGACTTTTAAGGTCTATTTTAAGTGGCACAAATTTGATTTAATATGAGGGATTGATTTGACGTGTGTAGGAATGTCTTCAGAAAATTGCGCACTTCAAAATGCATTTAATTTCATCTTCCTAGTATTTGAAGGTAGCATCTAAAGATACCATTTAGGAGTTAACCAACTTGATAGGCCAATGAATTCTCGAGTCAAACCCCTTTGGTGAGCTAGATTTATGGTGATGAGAAATATTGAAGACAACATGCATAGACATGCAAATAGGCTAAACGATAATGATGTGGATTCAATTCTTTATTTCTCTTTGGAAATCAAAGTGTCTGCTCTAATAATTTTGTCCTTTCAATCACATATTTTTTCTTACTACTCCAAATGAAATTTAGTACACATTAAATGTATTTCATGTAATAATCACCCTTGGTTACCACTATTTCTTTATTTTTATTTTTTATTTTTATTGCTATCATTTTCATTTTTTTAATTTGATTTCTGGTTTTGATTATGTGTAATTTTTAGCATCAACGTTTCGGATCACACTCTGTGATCCATCATCAGGAAAGAGAAAAGAGCATGAAGGAATGTAAAATTAAGATGCAAACCAGGCCTCACTTAGAAGATAAAAGAGAAAAGGGGGGGAGGGGAGTTGGTGAGAGAAAGGGGTACGCAAAACGAGGGGGGG
>MU223063.1:1544087-1587333 GCA_018584345.1 Thuja plicata | reverse complement strand
TATATACATATATATATGTATATACATATGTATATATATATACATATATATATACATATGTATATATATATATGTATATATATATAGCAGTATTTATGTAGCCTTCTACGGTTGTGTGACCTAGAATGGACATGTAAGGTCCTTTGAACATAGGCTAGAGCCTGAGAGGTGTTTGGGAAGATCCTAAGCAAGGGTTTAGGGTTCTGGAGGTAAATCTAGTGAGAAAACAAGGTCTAGTGTTGCTTGGGTGGCCTGCACCAAAGACCCTTATAACTTCCCAAGTGTACCCAAGGAACATATATAGAGCATGAAAGATACACATATAAACATAAATTCACTTAAGTCATGGAGTGCATACATATAGAGCATGAAAGATACACCTAAATACAATGTAGCACATCAAGCATTAATTCACTTAAATCATAAAATTGCTTATGTCCTGGAGCAAACATGTAGTACATACATTATGAAGCATAGACCTGAATTCACTTAAGTCATTCACATAGGTCGTACACATGAATTTAGGTTATGAGTCATATACATGAACATACATGAAGTACACACATAAGTATATTAATTTATCGAAACACACATGCATATACGCAAGTCAAGTGAAACAAGAATACACTTAAGGCATAAACATCCAACCAACAGATTCAAGGATCAAATTTGAAGTTTCATATATAAAAAAATGGACAATAATAGCGTACATATCAATACATGGCATTCATGCCAAATCCATAATAGAGTTACAAAAAATGACATCAACTATGTCCAGGTCGATATATACAATGTACAAATGTCACATACATACATACATACATACATACACATTGTATATATCGACCTGGACATAGTTGATGTCATTTTTTGTAACTCTATTATGGATTTGGCATGAATGCCATGTATTGATATGTACACTATTATTGTCCATTTTGTTATATATGAAACTTCAAATTTGATCCTTGAATCTGTTGGTTGGATGTTTATGCCTTAAGTGTATTCTTGTTTCACTTGACTTGCGTATATGCATGTGTGTTTCAATAAATTAATATACTTATGTGTGTACTTCATGTATGTTCATGTATATAACTCATAACCTAAATTCATGTGTACGACCTATGTGAATGACTTAAGTGAATTCAAGTCTATGCTTCATAATGTATGTACTACATGTTTTCTCCAGGACATAAGCAATTTTATGATTTAAGTAAATTAATGCTTGATGTGCTACATTGTATTTAGGTGTATCTTTCATTCTCTATATGCATGCACTCCATGACTTAAGTGAATTTATGTTTATATGTGTATCTTTCATGCTCTATATATGTTCCTTGGGTACACCTGGGAAGTTATAAGGGTCTTTGGTGCAGGGCACCCAAGCAACACCAGACCTTGTTTTCTCACTAGATTTACCTCTAGAACCCTAAACCCTTTCTTAGGATCTTCCCAAACACCTCTCAGGATCTAGCCTACGTTCAAAGGACCTTACATGTCCATTCTAGGTCACACAGCCGTAGAACGCTACAGAAATACTACAAATGCAAGTAAAACTTGAGGAATCGTCCGTACAGAATGCTCACACGTGTGGTCTGTAACTAAAACTCCATTAAAATTTCAAAATATTCAATTCATGCTCAAATACCCGATCCTGGGTGGTTACAACCGTCCATTTCTTCATTGAGCAACTTCTTGCAAAAGTTGCAAAAGTTGCTTGAGCAACTTTTGAAAGTTGCTAGCAACTTTTGAGCATTTATTGCTCTTTTATTCAACTCGATCCTCTTTGACCCATCCTAGGACACTTAGGACCCTAGAGGAGACCATATCCCCTAGTTTCTCAAAATTAGCAACTTTTACAATTTTAGACCATTGTGACAACATTTGCACCTAGGAGCAACTTGTGCTCTTACAAACATAAATGAACAAGCTTGGATCCAAAACTTATGGATCTTATTACCATTAGCTCCATCAGCTTTAGTTGGCCGGGTAAACACTAGGGGAGACCTTTCTTCATTCACGTAGCATCAAGAACATTCTGACGCATGTCGAACCGAAGTGTTCCCAAGGTGCACTAAGCCAAATTTGGCAGCAATTTTTGGAGATCCATATCTCGGACCTCGTGAGAGATATCAGAGATCTATGAATTGCAAAAAGACCATGTTCGGAAGGCCTACAAGTACGTGGCTCATTTCTGGGAGATTCCACTCATATTTCATTTTCTGACCTGATCTCGGTTGGTGCAAAAAGTATCATTGTTGGTCAGTTGAAAGTTGCTCAATGGTGCATCTTTCAAATAGTTTGTTGTGGGACCAAACCATCAGCTCCAGTTGGCCGGGTAAATGCTAGGAGAGAGCTTTCTTTACTCACGTAGCATCAAGAACATTTCGGCACATGTCAAGCCGAAGTGTTCCCAAGGTGCACTAAGCCAAATTTGGCAGCGATTTGTTGAGACCCATATCTCAGACCTCGTGAGAGATATCAAAGATCTATGAAGTGCACAAGGACCATCTTGGTAAGGCCTAAAATCACATGGCTTAGTTTCGATAGATTCCACTCAGATTCCATTTGCCGACCTGATCTTGGTTGGTGCAAAAAGTGTCATTGTTGGTTAGTTGAAAGTTGCTCAACAGTGCATATTTCAAACCATTTGTCGTGGGACCAAACAGTCAGCTCCATCGGCTCTAGTTGGCCGATTAAATGTTAGGGGAAAGATTTCTTTTCTCGTGTAGCATCAAGAATGTTCTGGCGCATGTTGGACCGAAGTGTTCCCAAGGTGTACTAAGCCCCTTCCCAATCTTAATAACTTTTTCGTAAGAATTTAAGATCCATGAAGACACCAAAAGTGCCTCCTTTAAGGAGACTACTATGATCTTCAATAAGACTACTATGATCTTCAAGATGAGGCATAGATAAGTTATCACTATCATTAGATAAAGAACCTTTCTCATTAGAATTCATAACAGATTCTCCAAAGTATGCCTAACTATTTAGGCAATACAAGATTGATATTTATGATGGTAAGAAGGTAAATCAACATAGACTCCGAGGAACTCTTATAGGGCTCTCTCTGAAGAGAAAAGATCTACAAAAACTTTAATAAAATCCACCTTACTTTCAACTTATTTGGGATGAACAAGTTTAAGAAAAAGAGCTTCACAAGAAATTGTATGGACATTCAACTATGGTCTTGCTTTAGAAGTCATGGGGCAGTATCCAAGTTATATTTTAGATCCATGCATATTAGATTCTAAAAGAACTTTGATACCTTGTTGGGCACATCCACAAACTTTACCTCAATATCCTATTTTGATAGAATACAATCCCAAATCATCAGGTGATTGCAACTACTCAAAATAAGGATCACTATTAATGGATAGTTGACACTGTGTCAACCTGTTTTACATGAGTATGATCATCTTTTACAACATATTTGAATGAGAAATTTGGAGTGTTTAGGTGGATTATATTGTCTTTGTACTCTCCAAGGACTCAATGAAATCCAAAAAGACCCCCAATCATCACCCTAACATGCATTTAGTTGGAAAGAAGTAGAAGATGTGAGATATTCAATCTTAGGAGGGTCACAATTCTTAGGGGAAGTATCTTTAGCAACATCTTGTTTAGTAGATGTAATTGGAGTATATGTTTGTGCATTATAAGACAATGACGAGATAAAATTCTTAAAGGTAGGGGTAATCAAGGTTTGACTAGTTGTCATTTCACATAGATGTATGACATCGAGATCAATCTTGATTGTGATAATTTTATTGTTAGCAATAAACTTTATAGAATGGTGTAGACAAAATGTGATTTAACCTAAAGCATGAATTCATAGTATTTCCAAAGGATTTGGTAAAGGTCCTAGTATGACATATACCAAGGTGGGTATGGTGACAAGTCTCAACCTTAAAAGGAAAAAGTACATGGCCTAAAGCTAGCTTACCAATTTTATAGAATCCATGAATAAACAAAGAAGAAGCTACAACATAAGTTGGATCAACTTTGACTTTAGCTAATAGATAGAGGTTTCAAACATTGAGTGTTGAACCAATGTTAATTATAGTACGCCTAATGCCAATATTATTAATACAAACTATTTTCATTAAAGATTAGGCTTCAATGTGTAATTTTGCAGGTAGAAGTTCATGTAGATATAAAGTAATATTTGGCATATTTGTATAAATGTGTTCCATTAATGCATTTACACTCATCAGTCTAGGAGAAGAAGCTAAGTGAATATTTTGCAAAGCTTCCTAAAGTGTGCCCTAGTAAAACAAAGAAATCTAAGTGAATCCCAAAGTGAGATGTTAGTAGGAGTAATGCAGAGTTTCTCAATAAGATTGTATTCACTTTGGTGCTTAGCGACAGGTTCAGGTACTTGAGGAAGATTAGGTTGTGAAGGTTGTAGAGAAGTTGTTTGATCTACATTTTACTTATTTCTTCTAGTCTTATAAGTATGGACTATTGTTGTATAAGGAGTCTTAGATGTAATAGATTGTACATATTTCAAGATTAAATCTTGTGGGTGATCTTCAAAAGGAACACTACAAACAAAGATTACTTTCTTTGGAGATGGAGTAGTTGGATTCCCATGAATGACTAATCACTTAGGAGCTTACTAGGGGCAATAGAGACTATGATTATGTTACCGAACTTATCTTGTGAAGAAAAATATTCTAATGGAGTTTATTTAACTGATTCTTGACTAGAATACATCTTTAGGAAATCATGTTGCCATCTAGCATGTCAAAATCTTACCTTAAAAATATATTATTGAAAATCTTAAAGCTTTGAATGAAAAGCTTTGATGTATGCTTACATTAGTTTCACAAAAAAATGGAGGGGATCCAATACTCTCAAGATGGTGGGGTCTCAAGGAGCAAATAGACCTCAATTACCCCAAATGATCTAGTTAGATGGTTAAAAAGAAAATGACAAAGAGTTTTGTATAACAAGATTAAACTTGTACTAACTTGAAAAGAGGGGATAAACTAAAATCATCAGAATTATGGTAATATATAGAAAGGTAAAAGGGTTAGTCTACAAAAAATAGAAAGCATAGAGGTCAAGGAAGTCACCCCAGGCAAATTGACTCTTGGCCATGGATGCTAGTGCATCTATGTTATCATCCCGATGAAAACAATAGAGGACCTCCCAGATAGGAAAATCTAGTTTGCCAAATCTTCAAAAAGACACACAAGGAGATAGGAAAAATGTTGGGGGTTGTTTAGAGGTTTACCTCAATCAAACCCCTTCTTTGGTCTTTAGGCCTCCATAGACAACTAGACAAGATAAAAAAATACACAATCCAAATAATAGACATAAGAATAAACAGATGTGTGACGAAAACAAACCTCGCTAAGGAGGAGAACCCCTATCACGATGAATAAAAGACATATAGACAAATTTATAAAGATAAAAAAGCAAGAGAGCTTTACCAACAACTTGTGGCTCCTCTCTTGATACAACCTAATAGATGTGACATTGTGGAAAGCAGGACTCTCTATTGGTGTTCATGCTTGAGCCACAATAATATTTTGGGTGAGCTTTGCTATGTGAGAAAAAAAAAAAAAAGTAGAATCAACAAGTGTGTAAGAGTTGTGAAAATGAGGGAGAAAGAGGGTTTTATTTGGCCGAATTAGTGGGAAGAGGCGTTATACACGCATTTGGTCGCTACGACATACATCAAGGACAAAATGTGCTGAAATATTCCAATTTAACATTCAAAAAGTATTGAAACATTAGTGTGGCGTGCAAACATCTACACACCACGCTATTGTTTGACTAAATTCTTCTTGATTTTCAAATCATAAGCTTTTAATTTTTTAAATGCTTCATCATTGGCACCTATGAGATCAAGATCATAAAATTTTGATTATAGGGATAGTGTAACTTTTGACACTATATTATTGTTGATTATGATAACAGCTTTTCAAACTAAAACATCATCAAAGATTTTAGAAAATAGGCACTTGTGAGTTGCTGAATGAAAAAATAAGGGATAGAAGTGGCCTGGCTATCTCTTATTGGGACGAAAAAGTAACGAAATAATGGCCTAATTTAAAAATCCCTTCCGATATAGAAACAAGAATGTATCGGATTCAAAAGAAAAGAGGAAATCTGTGAAATGGCTAGGCCCTCCAAGAAGTTGGATAAAACTAAATTTCGATGGGGCCTCTTAAAGAAACCCAAGGGCCTCAAGTGTACATTGCAACATCAAAGATGAGGCGAGACACCTCACCTAGGCTTCATCATCCAAACTCAAAGTGGCCACCAACAATGTTGCTAAGTTTGAAGGTTGGCAAAATGAACTCAATCTTTGCGTTTCAAAGGATATAATAAGAATTGAAAGTGAAGGTGATTCTTTGATCTACATCAATGCCATCAAAAAGAAGGGAAATTTTGAATTGGAGATTGCAGTCATGGGTGAGAGAAATTCGGAAATTGTTATATCGAGCAACGAATTACCCAGCTAACTGTGGGACTGAGCAAATAAAAAATCTTGAACTCTCCAATCAAGTTTCGTACCGCAAAGGACTGAAACACGTGCACAAATAGGACGTTCATTTAAGGCAAACACGAATGGTGTCATGGAGGCCATCAAAAAGGTCTTGTTCACTTAGGGATCTTTTCCACGCTTTTCATGTTTCAAAAATTCAAAAAAATTGTACTAGCGCTTGGCATCGTCACATTGCCATCAGATTTGCACAGAAACGGGAGGCATTTCACCGATTCATTTCAGAGTGGAAAAAAACGATTCCTAGACAATTCCTCAATCAATTCAAACCCAAATCCAATTCCAAGATGTTTCATACCCCAAATGTGCAGGTAAAACCAGTGATTGGGCAACTTAGTTGCACCCTAAAATTTAATAAAAATGCCTCCTTGTTTCGCAAGCCAAAAATTAGCGAATGAATGCTGAAGATAGCATTACAAATATGAAAGAGTAAGGCAATGTCAATAAGGCATTCGAAATAACAATATAAAACAATTGTTTTTCATGCATGAAATAGACAGTCAATAGAATGAATTATAACACATCTTTTAAAGTAAAATAACTGGACAAAGGTGTTAGAAAGGTGGATTTAACTAATTTTGTTTAGCCAGAAAGGAGGTACTAGAAATAAGATGTAAGTAGTTGTTCAAAAATATTTCATAATTGTTGTTACTAATATTGAAATGATTACTGTGAACTCAGAGAAGAATGAAGATGTTGGAATTAGAATAATTTTTACAATGCATAGAATCGTACAAGAATATATTACCAATTAAAAATAATTTTTAATTGAACTTGATTAAAAAGTTCTGATTGAAATTTGGAATTTATTTAGAAAAAATATGTTTTTTATTTATATTTTGAATCTGATGAGCCGTTAGCAGGACCACATAGGTGTGCACCACATTAAAAGCAAACAACCAAAACAACATGACATCAGCACTCGGATCAGGAAATAGACTATGAAAGATGACTAAGTGGGGCCTAAATTGTGCTTCACATGAAGACACCAAAATGAATGTAAAATGCAAAGTCAAAATTGCAGGATGTGCAGTTTTCAACAATAATGTTTTATATAATTGTGTTGGACCTGGTGTGCCATAAAGCTGCTCGAGTCCAAAATGTTAGTGATGCAATTGAAATAAGTCTTATGACAAGAACATTACCAATGTAAACATTAATGCTATTGTGTCAAGTCATGTGCCTACTTTCCTCCTTGAAAAACCAAATATTTTTTGTTTAAAGTTGTTTTTATGGTTTCCTTTCAAAATTTTAAATATTAGTCTAATATATTATTTTAATTGTTCCATTTGTTCTAATAGCTGCCCATAGTCCCCAAAAAAAAATTGGGAAGAATTTTTCCATCCCCAAAACCAAATCCCTACATCACTCCATTCCTGAAACTTGAAGAAACATTGGTAAATTACAACATCAAACTTGCTAGGTGTGGTGTACTCCAACAGACAACCACTGGTCCAATGGAAAATTTACCCAGTAGTCCTGGCTTCTAGGCCAAACGTCACCCTCCTTAAGAGGAATTCTCTTGGAAGATTCCACTCAACAAAAGCATCAAACTGCCATTGAGATTTTAAATGGACTAAGGTAGGGGTCTAATGGAGGGGGGCTACAGCTCTATTTTTTAGGTACAGAAGGTCTCATGAGAAATTTTTTGGGGGGCTGCAGGATTATTTGGAATCTTTCCCTCCAAAATAGGAGCCCCTCCTTTTAAAGCCTCTAAACTTGAGCTGGTGAAAATGGGGTGGGGCTGGAAATTGCCCCACCAAAACCAAAAATTTAAAAAGAAAATAATTTTTTTTCTTTTTTTAAATATTTTATTAGTTAGACAATCCTTAAATTTAGGAGCTGAAATTTTAAGAGAAGGAATTTGTTCCATTCAACTATTCCTTGCCTGGAAGAAAGGCTCTAAACAAGATGCAAATTCTATTTGACATATACAAAGTAAAACTTTGAATTCTCAACTTAAACATCTAGCCATGGAACCCAGAAAAATAAAATAATTTAGTTTATGCCAAAGCGAAGCAGGGAAATAACAATAGAAAACTAAGCATAAGGAAACTATGCAATAAACACTACCAGAGAAAAACTGGACACATTTCTAAAATTATTTGGAAAGTAGGTCATTAAAAAGCTAAAAAAAATTGACAATTCTGGACTAGTTAGAGAGAGAAAATAACCCTCAATCTCAAAATTTGAGCCTGATACATAAAGAGGCACATACCAGTTACAAGAGTTGCACATATGAGAAGAGATCGGGAATGACTAAATGATGGGATAGAATAAAAACATCTTAAGAATGCATTTCTAAACATCAGTTCTTTGCTAATGGAACTGTTGTCAATAAACAAATACAACAGTACAGTTTAGATTATTATTCTTATACACCAGACATCAAGTCAAGACAATTGTAATTTATAAAAATTGATAAAAATTGATAAACAGCTCTTCATCACAAAAAATGGTTACAAGCATGCCCTTATGAATTGGTGTACATAGAAGATAAGCACACAAAAGCCCAATAAATAAGGTAGGCAAATTCCTTTTTTGCATAAAAAATCAATCCAAATTATTATGTTTATCTCTTTGACATGGACTCATTAACCATGATTTCCTTTTTAGATTCTGGTGGCGGAGTGACTCCCTCAACACATTTTCATTCTGCAAATTTCAAGGAATATCAGTACATCCCTTAAGCTTTATATGATAAGTTGTTTATCATTCATCACAAGATCTGTTCCTCCTATGTTTCAAGGAGTTTCAGTTAACATGCAAAAAGTACACAAAAAAAACAAAGCATAGAAATGACAACCAATAATATTTCGATTATATTTAGGTATAAGCACTGATGGCATTGGATTAACTCAGATTCTAGTTCAAGTCTAAAACACATCTGTATCTATAAGTTTCCGCCTATCCAACTTTCCCAAGAGATCGACATTATTGCTCCAAACATGTTGTAAATCCAGAGATTTGCAGAAAAAAGTAATTCTCTGAGTACATAATTCCAATAACATCCAGCTAATTTTAAGAGATAAAAGAATTAAAGCATTGAAGTTAAAAACAAATATAACGTTAGTCTATTATCAGAGTAAAACAGATACAGATCAATAATATATATTAGATACAATGCAAAACCAAAAATTGGAGATACTGGTATAGAGGCCAAAGAACATATAATGTGAAAACCATTATCAGAGAAAAACAATGAAGGATTGAATCCAATAACAAATATAATGCGGAATTCATTACAACTACGAGTGGTAAAATAATGGAAGCCAATAATAATTATAGTGTGAAGCCCACTGTCAAAGATCAAAGAATAGAAAACGATAACAGATACAATGTGAAACACTTAATCACAGATAGAAGAATAGAAGCATTGAAGCTAATAAAAAGGGCGCTGGCTAGGCTCTATATAGAATGTTGTGGTGTTCGACCACAAAATATGTAGATCATGAAGAGCAGATGCTGAAAATTTTGCAAAAATCTGTGATGTTTTCGGATTTTTCAAATTTGATCAACGGTGCATTCTGTGTGGAACTTAACCGCCTGTCCAATAACAAGTGACAAAATAATTGAAACCCATAACAAATAATATGCAAACCAACTGTCAAAGATCAAAGAATAGAAGCAAAAACACATACAATGTGAAACACATTATCAAATACAAAAGAGCTAAAGTATTGAGCCACAAACAAACAAACAAATATACTGCAAAATACATTACTAGAGCAAAAGGAATTGAAGCCAAAAACAAATGTAATGTGAAACCCACTGTCAGAGTTCAAATAGCTAAATCCAATAATGGATACATGTGAAACCCATTCTTAGAGATATAAGAAAGACCATTCAAACCAATACAAATATAAAGTGAAACCCATTATTGGAGATTTTAAAAAAAAAAAATTAAAACAAATAACAAATATAGAGTGAAACCCATTATCGAGATAAAAGAATTATGAACTGAAGATAATAAAAAATATGATGTGGCCAAAATTATGCACTTTTGAAACATTTAGTAAAAAATTTGTAGGAAAAAAGAAAAATGCCGCCTTGCTGCTATATCTAACCCTAAGACTATTCTTGCTATTTCTGCTTCCGTTGTTTCCATGAAGTAGAGATGTTCCCCCTGTGCATAATCCGAAGGTTTTCTCCCTACTAAATAGGACTCAGGCAGCTGTTTCAGCTGAGGGACAAACCATGGCAGCTCCACTTGAAGTTATATAGTTATCTTCAGTTTTGTTCTCCCTCCTGTTAACGATTAAGATTGTCTAGAAGAATCTAGAGAAGAGGCTTTTTACAGCCTTCCTTTGAACATTCGAGATTAGATGTAGAACATTCTAGGATATAGAATATTCTAGAAGAGGAGTTTCTAGATTTTGGTATTGCATGTATAAATATGTGTTGTGCACATGCAAGCTTTAGGTTGTTAGAAGACATTTGAATGCTTGATGGTTGTAAGCAAGTTAGATTAATACATTGCTGTTTATTAGTTGTGTATCTCTGTTTCTTGGCTCTGTTTTGCTCTGTTTTTTTCTGAATTACAACAGTGTTACTTTGTTTTTATGGTTTTATGCCATGTTTTAACATGGTATCAAAGAAAAGGTCCAGCTAGAAGATTGTTGTGAGGTTCAGCTAGAAGACTGTTGCGAGGTTCAGCTAGAGATAGATTGTTGAAGTGATTTGTTTAAAAGCTTCTATATTGTTGGAATAGTATTTGCTTGAAGTTTCTTCTTGTGTGGCTAACATGGGCTCTACAAATGAAGTATTGCCAATCTTTGATGGAAGTGGTTTTGCAGATTGGAAGATTGCAGTCAAGAATGCTTTGAGAGAAAAGACTTTATGGAGGATGGTGAATAAAGAGATTGGAGAACCCCTAACTGATAGAGAAAATGAGATTTGGAGATGTAAGTTGGAACAAGCTAGAGGTATTATTGGTAAAGCTTTAAGCCCCAATCTCAATAGAAGGTTTGTTGATATTGATGATCCATTAGTGCTGTGGGATAATTTAGAAAAAGATTATAAAGATGCTGATATTGCTAGCACATTTAGCAGAGGAAAATTTGGTAAACTTGGATCCATCTTATTTTGAAAAAATGGCTGATTATTTTAATGTACTTTTTTAAATGCTCAGCTGAGGAAAATAGGTGCTGAATATGCAAAGAAAGATTTTCAGTTGATTGCAATGGTTGAAAGTAAGCTTCCTTAGCCATACAAGGTATTTAAGGAATCAAGGAAAAGGATTATTCAGCTAAATCCTAATACTCCATAACAAACTTTTGATCAATTTTGTAAGTCTGTTATAGATGAAGAAGCCCAACTTATTAAAGAAGATATATTAAGAAAAATCATGCATATACAGCTAGAAGTAATTTTTTTAGAAATGATGGAAAGAAGAATTGGAAAGCATATAATAAATTTCAGAATAATGAGGGTTCTAACCATTTTTTTAGAAATGATGGTGCAGAGAAACAGGTTGGAAGAAAACCTGTTATTTGCAGATATTGTGGTGGTGAAAATCACATAGAGAAATTTTGTTTGAAAAAGAAGGACAATGAAAGGCAACAATACAAGCCCAAGCAAGAAAAGTTGAAGGATGGAAAGAACGACAGGTACAGCTTTGTAGCCATCTACCAAAAAAGAGAAGATAAAACAAGTAGGAGGTAAGTGCTGCACCAGAAATTAAATCTAATGTTAAAGGGGGGTACTTTGCATCAGATTCTATTAAAGAATGGATTTTAGATTCAGGAGCATCATTTCACCTGACTGGAGATAGAACTTTGCTTACTGATTTTTATGAAGGAAAGAATTCAGAACAAGAAATTACTATTGGCAATAAAATGAAACTTCGGTTTTAGGTACAGGAATTGTTAATGTAACAAATGGGTCTTTAAAAAATGTTCTATTGGTTGAAGGACTAGGGGTGAATCTAATTTCAGTATACAAAATAGTTCAAGCTGGATATGAGTTTGTTGTTACTGCTGATCAAGTTATTGTTAGAGATAGAAAAGACCCAAACAATATAATTGGCATTGGTAGAGTTGATCATGAGAAGAGTCTTTTTAAATTTGTGGGATTTGTTGATGAAGAATTTAAACACTCTCATTCTTATATTGCTCAAGCTGATTATATGTCAAAACTTTGGCATGCTAGACTTGGACATATCAATTATAGGAAATTGCAAGATATGGTTAGAATGGATATGGCTAGAGGGTTAAAAAAAATCTCACCATCTGAAGGAGTTTGTGAAGGATGTGTGCTAGGGAAACATCACTGAGATCCTTTTGATTCAGGTAAAACATGGAGAGATAGTCATCCATTACAACTTATTCATAGTGATTTATGTGAACTAGGCTATCCCTCACTTTCAGGTGCCAAGTATCTCCTCACTTTTATTGATGATTATAGTAGGAGAGTATGGGTTTATTTCATTAAAAGAAAGAGTGAGGTACTTGAAGTTTTTCAAAAATTTAAGGCTTTAGTTGAGAATCAATGTGGGAAAAGAATTAAATACTTAAGAATAGATAATGGGGATGAGTATTGTAACTATGCATTTGATTCATTTTGTGAGAATTATGGAATTAAAGTGCAAAGAACAGTACCATATAGTCCTCAACAAAATGGGGTGGCTAAATGAATGAATAGAACTCTTCTAGAAATGGCTCGTTGTATGTTGCATTTTAAAAGTTTACATAATAAATTCTGGGCTTTGGCTGTTTCTTGTGTTGCATATATTGTGAATATAATTCCCACTAAAGCCCTCACAAATATCACCCCTGAAGAAGCTTGGAGTGGTAGAAAGCCCCACATTGGTTATTTAAAAGTATTTGGGTGTATTGCTTGGGCACATATTCCTGATGAAAAGAGGAAAAATTTAGAACCAAAGAGTCACAAGTGTTTGTTTATGGGTTATATTGAAGAATCAAAGGCTTATAGGTTATATGATTTGGCAACAAACTTGGTATTTGTTAGTAGAGATGTAAAGTTTGATGAGCATTCACAACTTACAACCACTTCCTCTCACTCTACAACAACAAATGCTTCTCCTATTTTAGAAATAAGTGAAGACTATATCGATGAGGATGAGGTATGCATTGCTGATACAAATGAAACTACTAATGCTTTTGATCAGCCATTCTCTGCAGGTAGTGATGATGATGAAGATGTTTCTCCAGCTAGACAAAAGACAAGAAGTGTTGAAGAAATCTATAGGCAAGGCTCAAAGATCCAAGGAAGGAATGGTTGTGCTCTCATGGCCAAAGCATTACAAGCAAATGATCCAAAATCATATGAGGAAGCTAGAGGGAAGAAAGAATGGGAGCAAGCCATGAAAGAAGAATATAATGCATTAATGGAAAATAAAACTTGGGAACTTGTACCTCAACCCCAAGGTAAGAATGTTATTGGTTGCAAGTGGGTCTACAAGACAAAATTTAGATCAAACGGTGATATAGAAAAATTCAAGGCTAGATTGGTTGCTAAAGGATTTAATCAAAAATAGGGTGTTGACTATGAAGAAACATTTGCTCCTGTCATTAAAATGAATACAATTAGAGTTATTTTATCTTTGGCTGCAAGTCCTGGGTGGCATGTTCATCAAATGGATGTAAAAAATGCTTTCTTAAATGGAGATTTATATGAAGAAATCTATATGGATCAACCTCCAGGTTTTATAGATCAGCAACATCCTAATCATGTTTGCAGATTAAATAAGTCACTCTATGGACATAAGCAAACACCAAGAGAATGGAATGAGAAGATTGACAGGTATTTCCAGCTTCATGGGTTTAAAAAATGTAAATCAGATCCAAATCTTTATGTGAAGAAAATGGAAAATGACATCATCATTGTTGCAGTTTATGTAGATGATATACTCATAGCTGCACCAAATTTTGGTTTAATTAATGATTTAAAATCGGATCTCAAAGGGGCATTCTACATGAGTGATTTGGGTGAGCTAACTTATTTTCTTGGCTTGCAAATTAGTAGGCTTCATGATCGGTTGTTCTTCTCTCAAACAAAATATGCTTTGAATCTTTTAGAGAAATTTGAAATGCTTGATTGCAAGCCAACCCCCACTCCTTTCCAATCCGGAGTCAAGCTTACTAAGGAATGCAACTCCAAGAAAGTAGATCCTACTCTATATAGACAACTTGTTGGTAGCTTGGTTTATCTAACTCATTCTAGACCAGACATTTGTTTTGCAGTCAATATGGTATCTCGATTTATGCAGGAACCCAAAGAAAGTCATTGGATGGCCCTCAAGAGGATTTTGCGATATGTTCATGGAACCATATACTATGGCATACATTACAGTTGCAAGTCCCCAATTTCTTTGCTTGGCTTTACAGGCTCAGACTGGGGTGGTGATATTGATGATAGAAAATCTACTGTAGGCTATGTTTTTCAGCTTGGATCAAATCTAGTTACATGGAGCAGCAAAAAACAAGCAACTACATCACTATCTTCATGTGAAGCAAAATATAGAGCAGTAAAAGAAGCAGGAAAAGAAGTAGTTTGGCTTCGACATCTTTTATGTGAGTTTGGCTTTGAACAAAGTTCAGCTACTACTTTGTATTGTGACAATCAAAGTGCTATACAAGTTGCAAACAATCATGTTTTTCATGCTAAAACAAAGCACATTGAGATTGATGTTCACTATATCAGGGATCTTGTTCAAGAAAATATTGTTAATCTTCAATTTTGTCCAAGTGAAGATCAAACAACAGATATATTTACTAAGAGTATGCTTGAGGCTAAATTTCTCAAGCTACGGAGTATGCTCGGTATGATTGAGGTGAACATTAAGGGGGGATAGTCATATAATGTTCCCTTCTCTTTTGTATTTTTTTGTATTATTCTAGCCAATCTTAAGGGGGGATGTTAAGGATTAAGATTGTCTAGAAGAATCTAGAGAAGAGGTTTTCTACAGCCTTTCTTTGAACACTCCAGATTAGATGTAGAACATTCTAGGATATAGAATACTCTAGAAGAGGAGTTTCTAGATTTTGGTATTGCATGTATAAATATGTGTTGTGCACATGCAAGCTTTGGGTTGCTAGAAGACATTTGAATGATTGATGGTTGTAAGAAAGTTAGATTAATACAGTGTTGTTTATTAGTTGTGTATCTCTGTTTCTTGGCTCTGGTTTGCTTTGTTTTTTCTAGATTACAGTAGTGTTACTTTGTTTTTCTGGTTTTATGGCATGTTTTAACACCTCCTGCAAAAGGGCTTGGTAGAGTTCCTTTGGTTGATGTGGCTTCAAATCCAAAGGGCACAATGCTTTGCTTTATTTCTTCAATCACTCCCAATCCTGGCTTCAAACAGTAAAAAAAGTGGAGTCTTAGCCTGCTCTGCTCCCTGATTCTGGGCTTGTCTCCAGGGATCATCTGCTCTATGCTTCAGGTGTTTTAAGGTAGGTTTTGGTAAGGTCCCCTTGCTTGTTTTAGGAGAGGAAGAGTGGTAGGAAGAATATGAGTTCGTTGAGAAAGGTTTAATTTGCAAGTTGAATTAGTGTTGGCCTAGTTTGATTTGATATTCATGATTAGATCTCATCCATTTGGACACCCTTCTTGACTTCTTCAATAGACATTTACTCTTGTGCACAAGGCTTTTTTGCTATTTTTGTTAATTTGACACAAGATAACTGTATAACTTCAAGTGTGAGAATGCCTTTAAATTAAAAAATTAGACTATGAAAAGTTTGTTTGAAATCATAGATGTTGGTCAATTGGTGACTCCCTCTCTGAGGCTAAGCATAAAAATCCTAGCCCTACCATTTGGTGGTGTTGTGTAGTCAAACACACATGCCCCATTGCAAATGGGGACCCCACTTTTCATTTTTGGTAGTCAGTTGTCAATTAGTTTTAGACTTTTAGTCTTAGTGTGGCAACATTTTATGAGTCTTGAGGGGCTGATAAGGTAGAATTTTAGGCAAGTCAGTTTGAGTTGCAAGTCGTCGTCTTGTAGAGGATGCAAGGGTTTTGATTGCATGTTGTCCTCCACACTTAGGTGAAATTTGAAGATGCCTTTGAACTTGATCCGATTGTGATGTCAAGCATGCAAACTTCAAATCAGTCTTTATGTAAATTGCAGATTGAGTGATGATGATGTCAGTTGAAATGATGAAAGAAAACTTGAGGTCAACAGAAAATTAGGTGAGCTCCAAGTAAATGGTCTAGCACTTAGTTAAAATTTGGAGATAAACTTGTAATCAAGCACAAGAGCATGAGGAATTCCACAACATTCTTGAGGCAAAATCAAAGATATTAGGCTCAGATCTGATTGATAAAAAGGGAAATTTGAATTACCAAAGTAAAATCTGGGTGTTTCCTGATTACGTTATAACCTTTTGGAGTCGATCTTGACACGAAGCCCCAAGATGTATCGATTTCCACCCATGCAAGCCTAAGAGACCTCTGATGTCTGCTCAGATCTGAATGTTGAGCACGAGGAATTCCGCCCCATTTTGAGGGCTCTAATTTCTCCAAAACATGAACTAGCTAAAAGATTGAATCATTAAAATAAAGTGGCGAAATGAAATCAGAAATAATCAATTCCTCCAGCACTTAGGAAAATGGTGGGAGCAATTTCAGCGATGGAGCCCAAGCACTTGAATATTTCCACCCAAGTTTTGCTATGTAAGCCCAAGAGAGGTCAAATTTCCACTCAAGCTCAAAACATGGAGCCCAAGGACCACCCAAAAGCCATTCAATGTGAGCCCCAGCAAGCCTTCATTTCCGCCAAGTTGTGACATGGAGCCCAGCAACAAGATGATTTCTGCTCCATACTTGAGAAGGCGAGCCCAAGGACAAGATGATTTCCGAGCTGAAGAAACCCCTAATTTCCGCATTGCATCGAAATTGAGCCCAAGAAAGGGCCAAAATCTGACCAAGGCATGATTGGAGCCCAAACAACTCCTAATTTTCGCCTTGCATTCAAATGGAGCCCAAGCAGCTACTAAATTCTGCTCAGATTTTAGAGGAAATCAGAAAGTTAAATGGCGAAGTTTAAAATGACCATGGTGAAATCAGAGGTGAAAGGGGATTAATTCAATCTTCACACCATAGATGAAAAAATTGCAGACTTCTCAGCGAGAATTATTTTCTCACGAGAAGTTTTTGCTCGCAAGAAATTCGGACTTTTTCTTGCCGAATTTTCTCAACAAAAGTTGTCAAAAACTCCGAGAAATCGACAAGTCCATGCCAATTTCCCTGTCGCGGCTGTATAATAGATTTTGACATCAAACAAAAAGTTTTATTTGCATTTTATGATTTCTATTTTGCTGTGCAAGCCTTAAAAAAACCCTTCCAAGGTATTGCAACGTCATTTGCAAGGCTTTAGGTTGATTTGGAGCAGATTTGAAACGGATTTGAAGAGACTTTTGAAGCAAAATCAGATTTTCAAGTAGGTTTTCAGATTTCTTTTTCTTTCTTTATTTTAAATCATTTTATCTCTTTTTTGTGAGCTCAATTGGAAGTTGGTAGAGTCCATTAACATGAAGAAGACAAACAAATTAGTGCAGAACGCCTCAATGACCTTGTCTTTGTGCAATATAACATTTGATTATGCACAAGGAAGGTAGAGGAAACACCAGCTGGTCCACTTGATTTGGATGATATAGATCTTTACAGTGATTGGACATTGTAGGAACAGCCTCCATTGTTTATAGAGGATGAGATCTATGATTTGGAGAGGCAGTGTATGGAGGGGGAGGATGAGGAGGTTTAGGAGTCATTGTCAATGTCAGCACCATCTACATCCAAGATTGAGGTCGAGTCACAACCAGTTGTGCCAAGTGAGGAGGTGCAGCCACAGCGAATTCCTAGGACTAGACCCCCTACCCCTCCCATAGTTTTTACTAGAGCTGCTGGAAGGCGAAGAGGAAGATGTAGACTATTTTGATGTTGTATTTATTTATAATTTTACAAAGAAAACTTTCTATATTAATTTTGCTTTAGATGCTACTAGCCATCAGTATTCCACATGAGGATGTCATTTTATACCCAATTTGCATTTAAATATATCTAGACTCAGCTTCTTTCTTTTGTTTACTCATTTACTGACTCATTAGATGCATCTGTTAATTCAGTTTTCCAAAAAAAAAATGCATTTATAGTTAAATTTAAGCAATTTTTTAAGTTGTCAAGTTTTTTGCTGGGTTTTCACCAAATTTTTGGACCTTGGCGAGAAGTTACAGAGTGTAAGTATTTCAACTATGCTTCACACTATCAAAGTATTACAGCCCCAAGGTGTATGAATTTCCGCCCAGATTTGGTTGAAGTGCCCAAACACCTATCAAATTCCGATCAAGGATTGAATAGAGCCCAAGAAAGCTTCATTTTCCGCCAAGCATTTGATTTTTGAGCCCAAGAGACCCATGAAATCCACTCAGTACCTAAGATCGAGCCCAAACACATGATCAGAACCGATCAGGTTAAAGTGCGAGGCCAAGGAGGTGAATTCCGCAAGTGCGAGCCCAAGAAGGCTATAATTTCCGCCCTTTAACAAATGGCAACTAAGTTTCATTCAAACTTCAATCATTAATCAGGTCGGCCCTCAAGGAATTAGGTGTATTATGAGTTCCTCGAATTGCAATTCAAGTAAATAATAAATCCCAGGCAGTGAAGACTTCATAGGTGCGAAATACTAAAAGAAGCGGAGATTTGAAACACAATCAAGACAATTTTCACCTGGGTAAGGCAGATCCAAAGGCAAAGAAAACCAAGGCCTTGGGCGAAAATCAGAAGTTAATCGCTGAAAATCAAAACAACTAGCAGCCTCTAATCAGATCTGATTCACTTGAGGAGGAAAATCAGAAATCTGAAGATAGAGGAAACCAAGCACATGTGCGAATTCTTGCAGATCTGGGAACTTGAAATCATGAGATCAAACAAATTGCTGGGTATGTGCAAAGTGAAATGGAGGGTTTTGAAAGTTAGAAAGATAAGGTTTCACAATCAAAGTTGGAAATTGCTTAATACCAATGTCTAGATTCACACAAATACAACTTCATGTCTAGTTGGAATCCTGGAATATCTTATCTTAATTTTGTGTACACTTACCATTTTATAAACTTAATGCAATTATCTTCTTGTTTTGCAAGGCAAAAATGGAGGAAAAAGTCCAAATGAAAGATGGATGCGGAATTGCAAAATGCAAAGGTTCGAGACTTCAACAATGCAAGTACAACATGAGGATGATCAAACAATTGTGCCAAGGGATGTTCAAGGTCGAGCCTCTTCATCATGTGCAAGCATAATTCCAACATCAAGATTGTTATAGGAGCATCATCGAGGCAACCACAAGTCATTTATCAAGCTGGCAAGATGGTTCAAAGTCGAAGATAAAAAAAGATGCAAATCTAAGTTTACAAGTTCGTGATCACTTCAAGAAGGTCAGAAGGAATCCTAAAAGCCGAAAAATAAATGTATAGGTCCTAGGTGAGGAAATGAATTATTTGATTGGACGGAAAAATGGAGGAGCACACTTTTAAATAAGGGCTAACCTTGATTTTTGAACAAATAATATTAATTTGGAGGTCCAATAAGTGCTAGAAGAACATGAAATCAATGTGGGAACCCACACGTGCTAAAATGGGGCTAAAAATTAGCACCTAATAAGGATGCTTACTTTTTAGGATGAATCAAAAATAAAATAAGTGATTGTAGATGTGCTAAAATGAAATTTACAAGGAAGCTCTAATGATCTTTGAATTAATCAATCCACCAAAATGTGAAAGTTTGAACTATTTTGTTCAATGCCTTAAAGAAATGAGATCTCATGCAATAACTATTCTTTAGAAGGCCTCAAAGAAATGTGATTGCATGCAATGCAATGATTGTTGGTTATTGAGAAACTCTAGAGAAAATGCATAGATGGAAGCATAGAAGAATGCTTTGAAATCATATCATTACTTTCATCACAACATTACTACGCATTTGATCCATCATTTAAGCTTCAATACTACATGATGGAATAGAGGGATGAATATGTGAGTGTTAATGTTTATTCTAATCAAAGACAATGCATATATACAAGGAGATGATGTAGCTCTACATATAATGGTAACAATCACAAACTAATTGATTGAACAACAATATAATCACACTAATAGTCCTTATAGATTCAAAATAGAAGTCAAACTGGTCTCAAGAGCCTCTAGATAGTCTCTAAATCAATTTTTGGGCTAAATTACTCAGACTATGGTTTTAGGCCCAAGTATCCTAGAGGAAGATAGTGCCAATTACAATGTCCTAGAGGACTGGCATTAGGTGTCAGTGTCCTACTGAACTATCCTACTAGGCACCCTACTCCCTCTGACGAATGGTGTCAAAGTACTTTTGTCTCTATCTGTAGTAGGATTTTTCACTTCCAAAATAGATCTAACCTATTCATGGACCTATATCTTCACACACACACACATTGAGAGAGAGAGAGAGAGAGAGAGAGAGAGTAAAATGGTGTTTGTGTTATATATGTGCTTTCCTTAGTCAAGCTTGGGGTTTAGATTCAACCCTACAACAATAATGATGAAAAAGAAATCTAAAATTAGATTTAAATTCTTGAGGTGAAATGGTTATACCCTTGATTGATGGTTCAATAATCTTAGAATAATTCCTCCAAATTATGTTGATGCATTAATATGATGAATTGTCATAAAATTCGTTGTAAACTCATAACTAAAGATGTCTTGTTGTAGTGTGCTACTCCATGAATCATATATTCTCTTGAGAAGAATATTTTCTCTTGGAATGAACTTGTCAATATCATGTGAATGTGTATTATGAAATAAACTGGGATAGGTGCCTTATATAGGGTCCTCAGGGTATTTTTGTATTAAGGCCAACCTACAACAGTCATACTCCCATATCAAGGATAGCTCTAGGAATCCTAATGCTTACACCTTATCCAACCTTAATTTTATTTCATAAAAGGTTGGTTGGATGCATCCAAATTTCAAACATAGTCCAACCCTTTTTTTTTCAAATCTTGGGGATGAAAAGATAATAGGGCCTAGTTATTAGATCTAAAATCCATATGGGTATTAACAAAATCAAAGTGGGGCTTTAATTGGATTGAATTTTTTGATATGATAGGACTCATATAAGCATAAAATGATACAAGATAAAAGGCACACTTAAGATTAGTGCTTAATGAGGAGTGCATTGATCTTTTTTAAGAGAATATGACTCATATTCTTGATTTAAATATTAATTTAAATACAAAAGTGGTCCCAAAAGTGCTTAAAGGAATGGAAATCTAAAATGAGTACTAAGAGAGTGTAAAATTAGACTCATTAATTAAAGGAGTATAATTTATAATATTACACTACACCATTGATAAATGTTTGAAATTCCCTCACAATGAACAAGTCATAATTATACATCATAGACTTTTCTAGCCTTTTGCTAATCATAGAAACTTTATCTGTGTTTACTTTTGGCCTCAAACACGACCACTTAAACCTCATCAATATATAATATTCCTTTCTTATCATAATTTTAAAGACAATTGAATCTTGGGCTTATCATTTGATTATCATTTAGGTTTTGCTTCAACTAATACCCCTATGGATCCTTCATAGTCTATGGATATGAATTTATAATGTCACAAAATGTATCCTGTATATTTACATGCTCTCCTAGCCCTCACTTGAGTGATGCTCATTCCATATTCCCTGATTTGACTAATCATTCTTATCCCAAGGCTTGGCATTGCTTGCATAATGATCTTATCATTCTCCTATATCCTAATTGATGCAGAGTGGGCAACCAGAAGTCCCAAAGAGACAATTTGATGCGTCAAATCTTCAAACTCAAGAGATACACCACCAAATTAGGTGTTCCAAAAGGGAAAAGTGCCACTACACTTATCACAAGTGTAGAAAAGACTTGATACTAGGTTATCACAACCTATTCCCAACAGGGTAACCTAATCACTAGGTTCAAACAAGTCTTCAACACCCACTTCCAATAGTTGGGTGCTTAGGCACATATGCTAGAATTACTCAAATTCCTCATGAGGTGACTCCAAGGACCAGGGGTGACCTATACTCTAGGTTTGGGTCTATTTAGGTCCCTAAGATGAGGATCCAATGATCCTATTCAACACGTGCAACTCTTTGAACATAGTTGCTTTGAAAACCCAACTTCTTGCTTGTAGCCTTTTCAGTTAGGAAATTTGACTTAGTTTTAGATTATCCCACATAACCCTCTAAAAATAATAGGGATTCAGACACCCTTTATGCCCAAAAGGATTAGACTTAAGCACCAAAACATGGAACTAAAAGGAAGACAGGAAAACACTTAGTTTTGATAAGATAATTAGGCCTAATTAGGTCTGCATTTGCACTACAAGTTCTATTGCCCTGCAACAAATATCCAAACCAAAAATTGGATCATTTGAGGGCATACATAAGGGTCTTCCACACCGATTTATAGGTCTTGGTGAATCCCCAAACAAAAGCTATATGGACTGTCCTAATTTGCTGGTTAGTGCACACATGGACATGTACACCTAGGGCATCATGGAAAATCCATCTCCCTGCAAGTTATCAAAACAAACCTGCATAATCTCAAATTACATAGACAATTCTTGAATTCCACCAAGGGGCATTAGATTCCCATGGTGTAATCGAAAAGAAAACACAATTACAAAGTGAAACCCTGATTTAGGACCTAGAAACCAGGAAGGGAGAGTAAAAATGTGATAACTCTCGATGGACAGAGGATTATACCATGATACCAAGTTAAAATAAAAGCTAATACATAGGGATACCTTAGTATTTTATCCTTTCCCTCCAATACTTCCGTACCTATCCGTACAAACTCACTGTTTCTCAAAAATGAAGGAAAAATGGTTGTTTTTATTGATTTGAATGCCAAAATTAATTCAGATTAGCCTACCACCCTCCTATAAGGGATTTTTTATGCATTCCCAATGGTTACATCTCATGTTTGAACTAACTATCCATTTGGGAATTGATTTACAACTTTTTACCAAAAGTTGCTAAAAGTTGCATTGACAACTTTTGAGCAACTTTGCAAGATTTTGCAATTTCGCACTCTAGATGACCAACTTGGTCCAAAACCAAATGTTATGATCCCAAATGGACCAAAACATGTATAAAACATGAAAACATGATAAATTAACCTATTTTTAAGGTTTGGGACACTAGTTGACCAAGGGCTTATTAATGCCAATCTTGGGACTAGGTCTTACAAAGATGTGCCAAAATTGAAACCTTTAGACTAACATGTCCTATAGACTATTATGGACTTGAGGGAGTCCAAGAATTCCATTTAGGAAAACTTAGTTTGTCTAGGGTGCTCCTGCACCATACTCCCCGTGAGGATTTGAACTCAAATTCCCACTTGAGGTTAACTGATCAACAGTGATGCCATGTTGTTTGATTTGCTCCTCTGCCATCCAGGTAGCATCAATATTAGGGAGTCCTTTCCACTTGACCAGGTATTGCATATAATTTTTTTTCTTCAACACTTTGGACTCAAGAATTGTTTCCAACTCCACTGGTTTTCTTTGTGAAATATTTGTTACATAGTCTCCATCTTCCTCATCGTGTGGACCCTGCACATTTGTTACATCTGAAACACATTTGTAAGGGATGAGGTCTGCAACATTAAATATAGGAGGAATCAATAAGGTAGGGGGAAGAGATATTTCATAATAATTTTCACCCATCTTATTGAGAATGGTGCATGGCCCGACTTTCTTCATGTGTAGCTTTGAGTATTTTCCCTTAGGTAGTCTCTCTTTCCTTAGGTATGCCCATACCTTATCTCTAATCTGGAAATGAATCTCTCTCCTCTTCTTATCTACATGTGCTTTGTATTTCATGGTGGACTGCTGTAATGTGTCTTTTATTTCTGCCTGAACTTTGGTGATTAGTTTTTCTAGATCTTCACCTTGTGCACTTAATCTGAAATCTGAAGGTAACTCTACTAAGTCTAGAGGACCCTTGGGGTGTAGGCCATAGACAGTTTGGAAAGGTGTTTTTCCTGTGGACTTGCTTAGAGAGTCATTAAAAGAAAATTTTGCTTGGGGAAGTATCATATTCCAACTTTGAGTATATTGTTTTGTGAGGCACCTTAACAGATTTCCAAATGACCTATTGACCACCTATGTTTTCCCATTTGTTTATGGGTGATAGGCAGAGCTATAGGTCAAATTTGTACCAAGATTTTTGAAAAGAGTCCTCCAAAAATGTCCTTCAAATTTAACATCTTTGTCCGAAACTATTGTTTAAGGTAATCCATGAATTCTGACTACTTCTTTGAAGAAGAGATGTGCTATATGTGAGGCATCATATGTGCTTTTGCAGGGAAAAAAATGCACCATTTTTCTAAACTTGTCAACAATGACAAAAATGCTATCATACCATTGTTTTTTTCTTGGTAGACCCATTACAAAATCCATAGAGATGGATTCCCAAGGTCTAGTGGGTATAGGTAGAAGCTGGTATAAGCCTTGGTTAGTGGATAACCCTTTTGCTTGTTGACAAATGGAACATGATTCAACAAATTTTATGACATCCTTACCCAATTTTGGCCAAAAATAACTTCTCTTTACCGAGTATGTTGTCTTGTCTATTCCAAAAAGACCTCCCATGCCACCACAATGCTTTTCTCTGATTATGTTTGTTCTCATGGAACACTTGGGGATGCATAACTGAGCCCCTTTAAACAAAAGATTGTTTTGGATCAAAAATTCACAAAAATGAGTGTGATACCTTCCTATTAGATTTGTGCATACCTCAAAGGCTTCTCCAAAATCTGGATCCCCTTCATATAAGTGTTTGATTGAGTCAATGCCCACACTCTGAAGTTGAACTTCTTCAATCAATCCAACCCTTCTGCTAAGTGCATCAGCCACCTTGTTGGCTAGTCCCTTTTTGTGATTTATATTTAATGTGTATGCCTGTAGTTGTTCCATCCATTTTATATGTCTAACCCCTAGTTTGTCCTAAGTATTAAATAAACTCAATGCATGGTTATCAGTGAAAACTATAAACTCCTTTGGAAGAAAACAATGCCTCCATTTTTTAAGTGCTTGGACCATGGCATATAATTCTAAATCATAAGTAGAATACTTTTTCTTTGCATCATTTAATTTTTCAGAGAAGAATGCCACAGCCTTACCTTCTTGGCTTAGGACAACACCTATTGCCAAATTACTTGCATCTGTCTCCACAATAATCACTTTGTTGAAATCAGGAAGGGTTAGGATTGGATATTGGGTACCCTATTCTTGAGGTATTTGAAAGCATCACTAACTTCTTTAGTCCATACAAAATTAATCTATATACCACCTTTAATAGTGTCCAACAAAGGAGCACACACATGACTGAAGTTCTTAATAAAATTCCTATAAAAAATGGAAAGACCATGAAAACTTCCCACATCACCTTGATTCTTTGGTGGGTGCCAATTGGCAATTGCTTCAACCTTTTTCGGGTCCATTTTTAGGGTGCCTTGTGATATGACGAACCCTAGGAACACAAGTTCCTTCTTCATGAACATGCACTTTTCCAAGTTAATCACTAACTTGTGTTGATGGAGTCTCCTCAAAACGTGTTCAACATGATCAAGATGCTCATCCCTGCTATGAATGAATATTAGAATATCATCAAGGTATATGACTACAAATTTTCCAATAAAATCAATAAATATTTCATTCATGAGTCTAATGAATGTACTTGGGGCATTTCTCAACCCAAATGGCATTACCAACCACTCAAAAAGGCCTTTAGTTGTTTTAAAATTCATTTTCCATTCATCTCATGCCTTTATTCTCATTTGGTGATATCCCGATTTCAAGTCTATCTTGGTGAAGTAACAAGCATTGCCTAACTGATCCAGTAAGTCCTCCATTCTTGGAATGGAAAATCTATATCTTATGGTGATATTTTTTATGGCCCTACTGTCTGTACATAATCTCCACTTGCCATCTTTCTTGGGTGCTAAGACTGATGGGAAAGCACATGGGCTAAGGCTCTTTTGAATCAGTCCTTTTTCAAGCAACTCACTGACTTGTCTTGCAATATCTGCATTTTGAGTAGGGGTTATTTTATAAGATGCCTTATTTGGTAAGGAGGAGCTAGGTATTAGATCTATTTGATGAATGATATCTCTCAAGGGAGGGAGGCTTGTGGGCAGGTCACTAGCAGTGACATCACTGTATTTATTTAGCAATTCCTTAACTTCATTTGGTATGGGGTCCTTATCATCAGATATTATGCTATCCTTGGGCTTAGAAATTAGGATAAAAGCTTCAGTCTTAGGTTCTTTCAACACTTGCAACATTTCCTTTTCACCTAAGGGGATAATAGTAGGTTCTTTCACTGTTTTAGCATCAGGCAGGGGATTCATGGTAAAAGTTTCCCCATTCTTGGTGATGGCTTAGGTGTTCTTCCTACAATGATGTGTGGCATCCACATCATATTGCCAAGGTCTTCCTAGTAAGATGTGGGAAGCATCCATTTTCACTACATCACAAAGTACTTTATCTTTGAAATCTGCTATCAAAATTTCTACCCATGCTTGATCAGTTACTAAAGTTTGTTGACCTTTGGTTAGCCAAGAGACATGGTACGGAAAGGGGTGTAGTTTCTTAGGTAGATTTATTTTTTTAACCATTTCAAAAGATACTAAATTTTCAATTGAACCATAATTTATCAGTAGATTACATACCTTGTCATGGCCTTTGATTTTTGTCCTGAAGAGGTTCTTCCTTTGAGGTGGTTCTTGGCTTTGTGGTACTTGTAGAAAAAATTTACTCATCATTAGACATGCTCCTTCCTCTAGTTCTAGATCCCTTGGGTTGGTTTTGTCCTCTTGCTTATCCTCTTGAATGAGTTGTGTACTCCTTTCCCCTTGATTGTTGTTATTTCTTTTCTTAGGGCATCTCCTTGCATGGTGTCCAAGTTGGTTGCAGTAGTAACATTTTAAAGGTCCATTACCTATTTCTACATTTGTTCTCCCTCTATTGAAGGGTTTCCTTCCTCTGAAGTTTCCTCTAAAATTGGATTCACCATTTTCTTTATCTCCTTGGCCTTGGTCAAGGGTCCTGCTGCTATTGCCACTATATTTTTCTCTATTCCAAAAGGTACCTCTTCATCTAAAGTTCTTTCCACCATCATTGCTTTTTCCCTTTCCAAAGTCTTGTTTCCTTTTTCATTTCTCCTCTACCTTGATTGTCATTTCATAACATTTGTTTACTGATGTAGGGCAGTGTAGGCTAAGTTCTTCTTAAATGGACACTTTGAGACCATTCATGTACCTTGCTAACTTTTCTTCCTCATTCTCTATTGCATTAGTCTTCATACATAGCTTTAGGAACTCCTCGGTGTATGAGCCTACATCCATGTCTTTTTTCTTTAGGTTTTTCTTCCTCCTATGGAGTTGTACCCCATAATCTTCAGGTACATATGTCTCCTTTATCAATGCTATCATCTTGTTCCATGAAGTGGTCATGTTTCTACCATTCTTCACCCTCTATGTTTGGATCAAATTCCACCAAGTTAGGGCTGCTCCCTTCAACTTGGATTTTTCCATCTTTACTCTCTATTTCTCAGAGATGTCTTCACATTCAAAGAAGCTTGTTAAGGCCTCAATCTAGTCTAAGGCCAAATCTACATTCATCTTTCCACTGAAAGTTGGTAAGTCCAACTTCTCATCCATGGTTCTCCTCCCCATAGACTTTAGGGCATCTATGAGGGATCTTTGGTCTGCAGGGATGTTCTCATTCTGATCAGGAGTGTCATCTTCCTCTTCACTCCCTTTTTCCCCATCAGACATGTCTTCTTTTCCCCTCTCTACTTTGTTCTCGAGTTCTTGAAGCCTCCTAGACAGGGCTGAATTCACTGCCCTCTGTTCTCTCACCATCCTTGCAAGTTCTATGTTTGTAACCCTTGCAAGGATCTCTTCATCCTCTAGAGAAGACATAGCTATGATACCACTTGATGCAAAGTGGGCAACCAGAAGTCCCAAAGAGACAGTTTGATGCATCAAATCTTCAAACTCAAGAGATACACCACCAAATTAGGTGTTCCAAAAGGGAAAAGTGCCACTACACTTATCACAAGTGTAGAAAATACTTGATACTAAGTTATCACAACCTATTCCCAACAGGGTAACCTAATCACTAGGTTCAAACAAGTCTTCAACACGCACTTCCAATAGTTGGGTGCTTAGGCACATATGCTAGAATTACTCAAATTCCCCATGAGATGACTCCAAGGACTAGGGGTGACCTATACTCTAGGGTTGGATCTATTTAGGTCCCTAAGACAAGGATCCAATGATCCTATTCAACATGTGCAACTCTTTGAACATAGTTGCTTTGAAAACCCAACTTATTGCTTGTAGCCCTTTCAGTTAGGAAATTTGACTTAGTTTTATATTATCCCACGTAACCCTATAAATAGAATAGGGATTTAGACACCTTTTATGCCCAAAAGGATTAGACTTAAGCACCAAAACATGGAACTGAAAGGAAGACAGGAAAACACTTAGTTTTGATACGATAATTAGGCCTAATTAGGTCTGCATTTTCACTAAAAGTGTTATTTCCCTGCAAAAAATATCCAAACCAACAATTGGATCATGTGAGGCCATACATAAGGGTCTTCCACACTGATTTATAGGTCTTGTTGAGTCCCCAAATAGAAGTTATGTGGACTGTCCTAATTCGTCAGTTGGTGCACACATGGACATGTACATCTAGGGCATCATGGAAAATCCATCTCTCTGCAAGTCATCAAACCAAACCAGCATAATCTCAAATTACATATACATTTCTTGAATTACACCAAGGGGCATTAGATTCCCATGGTGGAATAAAAAAGAAAACACAATTACAAAGTGAAACCCTGATTTAGGGCCTAGAAACCAGGAAGGGAGAGTAAAAATGTGATAAATCTTGATGGACAAAGGATTAGATTGTGAGACCAATTGAAAATGAGATCTAATACATAGGGATACCTTAAGCTTTTATCCTTTCCCTCCAATACTTCCGTACATGTCTGTACAAGCTGATTGTTTCACAAAAATGCGAGAAAAAGGTTGTTTTTATTGATTTGAAAGCCAAAATTACATCAGATTAGCCTACCACCCACCTATAAGGGATTTTGTAGGCATTCCCAATAGTTACATCTCATTTTTTAACTAACTAGCCATTTGGGAATTTATTTACAACCTTTTACCAAAAGTTGCTAAAAGTTGCATTGACAACTTTTGAGCAACTTTGCAAGATTTTGCAATTTCGCACTCTAGATGACCAACTCGGTCCAAAACCAAATGTTATGATCCCAAATGGACAAAAACATGTAAAAAACATGAAAACATGATAAATTAACCTATCTCTAAGGTTTGGGATACTAGTTGACCAATAGTTGACTAAGGGCTTATTAATGCCAATCTTGGGACTATGTCTTACAAAGATGTGTCCAAATTGAAACCTTTAGACTAACATGTCCTATAGACTATTATGGACTTGAGGGAGTCCAAGGATGCAAAAGGAAAACTTAGTTTGTCTAGGGTGCTCCTGCACCACTAATCCATCCCTTCGGGACTAGACTAGGGTACCAAGTGCCATGCTCCCTCTAGCCTATGACACTAAGTGTCAGTGTCTAGCAAAAAAGGGCCCATATTTTAAAATGTTAATGATAATATTTTGATGAGTGAGATAACATTATCCAGGTCAGCGTACTTTGGGGTTTCACATGTTTCCTTGAGGGTTAGTATAAAAAGACACCTCCCCTCCTCATTTGAACATCCTTCATCCACACATCACAAGTTCTCTCTCTCATCGAGCTTTGAGCAAGAGTTCTAGTCATTTCTAAGGAAATGAAGAAGAAGATTCAAGAGTAGAAGGAGTTTAGCACTGAAGATGGCACCCATGATCAATTTCTTATATTTTCTCCATGAGTCAAGACATATGTGAGCTCACTTCCTAGCATTTACCTTTCATAAAAGCTACAAGATAAGGAGAATTCATTGGAGAAGGTATATTATTGGGATTCAAAATTCTTTACTTCAGATTTGGAGACTATTTAAAACATTATTATTGTAGGGAAGGTTGAATCCTCTAGGGGATTGACTAAGGAAAACCACTATACAAAATCAGACACCAATTTTATCCCTCTTCTGTGCATGCTCACAGATCTAGAGGTGGAGTGTTGTATATCTGGAGAGGGTTAATTGAGATAAAAAGATTACGATTCTGAAATAAGACTAGGGTGCTTCTAAATTTTGTTCATAGTTTGTGAATTTCTAGAAAATTGGTCCAACACTTTTTTAGAATTTTTCGGAGGAAGCATCAGAATGATGTTACAGTTTTAGATATGCGGACAATATTGTTTTTGGCTCTACTAGGATGATGGTGCCTAGAGAATTAGTCCTACCATTTTGAACCTGAATATTAATGACAAGTTCCTCTTTGGCTCTCCTTTTCAAATCTATGTTTTGTATTGTTTTATCAGAATTGTAACTCTTTATTTATACTAACTTGTGTTTAATTTCATATATTTTACCTAGTCTTGCTGCATCAAATTAATTCATATCAACTCCTAAGAAAAAAGGGGAGGGTATCATTTCAAACCACTTTGCATCTAGCTCTTACCTACCTCAATTGGTTTAAAGTTTGATTAAATTTGTCGATCTCCCCTAATGAAATACTTAATGGGAGTAGATTTGATCTCTATTTTGCATAATTAGATGACCTACCTTGTTCCTCTTCGTTTCATTTTGGTGAACTTGACATAACATGCTCTTTTTTTCAGATTTGGATGTTTAGATCTAAGTTTGATTGCATTTCTTATGTACTTCGAGTGCTTAAATAGATGGTTACGTAATCATTTTATTTCTATCAAGTACATTATTTTTATTACTTGTTTTATTATAATTTCTTGCAATTGTGTTGAGAGAATAATCACTTCTATTATCCTTATTATTCTTGTGTATGAGCTTCATTGCCTATTTTCCGAAATCTAATATCTTAGTGAGAAAAAGTAATAGATTGTGGTTGCCCAAGATTTACATGCTAAGGGTATTGAGCCTAAATTGATTAAAACATTTTTCCTAGAAGCTTGGTTGAATCATATTCCCTTAATCTAGCACCTACCATGCCTACCATTGTTGAGAATTCATCTCCTAACACTTCTCATGATGTGGAACAACTCATCTACTAAAATCCCTCATGAACGATTGGGGAAGCTTGACAAGCAATTGGAAAGCCCTCAACAAATTGTGAGTTAAGAGCACATGGGTGGAGAGGCAATCCCCTTGATTAAAGGTTTAAGGAGGTTGATTCAAAATGAAAATGATTCAAGATACGTCTATATGCCATGTTGTTGTCCAACCAATTTCATCCCAAAAAGCCACAAGCTACTAATGCATTATATTTGCTATTCATGAAGTTGGAATCGTGAAATCTCAATCATGAATTTTGTCATAAATACACCAAGCGAAATGTATAAGTATGAATCAGCATAAGATGTAATTTGCAACAATACAAGAGACTACGATATTTTATTTTATTGTAAAAGCACTACTAATCACATTAGAAACTTTTTATATGAGATTCCATGAAATACAATTAAATTATAATGAAATATCACTTACAATACTTCTTTATTGTAGTATTAAGAAAATGAATGAATACAATAATTTATAATTAAACAAATACTCTTCTTCCCCACACATATCGCAGGATCTTTCCACAAGATTTTTAAGTGGAAAATGTTGGTTCTACAAACAATGTACACAACCTCGATTCCTTGTCACAAGACTTTAAGTGGAAATGTACACAACCTTGATTCCATAAAACATCCATTAACTTAACCTTTTATGTGACTAATGCAACAAGACAATGACCACTTAAAACCCTATTAATTTAAAAGCTCCTGAAGCCTATCTAGATTCGTGCCTCAAATTGAGATGTTTGCCAATTATAATACCTAACGAAACTGACTGATGCATGTAACAAAGAATTTTAGGTAATATATTACTTGATCTTTGTTGGTTTAGAGAGAGCATATTGGTCATGCATTTCAAATCAGATCAGACACGCGTTCGAAGCATAGTATTTTACGTGAACATGGAAAGAGGGAATGAATTATGACCCAATCCAATCCCTTTGAAGCTTTTATATTAATACCCATTATCTAGAAAACTTCCCCACAGAATGATTTGGTCTTTTTACCACTCTTCAAGGATGTCCATGCGAAAATTTAGCTCTTGAATTTGGTTAAAAAGGCTTTATCTTTCAATTTGTTGGACCAACATAAGGGCAGATAAGGGCATGATTCATTCTTTCCATGGTGTCTTCAACTTCACAGGAAAACTTTCAGAGTTTGAAGATAAAACATGTTTCAAAAGTTCTAACTTCTACATAAATTAAGGTATGATTCATGACTTCTACTGAAGATAAGGTATGATTTATTGGCGTTTGGATTTCATGGGAAAATTTTGCAGAGTTTCAAGATTAAAAGATGATTGAGAATTTGCAATGATGATTGGAGGGCATCAAGCTGCTCTCTTTCCTTTTGTTTTTGATGAAATGTTTCTATTTCAATGAAGAATCTCAAAGATCACTTTGTTCAACCAACTCTAGGTTTATTCCACAGTTCATAATAGTAGGATAAAACTTCTAGAAAGACTTGTGCTTACTTTTTCTATGGATGTTTCAGACATCCTTTTTTGGATGTAGAAATTAGAGCATGATTAGAATTCTTACATTATGTGAAAAAATTGGGGATGGCGATTCTTTGTTTGGATCTTGTTCCACCGATTCTAGGTTTATTCTCAGTAGCTAAAAGCTTCTAGAAATATATGTTTTTGTTTTCAGACATCTACTACTGGGATGTAGAAAATAGGAGTATTTTTTACATTATGATGAAGAATTGCAGATTACTATTCTTTGTTTGAATGTAAGAATTATACAAAGACCACTCTTGTTCCATCAACTATAGGTTTATTCTTAATCAGATAAAGTTTCTAGAATGCTATTTTTGTATGGATATTTCAGACATTCATTATTCGGATGAAGAAAGTAAAGAGCATGAATTCTTACATTGTGATAAAGAATTGCACATGATGATTCTTCGTTTGGATGAAGAATTATACAAAGATCACTCTTAATTCCACCAAATTTAGGTTTTTCTTTGTAGGATGAAGCTTCTAGAATGATGTTTTCTATGGATGTCTGAAACATCCATTATTGGCATAGAGAAATTGAAGATCGTGAATTCTTACATTGTGATAAAAGAGTTGAATGATGATTCTTATACAAAGATAACTCTTATTCTACGACTTTACGTTTATTCTTAATAGGATAAAGCTTTCTGTATTTGTTTTTCTTTGTATTTGTTTTTCTTTGAATGTTTCAGACATCCATTATTGGGATGGAGAAATTAAAGAGCGTGAATTCTTAAAGATGACAATGTTTTCGTTTCGATGTAAGAATTATACAAAGATAGCTCTTGTTCCACTATTCCTAGGTTTATCCGACAAAGCTTCTATCAAAGCCTGTGTTGACTTTCTATGGATGTTTGAAACATCCATTACAGAGATGGAAATCAAAGAGCGTTGAATTCTTACATTATGATAAAGAATTGCAGATGGCGATTCTTTACTTGGATATAGAAATTATACAAATATCACTTGTGCCAATAACTTCATATTTATTCCACAGTTCATATAAGACCTGTATTTAATTTCTATGGATGTGGAAATTAAGAGAATAAATCTTACATTATGATAAAGAATTGCAGATGGCGATAATATGCTTGGATATAGGAATTATAGAAAGTTTGAGATTGTTCTTGTTCCATCAACTCTAGATTTATTCCACAGTCCATATTAGCAGATAAAACTTCTACAAAGGCCTGTATTTTCTTTCTATGGATGTTTTAAACGCCCATTAGCACTGGGATGTAGAAACGAAAGAGCATGAATTATGATAAGAATAGTATATGGTGATTCCTTGCTTAGATATACGAATTATAGGATGACAGCTCTTGCACCACCAATTCTTGTTAGAATAATTATCTTACATCCAGAACCCAGTCTCCAGACATCCACCAAAAGACAGAAGTAATCAACACAAGAATTGTATTAAAAAGAATTGTATTGAAATGAGGTGAATCCACACAAGAATTGTATTGAAATGAGGTGAATCCAAAAGTACAAAGGATCTAGGTAAACTTAAGTAAAGAATAAACTGATAAGCAACCATTTACTCCCACTATTCTAAACTTCTTCCATGGTACATTTTATAAAGCTTGTGGAAGACCTGTATTTATTTCTCTATGGATGTTTCAGACATCAATTATTGGGATGTAGATATTGAAAAGTATAAATTCTTAAATTGTGATAAAGAATTGCATATCGCGATTCTTTGCTTGGATGAAGTTACTGTACTTACTTTTCTATGGATGCTTCAGACATCCATTGTTGTTATGTAGAAATTAAAAAGCATGAATTCATACATTCAGATAAAGGAATGCAGATAGCAATTCTTTCCTTGGATGTAGGAATTATGGAGAACGAATTCCTAGGTACTGATGAATGATTGATCAAAACTCAATTGGGTGTGGCTCTTCGATCAAAAATCAATCAGATGGGTTTTTCTGAAGCTACAAAATGGGTTTAGTAACTAGAATTTGGTTATAACGAGATCTTGGATTACTGAGCTGGATAGACTTTTATTATCAGGTTTTGAACCTAGTTTTTTTTTTCAATAGAACATACCCATATCAAATATTAGATTACATTTGATATGATCATTTTGTGTATATTTTTTCTAATTAGACTGTCTCTGTACTTATTTATAACAGTGCAACTAAATTATCTTTGCATATTTTGCAGAGTTTATGAAATAAACCCCCCTTGAAGGAACATGGTGAAGGTAAAGGGTGAAGAGAGAATCAAAGAGCATCCATACAGAGGCATCAGGAAAAGGCCATGGGGTAAATGGGCTGCAGAGATTAGAGACTGCATTAAAGGAATGAGAGTCTGGCTTGGCACTTTTAACACTCCAGAGGAGGCTGCAAGAGCCTATGATGAAGCAGCTAGAAAGGTGGGAAGACATAACACAAAGCTCAACTTCCCAGACAAGGAAGAAATCCAAAATCAAAATACCCACATCCACTCTTCAAATAAGATGGCAGTCAACAACTCTTCCGTGATGTCAAAACCAAATGTTATTACTCAGGCCTGCAGCTCCACATCAAAAAATGCATGCAAACAGGTTAATGAAGGGACCCATGTTGCAGATTTATCAAGTAGTGCAAATTTCATGAACCTTTTGGATAATGATTCAGAATGGTTTAATGACATCATTACAAATGTGCCAGAGGGGATTTGGGAGGATTTGTCATTCATGGAAAACGCTGTGGATTTTGAAGAACAGGAGTTTGACATAGATTTGTGGAGTTTTGATTATATGGATCTCTAAGCAGGTAACATAGAGCTTTCTTTAATACTCTTTGTATACTTTTTTTTCATATGGTTGTTTCTGGAACCTGTGGATATGTGAGGCCAATTTATGGATATTTACACAGAAAGTGTTAGATATTGTATAAAATATGAGTTGGTGATGTGCACTGTATATATATCTTAATCAAGCACTTTGATCTTGTGAAGAATCCAAGTCCTCTTTTACTTTTCTTTGTGGATTCTGATATAAAATTCAAAGCAGGTTGATCATTAGAGGGCTTTGAAAATTCTATATATGTTCTTTATTCTTAAGGTCACTTGAGAAAAGAGCTATTCTTATTATTACATTGAACATGGCATTTAAGCCAATAGGACAACTCTTTTGTTTGCATGATGACGAATATTTTGTTATATGCAATTTGAGAAATTGAGGAGTCTCATCAAAATAGAAAATGGTTTATGTTACATTTAACTATAATATTATACTTACTTTCTTAATATAAGAATTTTATAGTCTTATATATTTTGTGTAGCCTTGAACTACGTACTTCTAGTATTTGTACTCTAGTTCACTTCTATGTATCTTAAAAACAGTTATGCTAAAAGTTGTTAGTGGAACATGTTATTTGATGGAATAGGAGTCAACTAGTTTCTTAACTTGCAAGTTAGTAATTCCTTTAAGCAAAAGCATGATATGTAGAATGATTTATCCTTATAACTACATGTCTTAGTGCAATCTTCTTTCAAAATACTCTATTAATTAAATGATGTATTCAAATACGCTAAGATAAATATTATAAATGAAAAATAAAAGACACCATCGCTTAGTTTTATATATGATTATGGATGTATTATGTAATGCACACAATGATGAACCAAACCAAGCTTCTACTATCAAATAGCTGTGACTATGTATGCCCAATAAGATAGAATATGGAATGCACTTTGTTTAGGTTCAATCTTGCACTTTTGGCACTGATTTAAAATTTATAGACTTGAATCTCTTTTGTAGATTTAAACATTTGTGTAGCCTTGAACTATGTACATATCAGGTTCAATTCCTAGACTTGAATCTATTTTGTAGATTTATACATTTTGTGTAGCCTTGAACTATGTAAATAAGACTACAACTTTTCATTTTCTTATTTGAAAATGGTGGTACCTAAAATCACCATCTAAACATAATATGTTGGCTAGGGAAAGTCTACTTGATCAATTCAATTATTTTGACAAATTTGAAGATACACCAAGTAGAATACAAATGTACATGTATGTTATTATGCCTACAAATGTTGATGTGATTTTCTTTGTAAACAATATATTGATTGAATAATATATTAGTGATAGATTATTCAAAATGACTTAGGAATCTTGTTTTTTATACAATATTGTAACATTCAAATTTAAATAATTCATGTGTGTGTTAGTCAACACCCTTTGCATTAAATAAACTTTAGAACTTTATTAAATTATATTTTTTAGAAAAAGTCTAAAGGTATGCTTGTAGTTCTATTCTAGACACAAGAACAAACGCTAAACTATTACCCTAAGAAAAAGAGGTCAATAAAATTCAAAAAATAATTAAACTATGAGGGATATACTTGTATCTCTACACACTTTCATAATCTGAACTATAAAAATAAATTATTATCATAAACTAGTTAAGTGAAAAAATAAAATGAATTCTTATTGAACAATTAATTAAGAATTTGTCTTGTTTTAATATTTAACTTACAAATAATTATTTTATATAAATATAATTCTTAATTACATTTAAAATATATACAAAGGTTCTTTAAAACTAATAACTAATATATACTATCATATCAAAACTATGTATGCAAAAACTCAAAAAAAGTCATAATAAACTATAATAAACTATGTACAAAATATAAATTTTAAAGTAAAAATAAGTTAATTAATTATATTTTAATATATTTATAAAGGAAAATAAACTTTTCCTAATTTTAAATTAAAATTTATCTAAGAATTTGCATACATATAGCATAAAAATCATAGACTAATAAATGATTATCATGAGTATGAGTGTGATTAATTCAAAATTAAATGTGACATATAAATGTATTTATTTTTAGGTTCCATGAAAGAGAATAAAATTGATGTGGAAAGGTGAAATTGTTCTATTTTACAATAGGAAGTGTATCTAATCTATCTATATTTTACATCTCAAATTTTGTGCAAGACCTTTATTTATGTTGGAATTGAGTTTGTGGCTCAAGGAGACTTATAAGGGAGAATCTAATCTAGTAACATAATCTAGTTCAACAATGTCTACACTTCTCTAGTGTTTTGATGTATTTACATTTAGAGGTTATTGGATCACTTGTCACATATTCCTTTGGGTCAACCCTTAAAAAAGAATATCTTTATGATTATTTAAAGAATTGGTAAACATAAATCAAGCATTACTTTATGATGTTGCTAAAGTCAATGTTATTCTTTTAATGTATCAAATTGAAGTTTTCATCTAATAACCATTCCTTGAATTCTCAAGTCATAAGATGATAGAGGGTGTTCTAAGATGTTGTGATGTTGCAATTATATGCCTTTAAATGTATGGATATAATAATAATTCATGCAAAGGTGTATTCGATTAGCTCATAATGATTAGTGAAATTAGTAGAAGACCTAAAATTAAATTTGAAATTAGGAAATTTTGGTTTTTGATTTATTTTGTAGGCCAGTCTAGTGCCCATAGGAATGACATAGGGTAATGAATCTAGATAAATCTTAATCATAGAATAATGACTTGTTCTAAGGATTGAATAAATGTAGAATGTATGGGAGAATATGTAGAAATGAATTTAAGGTATGGATAAATATATGCGAGTGTGTAAAATTTGGGATAGGTGAAGGTTGAGGTAATGGGTAAAAAATCTACATAAGATTATACAATTTTTCAATTTGTTACTATATGATGGAAGATCATCCAAAGGTTTAAGAGAAATCTTGCATTGCCCGAAAAAATGTTTTACTTTATGTCTGTTACATTCTCTAAAATGTCCTAAAAGGACTAAAATTACAAGGATTTTGCATTCACAAATTTGTATTTTGGCATGTAGAGACTTGAAATTTTTTCTTAGAACTTTAAAATTATAAAATTGGCCTAAAAAATTAGCCAAAAATCATTTGCAAATAGTGATATTATAATGTTTCAAGGTTCAAACATCTTATAAAAATATTCAACTTGAATTTTGGACATTTAAATTGTCAAATGTGACCTTGATGAATGCCAAATGAATTCTTAATTTTGGAAACAAATGACATAGACCACTCTATGATCTTTAGCTTCAAAAAAATGAGCTCAATCAAGTGCCAGAGTCAAAAGTTTGATTCCTAGAAGTTTCACTACTTTTAGGAGGAAAATTGAAAATTTTAAAATAGACTCGGAGCCACCAAAACCAAATAGGGCATTGTTCTTTTCCATATCCCAATACATGGAAAAAATGGTAGGTTGTCAAAGAGGGGAAAGGGTGGGAATTAGTTTAAATTTTGGGGGAAGCTAAAGAGCCCCAAATGACTCTAATGTGTTACAATCTATTGCATGTTGCATCTTATATTTCTATTATATAATTAGTCATATTTTCAATATAGAAATCAATATATGTGCATTTGTGAAATCTATCTTAAAAAATGCATTTCTTTGTTTTTTTTTTTATCTAAACTCCATTGCTATATTAATTCATTATCTCAAAATAGGCATGATGAATTTGTATCTATATGGAAATTTTACTATTTCATTTGAAATATCTAGGCTTCTTTGAGAGAGGTGTAGATCTTAGAATAAAAATGTAATGTAACCCTCATATAAGCATGCATGTAAACTGAATATGAATATTTTGAATCAAAAGGGTAGATAAGTCTATATAAAATAATGGATCTAAATGTATGTCACCTTGCAAGTCCATCCTTTTGCATGCTTCTTACATGAGACCTACAAAATAAAGAAAAATGTGTAATGAGTATATTTTATCTCACAAGTGGAAACTAGGATAAAATGGAAGAAGCCAAGGAACTAGGGTTGGGCCCTTCCTCTATTTTTTGTATTTTGGTTTATCTTGCCCTTCTTGGTCTGGTCGTTTACTTAGGCTTTACTAATTTGCTCTGGACTTATACTCTGGTTACTATTGTTAATGACCCTAAGAGGTCTTTGTTTAAAACTATCTTATATGTTGTGATAAACACTACAATGGACACTCTTATTTTTTGGTTTGATTTTTGTAGGAGTAATACTACTATTCAAGTTATTATGCTCTTCACCAGGTATAGTTTAGTTGTTCCTTCTTTATTCTTTTTGGTTTTTTATAGTGATGTGAGGGTCCTTACTATTGTTTACCCTTGGATGGTTAATGATCTGATAATACTAATCTGTTGAGGTTGTCTCTCTATTGACAATGTTACTCTGTTGTTAGTTTGTTTATGTTCTTTCTCACTCTTATGGATGGTTGTATATAGTCAGCACCCTTGTTTTGCTACATTACTTTATCAAAAACATCATCAAAAAGGGATAATAGTCCTTGAAACTCCTATCCAACCTACCATCTAAACTAACATAAATCTTATAAAAGGGTCACCTAGGACCATCCCTAGTAGTAAACATAACTACACTATTTTAAGTATACTAAAAACCAAAATAACTTTAACAGTCTTAATGTTATGTAATATTTATATTTTACTATTTCTAAAGAGAAAAATCTTACCAAACTTATTGATCCCTCATCAAAAATTGAAAATAAAAGAAGATATATAAAAAAAAAATCATAAAATGCTAAAAAAATCACACAATTAAATTCTAAAACAATTCATACATGAAAAATTATAAGCCTACATTATCTATACCAATATTATTATTTTTCTTCATAATAATTTATTTTCAAGTATTAAACTATTTATTATTTTAAATTAATCTACGTCAAATAATAATCTATATAAATAGCTTATACTCCTAATCTATAAGTTACTATAAGTTATGGAGAACTATTCCATACATGGAAGTGTGGGAGCAAATAAATAACAATAAATCAGCAAACTTTATGTAAAGTTGTCACATATTTTAAGAAAAGCAGTTATGTGTACATATCAACAGTTTATAACTTTAAGAGAGCCGTTACTTGGATCAAAGAGCCGTTGGGTCCCTTTTCGCTTCCCATTTCTCTTTAACGTCTAAAAAACAACGCCTGGTGAACGACTTTTGAAATTCCTGTAACGGTCATTTTCCGTGTGTGAAGAATAATTGTAACGGTCACTTTCCTTGTGCGAAAAAAATTCATATGGTCAAAATCCGTGATATTGTCATCAATAAAATATTGATCTTTATCCTGTTTCTCACTTATTTGAGACACAAATCATTCACTACTTGACAATTCTATACCGCTGAGTGTCCTTGTCAACATTATTGATAGGGGGAGAGTCCACATGACATAATGAGATTAACTTTATCATTTTGTTTGTACTTGTATTTCCCACAAGTCTCGGCTAAATAAATAGATGTAATCAAATACTTAAATCAAATTAAATAAATTTAGAAGATAGTTGTAATAAATACATTTTAAAATTAAATGTCCAGGTTAAAAGTATTTAGTTTAAACATTAATGATAAAAAATCATGTTGAAGTTGTATACTATTTTCAAAAAAATGGGATTCAACAACGAGATTTGTAAGGTCTATTTAAAGTGGCACAAACTTGATTTAATATGAGGGATTGATTTGAATTGTGTAGGAATGTCTTCAAAAAATGGTGCATTTCAAAATGCATTCAATTTCATCTTCCTAGTATTTGGTTCTATAAAGGTAGCATCTAAAGATACCATTTAGGAGTTAACCAACTTGATAGGTTAATGAATTCTCACATCAAACCCCTTTGGTGAGCTAGATTTATGGTGATGAGAAATATTGAAGACACCATGCATAGACATGCCAATAGCCTAAATGATAATGATGTGGATTCAATTCTTTATTGCACTTTGAAAATCAAAGTGTGTGCTCTAATGATTTTCTCCTTTCAATCACATATTTTTCCTTACTATTCCAAATGACATTTAGTACACATTAAATGTATTTCATGTAATAATCACTCATGGTTACCACTATTTCTTTTATATTATTATTATTTGTATTGCTATCAATTTCATTGCCTCTTAACACGATCAGAATCATTCAAACAACTTCTTTCCTATTCAAAAGTGTGAATTTTATAACCTTACCAAACCATAGTGATGGTAGCAACTTCATGTCACAAATTTCAATTCTTGTACTATATAAGATAAGCTCTCATATCACAATAAATCCGCAGAGACAATCATATCCCTTGAGTGTTTATTTAAACAATCCAACCTATGTATCCCTCTTCTAAGAATCAAAGGCTTTATGACCCACCAAATATAAAAAGACATTGTTCACACAAATGGGATAATACCTCTAACCTTTATTTTAAATCATAACCACCAATTGAGATCATACTTCTAATTCAATCCATATGCAATATTATAATATAACTTGTGTATCCCAAATATATGTTAGGGCAACGTTAATTAGAGACATACAACCACATAATACCCAACTCATACATACATCATCAAAACATATAATGGTAAGCTCTTCACATATGCATGGTGTGACTAGCTTATGCGTACATCACACATACATAGTTTGACTAGCTTATACATTCATTACATACATAGTGGGTGATCCCACAATAGTGGGCTACACTTTTTTGCCTAAACAGACAGTGAAGTCTACATTTTGAAAGAAACTTTCATATTCGAATGCATATTGTCGTTAAACCGTTTGAAATCGGAAGATGAAGTAAACTAGATGTTGGAAATACAATAATGGGAAAGCAAGATACTGAGAGGGGGGGTGAATCAGATCTTCAAATTTAAACACTTAAAACAAACTGATCCACATTCATACATATATGAATCTAATGTAATCTTAGATAGCATCCACACAATGAAATAAATAACACATAACACAAGAACTTGGTAACCCAGAAACCCAAATAGGTAAAACTGGAGTGGGGATGACACCCACAAAATTCTCCACTACTGCAGTAATAAAGTGTGCCTGTTAAAGCTACAAATGTTGATTACAAAATGTAATCTACCCTGTTAAAGGTCTTCCCGGTTAAGAGCTAAAGATCATTACAATCTACCCTGTGAAAGGATTTGAACTTACAATAAAGTAAGCACTCTGTTAGGAGATAAAGAAAGGTCTGCTAGAACCACTCTGTTAAGAGATTTTCACCTGAT
>MU223063.1:1474779-1506262 GCA_018584345.1 Thuja plicata | reverse complement strand
AATCCATGTGCTAATAATGGTTTCCCATGCATTAAATGAATATGGACCAATCTTAATTAATAATGCATATCCCAATAAAATCAATTATGTCGGCCATAGATCTCAAATCTCATCAATAAACAAAATACTATCACTTGGCATTTCACTGTCTCCCTAGACATTTCACTGGCACTCGGCATCATCTTTTCTTTTCTCAACATCACCTTTCATTTTGCTTGGCATCGACTTTGCTTTGCTTGGTATTGACCTTCCAGTGAACTGTCAATGCTAGATAAACAACATATCACTTTGCCAAAGTGCCTAATGATCAAGTACCTTGGTGTATACTCATAACTCAACCATTTCCTTGGTCTTCTTATTATCTCATTCTTTTCAAATCTTCATCAATCAATGTATAAGGTACTCAAACATACAGTAATAGTCTCACCAGTTAAGGTTTGACATCAATGACAAAATAACAATTGTCTACATTGTAGCAATATTTCTAACAAGGTAACTAGGTAGCTATAATATTCTTAGACAAACTCTCTATCTCACACATCTAATAAATAGGAGATAAAATACATGAAAATGTCAAATGTTGTTACAAAACCATGTACTAAAAACAACTTATAAAGGAGTGCCAATCTTATATCTAATAAAAGATACCATATGATGTGTCAATACACACACCAGTACATGTAACTCCCTTTTACAACTCATTTATGGGTTTAGCACATTTTTATATTTCTTTTTTAAAAGGCCCAACTTCCAAAGGCCATAACTTTTTAACCAGATGTATGATTGACAAACTATTTGAAGTGCTAGAAAGCTCAGGGTGTGCTCTATCATCTAGTAAAATGTGACACAGTTTACCATATCTTTGGACCATTTTGGAGCCTCAAAATCCTTCAAAATTGAATTCATAAAAAAGTTCAGCGATTTCTAAAAATAGTAAAATTAATATCTTCAAAACTAGACATTATCTTGCAACAAAAATTCATTTGCATGCTTATCTAGTGCATCTGAAACTTTGGGAAAAGAATAGGGGAAACAAGTTCTCAAAAAAACTTACTAAAAATAGTAGTAATATGTAAAATACAAGGTCGAGACACATTTTTTAAACAATCTCCCACTTGTCAAACACCTTGCAAGAGAAAAGGGAGTATCTACACCATAATTTAATTTCTATGGTCCATGAGGCCTATAAACTCCAAACACTCTCTAAAATTTTATGTGCTCACAACCTTAGTTAATAAATCTAAAACATTCGTCAAAGTATCAACCTTAACCTGCTTCAACCTACAATCCTCAATCATATCTATGACAAAATAATGCTAAACAACAATGTGCTTAATCCTAGAATGAAAAGTCAAGTTATTTTCTAGGCATATCACACTCTGACTGTCACAATAAATTTTTATTGCTCCTTTTTTTATTCCAATATATGAACACGGTGATGGAAGCTCTCCAAGGTGTGCTCACACAAGCCTACTAAGGACTTCACTTGTCCCAATCTCCTTAGGATCACAATCTCTCTCCTAGGACCCCAATAGTCTCAATTCTCCAAGCTTAAGACTATCCTAACTCTACTCCAAGAGTTAGTCTTCTTTTGTTTAACCTTGAGGGACAACTACCAATAGTTTTGTCTCAATGCTTCACTCTAGCTTGAAGGACTCATGCACAAATCCTTCATACCAACTTCAGTAATGATGCAAGGGTCATATCCACCATTAAAACACTCGTTCTACATCCTTCCAACCCCATTGGAATGGATCTTCAATCCCTAATCACTCAAGTTCCAAATTAACTCTCTATAGGATCCTATTAGACCTAATTGACCAATTAGACCTATCCAGAGGGTTTTTCTGGATTCTTTCTCAAAACTTGCAAACAACCCCAAAAACAAACCTAGGATCCTAATACCCTTTTCGAAGACCTAAAATATTTTCAAGGTCTTGGGCTCCCAATTCATCCATATACTAGTGTCCTAAAATGTAGGGCAAATACGGTTATTTTGGCTCTTCACAAGCAGTCTACTGATTTCTACCTAGAAATCTATCCAAATGGATTGGACAAGCTCTTATCTCACAACTAGGGATCTATAGGAACCTAATGCTTCTAAAATGAAACTTGGTTCATAACACTCATACACACCCTTTCTTCTGCATTCACTCTTAGCTCTTTCATGCACCTAAATGAACAGTCATTGCTCGCCTAGGGCATGACTTTAAAAATATCAAATCGGTTCTCCAGGCCTCCTACTTGCATATATACATTGTACAAAGGCTCCCCTACCATATTCATCCACCCTTTGAAGTTTCCCACGGTTGGTGCATATATACATTGTATAGAGGCTCCCCTACCATATTCATCCACCCTTTGAAGTTTCCCACGGTTGGATTCTATGGGGGAGCCATGAAACTAAAAACTACCTAGACTGTACCAGAAAACACACTAAATTATAAAAAATTTACTAAACCTAGATAATCAACTCAAAAAAACTTGCTCACTAAATGAAAAATTCTTCTATCTACTCCTACTACATGGATCCAACATTGTATCAAACTTCTCAATCCATTATTACACTATTACCATCCAAACAAGTCGACTGTATTAGAAAACCAGAACACTTGCTTCTATTCACTTTCAAAAACTTGTTACATCACCACTCTACCTTGAGAAATGAGCCACAAGGTATCTTAGGATGCCTCCTCCATATTTCTAGGCCACTTGCATTCAATTCTCATTTCTACTTTGAAGGGAATCCAAAGTTTTCATTGTTACATGCAACATTTGCAAAAATTACAAAGGTTGTCATGACAACATTTTAGCATCTTTTGCATTAATGATGAAAACTAACTTCCATGAACTCTAACCCATATCATTCAATGAATTCACATCATTAAGGCCTTTTAGGCACTTTTCACACCTTGCTTAGGTCAAGGACACCTTGAGGCCATATTTCTCATTTTAGGCCTATACTAAGGACTAACTACTTAGAAATCAAACTAACCTAAACTAGATTGGATTTAGTACTAACTACTAATCCATCTAGTCACACACATTGCAAGACCTTCTAAGGTCAAAAGTAAATTCATTGACTTGGCTAGATTCAGTTACAAGATAAAATTGGACTAAGCATTGGGATTTTGCCTAGGTGCTTCTGCACCATCCTCCCCAAATGAAAAGACTTCAATCCACCCTTGGATTGATTAAGTTAGGATCAATGCCCAAATTTTATAACTCTATTTCCTTTACCCAAGTTGCATCTGCATCTGTTTTTCCATGTCACTTCACCAAGTGTTCTTTGTATTCCTTCTTTCTTGTCTTCTTATAGACTCTGGAATCCAATATGTGTTCTTCGTTCTTTATTGGTGCATATGGTAAATTAAGTTCCTCCACCTCCTATTGACTTCATGCAAACTCTTATCTGGATCTGGTATTGGTCCTTTGTACAAAACCAAGTCTGCTACATTAAATATGGGGGACAAATCACTGTCCTTAGGTAACTCCACCTTGTATGCATTTGTGCCATATTTGTCCAGTATGGTACATGGGCCAATTCTTCTCATCTAAATCTTATGTGGCACTCCTTTCTATAGCCTTTCCTTGTTGATATGGACCATCACCAAATCCCCAACTTGGAATTGAACATCCCTCTTTCTCTCATCCACTTTTCTCTTTGTTTTCTCTGTATTTTCAATGAGTGTCTTCCTCACTATTTCATGTACTTCTTGCATAGAATGTGCAAAGTCATCTGCATAGCCACTTCCCTTGGCTCCACCCTTCAGATCTTTGAGTTCAAATATGCCTCTTGGGTGAAGGCCATAAACTATTTCAAAAGGACTCTTACCAGTAGTCATATTCATTGTGTCATTATAAGCATACTCTGTTTGCCCAATGATTTGGTCCCAAACTTGACCATACTCCTTAGTTAAACATCTTAGGAGTTTACCAAGACTCCTATTGACTACCTCAATTTGGCCATCAGTCTGAGTATGGTATGCAGATCCAAAAGATAAGTTGGTCCCTAGCTTTTTCCATAGATTCTTCCAAAAATATCTCATGAATATTGTATCTTTATTTGATACTATGATCAATGGTAAACTACGTATTCTGACGACCTCCTTGAAGAATAGGTGAGCTATCTAACTGGCATCATGGATTTTCTCACAAGGTACAAAGTGTGCCATCTTACTAAATATGTCCATAATAACATAAATGCTATCCATTCTCTATTTTGTCTTGGGAAATCCCACTATAAAATCCATGCTCAAACATTCCCATGGTCTGGTTGGAATGGGGAGAGGCTAGTAAAGGCCTATATTAGAAGATGTACCTTTTTCTTTTTGACAAATAACACAACTTTCTACATAGTTCTTAATGTCCAAATTGATCTTGGGCCAAAAATAGAATCTTTGAACTAATTATTGGGTCTTATTGACACCAAAATGTCCACTAAGTGCACCATTATGCTTCTCTTGAATCAAATTTTCTCTTATAGACCCTCTAGGAACACCCAATTGACTTCCTTTAAACAAAAGATCACTCTGCAAAGTATATTCAAAGAATTGACTATGAAACTGATTCTTGTATTCTTGACATACCTTGTAGATGTTTGCAAAGTCTCCATCTTTTGCATATAGATATTTGAAGATCTCAATTACCATGCTCTACAAGAGTATCTCTTGTACTATTAGGGCTCTTCTGCTTAAGGCATCTGCTACCTTATTCTACAATCCATTTTGGTACTTAATGTTGAAGGTGTATGCTAGCAGGTATTCTACCCACTTCATATGCTTGAGACTGATCTTATCTTGTGAATTTGAGAAGCTCAGTGCTTGGTTGTCTAAAAAGACTACAAACTCCTTTGGAAGCAAGTAGTGCCTCCACTTTCTCATTTCTTGGACTAGAGCATACATCTCTAGGTCATAAGAAGAGTACTTCTTCTTGGCTTCACTTAGTTTCTCAGAGTGAAAGGCCACTCGTCTTCCCTCTTGACTCAAGACAACACCAATAGATACATTGCTAGCATCACATTCCACTGTGAATAGCTTCTCAAAACTTGGCGAAATCAAGATTGGTTGAGTAGAAATCTTCTTCTTTAACAACTCAAACCTATGGTTAGCTTGTTCATACCATACAAATTTATTTTTCTTCCCACCTTTGATAGTGTCAAGCATAGGAGCACAAATTTCACTGAATTTCTTTATAAAATTCCTATAGTACTGTGTTAAGCCATGAAAACTTCTTACCTTAGTTGCTATCCTTGGAGTAGGCTAGTTGATAATGGCTTCCACCTTGCTAGGATCCATCTTTAGATTGCCTTGAGATAGTACAAACCCAAGGTACACTAGCTCATGTTTCATGAATTCACATTTCTCCAAGTTGATCATCAACTTTTCTTCATGTAGCTTCTTTAAGATTATTTGTAAATGTCTAAGGTGTTCTTCCCTTGTCTTTCTATAGATGAGTATATCATCCAGGTAGACCACCACAAATTTTCCTATGTAATCCTTAAGAACTTCATTCATGATTCTCATGAATGTGGATGGGGCATTGGATAACCCAAATGGCATTACAAGACACTCATACAGTCCGTTTGTGGTCTTGAAGGTTGTTTTCCATTCATCTCCCGCATTGACTCTGATTTGGTGGTATCCACTCTTCAAGTCAATCTTTGTTATAAATTTGGCTTCACCTAAATAGTCCATTGGTCTTATATCCTAGGGATAGGAAACCTATACCTAATGGTTATTTTTTTTATTTCTCTGGAGTTAGTACATAGCATCTAGGTTCTTCCCTTTTTATGGGCTAAGATAGTGGGTACGACACAAGGCCTAATACTATTCCTAATCAGACCTTGGCTTAAGAGCTCTTGAATCTGTCTAGCTATTTCCTTAATTTGTTGAGGAGTCATTTTATATGCAGCCTTATTGGGAAGGGTAGCTCATGGAATGAATTCTATTTGGTGGCTTGCACTCCTCTTAGGGGGTAGGGATGATGGTTGTCCATCATTAACAATGCCTTCATACTCTTGCAGCATCTCTTGCACTTCCTTTGGCAATTTTGTCTTCTTGACTATCTTGTCTGCAAATTCTTCTTTTGGTCTCAACCCAAGTGAAAATCCAACTCACTCTCCTTGTTCTAAGGCTTCTAAGAATTATTTCTCACTAACCATGAGAACATTGGGGCCAGATGATTTCATTTCTCCATCCTCCAATAGTGACTATATTTTTAATGTCACATTGTCTTTCTTGAAAGAATATGAGTTCTTTGCTCCATCATTCATGGTTTGTCAGTCAAATTTCCATGGTCTATCTAGGAGTAGGTGTCATGCATCCATAGGTATCACATCACATAACACTTTTTCCTTATACCTCCCAACTGAAAACTCCACGCAAGCTTGGTCATTGATAAGGACATGTTGTCCTTTGTTTAACCAAGTGACTTTATAAGGATTGGTGTGGTGTATCCTTTTCATTTTCAACTTGCTAACTGCCTCCTCTAACACTATTTTTTCAGTATACCCTGGGTCTATGATGACTATACAAACCTTTTCCATCATCTTGCACTTCACTCTAAATAGTGATCTCCTCTAACTAGGCTCTTCTTTCACTGGCTCCTTAATCAGAGCTCTCCTTATCATTAATTTTTCACCTTCCTCTGACTCTAAGGGTACTTCAGGGTGTTTACCTCCACCACTAGTGTCCTCTTGAACATAATATACCCTTTTATCACTTCCTTGGGAAGTGTTTCCTTTCTCTAGACACCTATATGTAGGATGTCCCATCTGATTGCAGTGATAACACTTCATAGTGTAAAAATAGTTACCTCTTCCTTGACTACTGCCTCTTCCTCTATTGTAAGAGTTCCTTCCACTATTTGAACTCCCTCTGTTGGAGTTTCCTTCTTTCTTCTTAGTAATCTTAGTCTCTCCTTGACTCTTTCATTTAGAACTTCTTCCACCATATCTACCTCTCTGTCATCTATTGTCTCTTCCTCTACCTCTTCCTCTGGTAGTGCTAGAGTCTTGTTTCTTTCTCATCTTCTCTTCAACCTTGATAGCAATTTGGTGGCACTTTTGACTGGTGTCTGGAGTCAAGAGACTCATCTCATCTTGTATGGTCCACTTAAGTCCATTAAGGTATCTTTCTACATTCACTTTCTCATCCTCTACAACTCTAGACCTCATGCAAAGCCTCTGAAATTATTCTATATAGGAGTTTACATCTAGGTCCTTCTGTCTTAAACATTGTCTTCTTTTATGCAGTTGGATTTCATAATCCTCAGGGATATAAGCATCTCTGATCTTTGCAACCATAGCTCTTTGTGTGGCAATGGGCTTCTTTCCTTCCTTCTCCCTCTCATCTGGGATGAATTTCCACCAAGTGAGTGCAAACCCTCTTATTCTAGCCTTCAAAACTTTCACCTTTTGAGCCTCGGTGATTCCATCACACTCCAAATGGTTTTCTAGTCCTTATATCCAATATAGGACTATCTTTGGTTCCATCTTTCCAGTAAAGATAGGAACTCCTTCTAGTGCTTTACCACTCATAGCCTTTAAATCTTTCAAGAATGGTTCCTCATTAAGGATAGGGTTAGCTTCAGGTACTTCATCATCTATGGCAATCTCCTTGCCTTTCCCTTCAACCTTATCCTTCACTTCTTCTACTTTCACAACAACTTCATCTACCTTTTTCTCTAATTGAGCCAATCTATCTTGGAGCATTCTATTCTCCACTTCTTTCTCATCTACCTTCTTATCCAATTTTGTATTGTTCAATATTGCAAACTCTCCTACTGACTCTGTTGGTTTGAACATTAACCACATGCCTGATCAAACAAGCTCTGATACCAATCTTATGGAAGTTCTCCAAGGTGTGCTCACACAAGCCTACTAAGGACTTCACATTTCCCAATATCCTTAGGATCCCAATCTCTCTCCTAGGACCCCAATAGTCTCAAGTCTTCAATCCTAAGACTATCCTAACTCCACTCCAAGAGTTAGTCTTCTTGTGTTTAACCTTGAAGGACAACTACCAATAGTTTTGTCTCAATGTTTCACTCTAGCTTGAAGGATTCTAGGCACAAATCCTTCATACCAACTTCACCAATGTTGCATGGGTCATATCCACCATTAAAACACTCATTCTTCATCCTTCCAACTCTATTGGAATGGATCTTCAATCCCTATTCAATCGAGTTCCAAATTAACTCTCTATAGGATCCTATTAGGCCTAATTGACCAATTAGACCTATCCAGAGGGTTTTTCTAGATTCTTTCTCAAAACTTGCAAACAACCCCAAAAACAAACCTAGGATCCTGATACCCTTTTCAAAGACCTAAAATATTTTCAAGGTCTTGGGCTCTCAAGTCATCTGTATACCATTTTTCTAAGATGTAGGACAAATAGGGATATTTTGGCTCTTCACAAGCAGTCTACTGATTTCTACCTAGAAATCTATCCAAATTGATTGGACCAGCTCTTAGCTCACAACTAGGGATCTATAGGATCCTAATGCTTCTAAAAGCACACTTGGTTCATAACACTCACACACACCCTTGCTTCTGCATTCACTCTAAGTTACGCTTCAAATATCTAAAGAATCTTTTAACTACATCCCAATGAACTCTATCAGGATTAGACATATTTATGGAAAGAATTCACATTTCTTGGGAAATGTATAATGTATTATATACCATAGCATACATAAAAATTCCAATTGTACTCTAGTAAGGTACTTTTCTAATGTCTTACATCTCTAATGGAGATGTAGGACTTGAACTGAAACTAACAAATTCTCTCCAACTGTAAAAGGAACACATAATGATCTACAATTATGCATGATGAACCTCTTCAACACCAAATTTGTTGGAATTGGTTTATGTTGTTGTTTTTTTTGTTGGCATTCATGTTTTTTCACTGATGTCAGCATATGTTTCTATTGAGACAGAACTACTGGTTATTATTGTTTCTTAGATGACTGGAAAAAGTGTACGGGCACTATATGGTTTATTCAGAGCATGCAAATATGAGGATCTGTACAGGGATGTTTTATTATTTTATGTCTAAGGTCGCTTGGCTTAATATTTCAGATGGAGTAAGTTACAGTTGTTTTAGTGAATACTAGGTACTGGACAGTGACAGTGAACTATAACAGAGTTAGTCTCTGATTTTTGAGGATAACTTGCATGTGATATCAATTCATGTTATGTGAGCTTGAGGAAAAGAAAAAGACATGTTGGGGAATGTTTTTTATGATTATTGGGTCACAAGACTCTTTGTGATGTCATTTGTTGTGTGTGTTCTGAAGAAGACCTATTTGGGGATGACTTTAGAGATGGAGCGTATATTATGGATTGCAAGAGTAGATTATGGATCTTGGATCATATTGGATGAGTTATAATTAATGTTTACTTGTTATAGAAATGTATGTGTGGTTTTGGGTAAGTACCTACAACTGCAAACACACACACTTCAATAGATCATTGCATGGTTATCTTAAATGGAATACAATAAACAAATGACTAACCTAAATTGATCTATTTCCTTCTAGTAGGTAGGAGTTTGAATCTTTCTCTCAGGTCATTGCAAGAAAGAGTGACTACACCAGATCCTAAATAAAGGATTTTGAGGAAAGCTAAATGTTGAAACTATAATGAATATGCAAATGTAAGATTGATCCTAAGCTAATTAGATTGAATTTATGACACCAATTTGAAATTTGTTTATTCTTTTTAAAGCACCAAATTGAAATGTACTCTAGATTATGATTTGCATGATTGAAAGTATGTATATGTCAAAATTCCATTTGGACTAATAAATGCAGGAGCAACTTTTCAGAGAGCCATGGATATTGCATTCAAATATTTTATTGACTTATTAATGGTAATCTACCAAGATGATTTGACTGCATTTTCAAAGAAAGAAGGGGATCATTGTGAACATCTAGAGAAAATTTTCAATAAAGCTTAGAATATGGTGTCTCACTAAATCCTAGAAAGTGTCAATTTGCAGTCACAGAAGGAAAGTTATTGGGACATATAGTGTCCAAAGATGGAGTAAGGATTGATCCTGAAAAGATAGAAGCTATTCAAAAGGTCAGTACTCTAAGGAATATCAAAGGTGTGCAATCTTTCCTAGGAAAGATAAATTTTGTTAAAAGATTCATTGCAAATTTTACTGAAATTGTCAAACCAATTATTAAGTTATTGAAGAAAGATGCAAAATTCCAGTGGAATGAAGAAGCTCAACTAGCTTTTGAAAGAATTAAGAAAGTAGTTCAGGAGGCCCTTGTCTTAAAGTCACCTGAATATAATAAGCCTTTTTCTTTATTCTCATTTGCATCCTTTCATATTATTGTTGTTGTTTTACTTTAGAAAGATGAGGAGGGATTTGAGCATCCTATTGCATTCTTTAGAAAATCTCTTCAAGCTGCAGAGCTAAACTATGAAATGATGGAGAAGCGGGCATATGCTTTGTTGAAAACTGTGAAATCATTCAGACCCTACCTAGTTTGTGCCAAAGTACTTGCATACGTACCTCTTTCAGCAGTAAAGGACATCCTTAATCAAAAGTGACTGGTAAGAGGTGTAAATGGATTAATAGAGTTCAAGATTTTAACTTAGAAATCCATATTACTAAATTAGTAAGAGGACAAGGTCTAGAAAAACTTATGATAGAAGAAACCCTAGACTTGGTACAAGTGAATAACATAGTGATACAAGATTCAACAGTAACAAGTATTGAGAGACAACGCTTCTATGTTGACATCATGTACTATCTTAAGAATGCCAAGTGTCCTGAAGTTATGACAGACAATCAAAAGAGGAATCTCATATTACAAGCTCAAAATTACACCCTGGTTCAAAGAGATTTGTATTGGAAAGATAGAAATGGTGTACTATTATTATGTCTAGATTAGAGCCAAGCTGAGAAAGTATTAGTTGAAATGCATGCTGGAGTATGTAGAGGACACTTTTCTGCTAAAACCACTGCCCATAAAATCTTGAGGGCTGGATATTATTGGCCTAGTCTATTCAAGGATAATCATGCATTTGTCAGAAAATGTGAACCTTGCCAAAGGTTTTCAAATAAGTTGAAATTCTCAAGTGCCCTATTATTGAACCTTGTGAGTGCTGAAGCACCCTTTTCTATGTGGGGCATAGATTTTATTAGAGACTTTTTAGAGAAATCTAGTGGAGGACACAGTTGGATACTTGTTTCCACTGATTATTTTACAAAGTGGATAGAAGCAATTCCCACCAAGAAAGCAACTAGCAAAGTGGTCACTATTTTTTTATTAGAAAACATTCTGACTAGATTTGGTGTCTCTGCAAATTTAGTGATGGATAATGATATGTCCTTTAGATCAAATGAAATTAAAGAATTTTGTGATGAATATGGGATCATGATGTCTTATTCTTCCCTGTATCATCCTCTAGCAAATGGCCAAGAAGAATCCAACAATAAAATCATTTTGAAGATTTTGAAGAATACCCTTGAAAAGAATAAAAGAGCTTGGCACACAAAGTTAAAACTTTCTCTATGGGTTGATAGAATAACAGTAAAGAAAGAAACAGGTAAATCACCTTTTGAATGTGTATTTGGTTTACAATCTAGAATTCCTATGAACTATTTATTACTAGTATACAAGTTTATTCGAGAAGAAGAGTTGGAAATATTTGACCCAATGCAAGATAGGATAGTGCAATTAGCAGAGCTTGATGAGGTCAGGAGAGAAGGTCAGAAGAAAAACATAAAATTGCAACAGAAAATGAAGTATCTTTTTGATAAGAGAGCAGGGAACAAAAAATTCATGCCTGGTGATTTAGTACTCCAGTGGAATGTGAGGGCTGAAGACAAGGGGAAGCACAAGAAGTTTGAATCTGTATGGCTTGGTCCCTTTTTTATCTATCAGATCTTTGGAAAAGAATCCTATCTTTTAAAAAACATAGATGAGGAAGAATTTGAATTTCCAGTGCATGGGCACTTTTTGAAACCTTTCTTCAGTTGAGAATTGAAATTTCATGCACAGTAAGTTTTGTATCATATGTATATAGGTGTGATTATTTTTGTTGTGTGTTTCTTTTCTGCAATAGGTTAGTAAGCGTAGTCTGCAACTAGAGATTTATGATTCTTACATTAAACTTGCATTTAAGCATCCTCAGATAGAGCCAATGTTGGTTGTATTTCCAGTTTTGGAGCTTGCCAGTAAAATTTTGAAGTTCTTAGTCATATTCATGCATAAATGTTGAAAATCTTGTCTAATATTGTCGAAATCCTTCTGCAAATAATGGTCTTCAAGCTTAAAAACCAGAAAGAGTGTAAAACCCTAAGTCCTAGGTTAAATTTTCATATATATCCAAGAAAAACCCTAGTTCTTTGAAATCCTTTCTATTTTGCAGTTACTTTTTTAGAAAAGCCAAATCACTTAAGTCATGTGTCTATTTTATATTTAACCTGTAAAATCATGATGTCTCATTATAATTTGAGAATATTCCTTTTATTTTCAAGACTTAGAAAATTCCTTTAGTCGTGTTGTCTCTATAAGAAAAGAATATGCTTTCATTGCTTATGAGATTTCACACGAGCTGTAGATGAAGATCTTGATCCTTTGGTTGGTGGAGAATCTCTTTGAAGTTTCTTGCAGTCACATAATTGTAAAGAGAAGTAAGAGTTAAGATAAAAGATATGAGGTTAAGCAATAGTCATTGATCTAAAAGATAATCCTGCGGTGGTCGCAAAGTCTCAATGAAAACTTTTGAGTTAAGAAATGTATCAGCGACTTCAAGTTTACTATGTCATGGTGTCTCACAAAGAAACCAAGGTTAAGAGAGTGAGTTAAAAGCTTCAGTCACATGATCTCTTTAAAAAACAATAGCTAAGTTAAAGTTTGGGAGATTAAGCGACTGTCGTCAGATGAAAGATAGATCCTGTGGCCAGCATGAAGTCGCAAGAAAATATTTCAGATGGATAAAAGATAAAGAGATATCCCGACTACTGTTAGATTAAAAAAGGATCTGATGGCTGGCATTAAATCATGAAGGAAACCCAAAGTTAGTAATTTCTTAAAGTGACAGTAAGATTCAATGATTCGTGATGTCACAATAAGGACTATGATTAAAGAAAAGTTTAGTTAAGTTTAAGTAAGTTTCACCAAGAAGATCTGAGCCATAAAATAGAGCAGATCTGATGGATAGTGTGAAGTCTCTTTTGAAGGTAAAAAATTCAAAGAGTTCAGTGATTTAGCGATGATTGATTACGATTTGAACACGTGGCTAAATATTTCAAAGACTTGAGTTAGTCGTGAAGTCTCGAAGCAAACCTGAGGTAAAGAAATTCCTTCCGCAACATGGAGATAGAGTTAGTCATGAAGTCTCTAATAAAACTACAGTTAAATGAAAAGAAATGGAGATTACCCATGAGTCGTTAGATTAAAAGGAAGATCCATGATAGTCGCAAATTCTCAGATAAGAAAGATAAAGTAAAAGAAGTAAATGAGATTACATGCGGGTCATCCGATTGAGAAATGATAATGTGATAGTCGCATAATCTCAAAAGAAACTCGGAGCCAATGAAATATTAAAGAGACAAGGAGATTACACAGTCACGTAGTCTCTAAAAGAAACCCAAGGTTTAATATGAGTTATTAAAGCCTTAGTTGCGGAGTCTCGAAAGGAATGAGAGTTAAGTAATTTCACTTAGTGATTAAGAGATAAATGTTGATCAGAGAGATGATCATGTGGTGATCGTTAAGTCTCAATAAAAAATAAGAGTTAAGGATAACTCTCCACGACAAAGAGATTACACAGTCACATAGTTGCTTAAGGGAACTAGAGTAAGATCAAGGTAAGATATGAGGTTTTCTCCGTGCCATGTTATACAGTTACTATCCAATTAGAATGAAGAGATTATGACAGTGTGTTTAAAGAGTTGTTGAACTGTGATAAAGGAGCCAATCAGATCTAATCTTGATTTCTTTTTTAATAGAATAAGTTTTTAATAAGAAAAGTAATCATTAAAATTGATCACCTATCAGTTTGAAATGCCACGGCTAGGAGCAGGAATTGATGTCATAGCACTTAGAAGTAAAGATAGAAATGACTAAATTGTGAATTCATGAATTTTGAAGAGATTGGTGCATTAATAAGCATTACCATTATTCATTTCATCTTACCAGTCTCCACATTTTCAGAGCTCAAAATTTGCATAAGTGATTAGCATTCTCAGAAGAATAGAATTATCAAGATTTGCAGAGTGAACAAAAGAATTTTCAATTCAGAATCCATAGAGTTATTATCAGTGCTAAAGGTTTGAGTTATAAAGTGATTCATAGTTGGAAGTGAGGTTTTTGGATAGATTTGTTTCAATATCAGTAAAGAAGGAGTGGTTGATCAGTTGCAAATTATACCAGACAGCATGAGCAGAGCAGTAAGTGTCACCTCTACCAGCGGGAAGAGAGGGGATGGTGACGACCTCAAAGGAAAGAGGAATTACTCAGAAGAATCCATTCAACTACTCTCGGGCTCCAATCAAGGGAAAAAGGTAAATGATGAATACGTAGGAGATAATTATGCATATGTTAGAGATGCTAAGACACCATATTTTTTTGTTTATCACTTGTTCAATTATTTCCATAAAAATAGTGATGGCCCTATGCTTATATCAAACCCTTGGACAAGTGGATTGGATAAGTTAGTTGTCCCGATGTATATGTGGATGTTGACTTGATATTAGAGTTAGCCATCAGATATGACATTGTTTCAAGAACCATCAAGAAAGATGATGGCACTATTTTAGTAACCCCGGATAGAGCTTCATTCATGAAAGCTTTTGACATATCTAACCCTTGTTCCACAGAGATAAATTTGAAATCCCTAGCTACTAGGTATACCAGAGAGGTTGGTATTGTAGCTAAGTTGATCCAAGACCATACACCAAAGGGAACTAGGAATTACATTGCAGCTATTCCTAGTGATCCTTCACCATACTTTTATAAATACCTAGCTTTTTACATGAAATACATCTCATATGCCCTATGCAGAGTCTTAGGTGTAGATAGTATAAGGGAAAGAGTATCATCAGACATGCTGATGATAACTATAGAATTGCAGAGTCCTTATGTGAGTACTGATTGTGATTACATCCAGTATGTAATTGACAAGATGCACCAAGGATTTGTTGACATCTAGAGCAAGGTTGGAAGCCCTAAGTTCCTGCAATATTCATTGCTCATGCACCTAATTATGTTCTATAACTTCAACATTATGGACCAGTCAAATTTGCAACTTAGAAGATTCTATAATGGATAGATCAACCCTGTACAACTATGGTTAAGAGTATGGAATTACACTTCTAGGGAAAATGACTTTTGTGTGTTTGAGAATCGAGTAGTATACCCATTGTTGAGAAATCTAGGAGTGAATATGACTAGAATTCCAGTGAAAGTGTTACAATTATTGAGACCCTGCAAATTTTTAGATAAGTGGAATGGAGACCACAACTAGGGTGACTTATATTGTCATCAGAACTTCACTTTGATCAAAGTATATGTGGTGCAAAGGCACCTTCACTTTTGTTCATTTTCAGAATATCTGAATATTGATTTTAGATTCTTATTAAACTATTGATCATTTATTAAATTATATTACAATGTAACCGAAAAGGGTCTATATGATCATTATAATATTTCTTCAAAAGGGAATGAGAATGGTCACAGGGTAGATGAACAAGTTTGTAATTGTCAAGGATGGTCTTTAAATAGACAACATTGTAATCGAATAGAATCAGTTTTGGGAGAGAATAGTTTACGGGTGAATAGAAGGAAAATTTTAGAAGATAATCCAAATGGCTCTCTGGCAACAGCTAGAGAGCCATACATTTGTAATTTTAGACATTTCGTTAATGAAGGTTATTGTTAAGAAGTTGTTTAAATCATATTCCTTCCATGTAACTATTCATTCTCATGTTGGATGATATCAATTTTGGTCACTGATCATGTTGTTGATATTCATGTTCTGTCACTGATGTCAACATATATTTCTATGGAGAAGACAGACTGGCTACTTGACTGGAAGGAGTGTACGAACACTATATGGATGATTCAAAATAATCAAAGTTGGATTTATGTAGAAGGATGTGTGCTAACCTTATTCCTAAGGTCACTTGGCTTTATGTTGCATACTATGGATGTTACAGTTGATTTGGTGAAGACTGGTTTTCTGGACTGTAACTGTGATTCTAGATAGAGCAAGTCTCAGTGTTTCGGGTATATCTTTCTGGGGAAGATATTTCAGATGATGCAAGCTTAATGGTGGATAGCTGACATATGTTGGAATAATGGCTAAAGTTTGATTGTTGTTGGGCTACTGGTTACGTCAATTGTGGCATGTATTCTAGAGAAGACCTATTTACTGGCCAACTTCAGACATGTAGCATGTGAAATTAATTATGAGCATGGATTGAGGATCTGCAAGTATATGTAATGGATTTTAATTGATGTTTACTTGTTATAGGTACCATGTGTATCTTAGAAAGGGGTTATATAATTATTTTTATGATGGAAAGCCTTGATTGGCTGACCTAGTTAATTATCTATTAGGAAATCTTAACTAGCCAACCTAATGAATTATTGTAAAAGGGAATATATGAATGATATTTTATTGTGGAGAAGATGTGGTAGAGAATAAAGGATAGAGATGTGTGGAATCTATGAAGCTTGTTGACTGCTAGATATAAAGTAGAGTTGATGATTGTTATACTTCATTGGAACTGACCAAGAAAAGATAGTTGTTATCAGACAGGTTCACTGGTTTGTGTATCATCTTTATACACTTGATTTGGATTGTAAATCCTTGAGGGTGGCTTTAACCTTCTTTGGGCAGTATGCCTTGGCAGTGAGCCTACTATTTTCTTTGACTCCTAATAGGGTCTATCTCCTAATAGGGATTGTGTACTGTAATTTTGTAACAAGCTCCTAACAGGGCTAATATCTTTTAACAGGGATACTATACTCTCAGTACATTATTTGTGGGTGTTAATTCTCACTGGTGTTTTACCTTTAATAGGGTTTCCTTGACAACAAATATTGTGTTATGGTGTTGGCATTTACTCTGTTATCATTTACATTTACAGATTTGGTTTATAAAGTTTAAAGTTTTATAATCTATACTACAACTGATTCACCCCCCCCATCTCAGTTGTCTTGTGGACTATTATTCTAAACAATTGGTATCAAAGATACTGGTCCTTAGAGAGAAATTTTAAGAGCTTGAGGTGGTCCTAAAGATGACTTACTACAGGAAGGATAGCTTAAAGTTTGATCCTAAAAACTTTGATAGTTGGCATAACAAGATGAGAACACATTTGCTATGTATGGGAATTGATTACTGGATGATAACAAAGAAGAAAGAAAAGGTAGCAACTGAGGATGAATTAGAGAAAGCCACAGAATAAGAAAAGAAGATATTTTGATGTAATATGGTTACAAGGGAATCTTTGATCAGTGCACTATCAGAAGGAGAATTTACTGAAGTAAAGGACTTGGATTTAGCACATGAAATCTGGACAAGACTGGAAGCATTATATGTTGGAGCTAATTTTACAAAGCAAGAAAAGTTACAGAACTGGTAGACAAAGATGGAATCACTGAAGATGAGAGAAGATGAGAGCATCAGAGAATATTCACATAGAATTACTAAAGTAGTTACTAGCATTAGGAACTCTGGAGGAACTTACAGTGAGGAAGAAGTGATTGCGAAGATACTCAGATCTTTGACACCTGCATATAGAACCAGAGTTCAGGCCATAGAGGAGATCATACCTTTGACACCAAAATTCACCAGAGAGATGTTGATTGGAAAGATAACTACATTTGAGGCCATAGAATTGGGAGACACTTTACCTAAAGTTGAGTCAGCATTCAAGGAAACCGTGCACAAAAAAAAAGGATCTTACCTAGAAATGCAAGCACAAGCAGTAGTGATTTAAGAGAAGAACTTAGAGCCTATGCTGATGAATGGGAACAAATATAGGAAGAAGAAAGGAAGCTAGATGAAGTTGTTTGTAAAGGTAAATTTGAAGGCAAATTACCTTTGAAATGTTTTTCATGTAACAAGATTGGTCATTTTGCATCTAGATTTCCTACAAGAATTCCAAAGCACAAACCTAAGTTTTTAAAATCTAAGTACTCAAAGGACAAGGAATGTTATTATGCTAGTGAGGGTATATCTAATGATGAGGATGATGACTATGATGAAATTGGATTTATTGCTATTAAGGATGATGAGCCTATGCATGAAGAAAAAGCCTTAGTATCCCAAGTTGAAAATAAATCTAAATGGGTTATAGATAGTGGTTGTTCACATCATATGACTGGAGATAAAAATAAGTTTGTGAGTTTGAAAAGACATGATGGTGGTGTTGGTATATTTGGTGACAATACTCCTAAACTTATTCTCGGAGTTGGATCTCTTTCTTTGGATGGAAAGACTAACACTGACAATGTATTACTTGTTGATGGACTTAAGCATAATTTGTTGAGTGTTGGATAGCTAGTGGACAAGGGTTAACAACTAAACTTCATTAATGGTAAATGTTCTATCAAGAGTAAAATAGGAGACCTAATTGCATCTGGTACTAAATCTAGAGGTAATGTATTTGAATAAAACACATATGAAGCTTCTTATTTTATTGCGAAGGTTGATGACAGATGGTTATGGAACAGAGAGTTTTGTCATGTAATTTTGATAACATTGTGAAGGCAAGTATGAAAAAATAAGTAAGAGATCTACCTAGAATTGTAAAGACATCTAACACTATGTGTAGAGAATGTGTTATGGGGAAACAGACTAGAAGCACTTTCAAGAGCAAAGATTATTCAGCAAAAAGAAAGTTGGATCTGGTGCATACAGATGTGTGTGGTCCTACAAGAACAAGATCATACTATGGTGAAAGGTATTTTATACTTTTTGTTGATGACTTTTCTAGAATGATGTGGGTTACATATTTGAGAGATAAATATGAAGCATTTGACAAGTTCAAGTTATTCAAAGAAAAAGTTGAGAATGAATCTAGTTTAAAGATGAAGTGTTTGAGATCAGACAGAGGAGAGTTTACATCAGATCTATTTAATACATACTATGAAGAAAATGGAATACACAGACAAACTTCATCCCCTAGAACTCCACAAAAGAATGAGATAGAAGATCAAAGAAATAGAACCATATTGGATGCTGCAAGGACTATGTTGCTGGAAGGAAATGTGTCACGTGTTCACTGGAGAGATGCAATTGGCACTTCTATGTACACATTGAATTGAATTCAAATCAAAGAAGGTACAAGTAAAACTCCTTATGAATTATGGTTTGATCATACACCTACTGTGAAATATTTTAGAATATTTGGAAGTAAATGTTATATCAAAAGAGATGATGAGATAGGAAAGTTTGATGCTAGAAGTGATGAAGGAATCTTTCTTGGTTATTCCACTAAGAGTAAAGCTTATAAATGTTTCAATCTGAGATTGAGGAAATTGATTGAAAGTGCCAATGTGAAGATAGATGAAAATTTTCAAATTCAGGAAAGGATGTATGATTATGGTCAGATAACAGAAATAAAAGAGGTTATTGTTGAACCTGAAAGACCTTAGATAATCGAAAATGAGATTGAAGAAGAAGAACAAACTTAAGCTACTGAGATATTGAAAACACCAAGGTATGTCAAGAAGAACCATCCTAAAGATCAAATTATTGGTGATGCAAAAAAAGGGATGATGACTATATCCAAAGCTAGAGATGAAATTTTTTTGATTTCTCAAGTTGAGCCAAAGACTACTGATGAGGCATGTAGAGATGGATCTTGGACTAAAGCTATGGAAGAAGAACTAGAACAGATAAATAAACACAATACTTGGGAATTGGTTCCAAGACCTAAGAACAAAAATGTGATTGGCACTAAATGGGTTTTTAGAAACAAGATGGATGAGGAAGGCACAATGGTGAGAAACAAGGCTAGACTGGTATGTAAAGGTTACTCACAACAAGAAACATTTTCTCCTTTTGCTAGATTGGAATCTTTGAGACTATTCCTTGCTTATGTTGCACATAAAGACTTTAAGGTTTATTAGATGGATGTGAAGTCAACATTCTTGAATGGTGATCTAGAAGAAGAAGTGTACATTAAACAACCTGATGGTTTTCCTTTGACAGATGATGAAAAAATGGTTTGTAGACTAAAGAAGGCACTGTATGGACCGAAACAAGCACCAAGGGCATGGTATGAAAGACTGGACAAATATCTACTTTGTCTTGGTTTCAAAAAAGGTAATGCAAATAGTAATTTGTATTTGAGGACTGATGAAGATGGAATCTTAATTATAGAATTTTTTTTTCATGATATCATTTCTTGAGGCAATGATAAAATGAGTAAGAAATTTGTTAAAGAAATGGAAAATGAGTTTGAAATGTCAATAATTGGTGAGATGAAATTTTTTCTTGGTTTGCAAATTAACTAGAGTAAGAATGGAATTTTTATATCTCAGACCAAGTATCTTAAGGAAATGTTGAAGAAGTTTGGAATGGAAGATTGTAAACCTGTTGGAACACCTATGGTGATAGGAAACAAACTGACCAATAGTGATGAGACTCAAAGTGGTTTTTAAACTAAGTACAGAACAATGATTGGAGGTCTACAATATCTAACACAAACTAGACTAGATATTACCAATGCAATTGGAATTGTGGCTAGATATCAGGCAGATCCTAAAGAAACACATTTTGTTGTTGTGAAAAGAGTTTTCAGATATTTGAAAGGGACAGTAGAATATGGATTATGGTATGAAAAATATGATTATTTTACTTTGCAGGATTTTACTAATGATAATTGGGAAGGTAATGTAGATGACAGGAAGAGTACAAGTGGTGGTGCATTTTTTCTTGGGAAAATACTGGTTTCTTGGTTGAGAAAGAACCAGAACTGTATAGCTCAATATATTGCTGAGTCAAAGTATGTTGTTGTTGCAATAAACTATACACAAGTCGTTTGGATAAAATAAATGTTGAAGGACATTGGAATAATCTTCAAAGAACCAATGGTTATCAATTGTGATAACACCAGTACAGTGAATATGTCAAAGAATCCTGTAATGCATTCAAAAACTAAACATATTTCTATTAAGTATCATTTCTTGAGGGACAAGGTAGCAGATAAAGAGATTAAACTGGAGTATATTAGCACCAAGAAATAGATAGAAGATATATTTACTAAACCTTTTCCAAAAGATGCTTTTGAATATCTTAGAGGAATGCTTGGGGTGATGGCCCCTCCCAGTGGTAACTAAAATGATGTAGATGTGCATCAGTCTAGTGGATCTCAGAGCTATATCATTCTCTGGACTTGATGTATGGATCTACTCCTTAGGGGGGGTGATTGCAAGAGAATACTAGGAGTAAATTTGGGTGATCTTACACCTAGTTGATTGGACATGAAGATTTGAAAAAGCTACACCTTACAAAAGACTACAAATGATTTATGGCACCCTTTTCCATTGCTTCCAAAGGGGTAAGGAATCTATGTGAAAATCCCTACTATTTTGGGGAGATTTATGTTGAGGAAATTGAGAAGATTGTATTGAGAGAGAGTACTTTTGGGTTGATGCATATGGATTTTCCCATATGTTTCCATCAATGCCAAAGGGAGAGATTGTTGGATGATATTAATTTTGTTCATTGATCATGTTTTTGATATTCATTTTTTTTCACTGATGTCAACATATATTTTTGTGGAGAAGACAGACTGGCTACTTGACTAGAAGGAGTGTAAGAACACTGTATGGATGATTCAAAATGATCGAAGTTGGATTTATGCACAATGATGTGTGCTAACCTTATTCCTAAGGTCACTTGGCTTTATGTTGCATACTGTGGATGTTACAGTTGATTTGGTGAAGACTAGTTTTCTGGACTGTAACTTTGATTCTGGACAGAGCAAGTCTCTGTGTTTCGAGTATATCTTTCTGGGGAAGATATTTCAAATGATACAAGATTACTAGTGGAAAGCCAACATATGTTGGAATAATGGGTTGAGTTTGATTATTGTTTGGCTGTTGGTGACATTAGTTGTGGTGTGTATTCTAGAGAAGACCTATTTACTGGCCAACTTCAGACATGTAGCATGTGAAATTAATTATGAGCATGGATTGAGGATCTGGAAGTATATGTAATGGATTGTAATTGATGTTTACTTGTTATAGGTATCATGTATATCTTAGCAATGGGTTATATAATTATTTGTATGATGGAAATCCTTAATTGGCCAACCTAGTTAATTATGTATTAGGAAAGCTTAACTAGCCGACCTAATGAATTATTGTAAAAGGGTATATATGAATGATCTTTTCTAGTGGAGAAGATGTGGCAGAGAATAAAGGACAGAGATGTGTGGAAGCTGCAAAGCTTGTTGACCTCTGGATATGGAGCAGAGTTTATGATTGTTATACTTCATTAGAACTGACCAAGAAAAGACAGTTGCTATCAAACAGCTCACTGGATTGTGTATCTACTTTATACACTTGATTCAAATTGTAAATCCTTGAGGGTGGCTTTAAACTTCTTTGGGAAGTGTGCCTTGGCAGTGAGCCTACTATTTTCTTTGACTCCTAACAAGGTCTATCTCCTAACAGTGATTGTGTAATGTAATGTTGTAATAAGCTCCTAACAGGGCTAATATCTTTTAACAGAGATAGTATACTCTAAGTACATTATTTGTGGGTGTTAATTCCCACCAGATTTTTACCTTTAACAGGGTTTCCTCAACAACAAATATTGTGTTATGGTGTTGGCATTTACTATTTTATCATTTACATTTTCATATTTGGTTTATAAAGTTTAAAGTTTAATAATATACACTACAACTGATTCACCCCTCCCCCTCTCAGTTGTCTTGTGGACTGTTATTCCTAACATCTCATTCATGACAAATCTATCAAAGTCTCATTTTTGTGATCAAAATCATAAGTTTCTTTTGAATGGCTTTTATATTTATTTTTATCATCTTTCGATGAAAGAATCCAAACAAGGAAATGGATCGGGTTTTTGGAAGGAGCTGAATAGTTTAGTGTTTTTGGTTTGTGGTAATCGATATAATCTATTTGTTTATGAATCAGGTTTCACAGTTTGGTTGATCTATCGGGTCTTAAGTCTTAATGAATGATAACAAAGAATCTATTTTTTTTTTATATCAGTTTTACGACAGTCCTATTTGGGATGGAAAAAGTGGTTTATGTTTGACAGTGAATAGATCAAAAGACTGGAGCATCATTTCTTGCATGGATTTAATACTCCAATGGTTATCCAAGAGTCATTACTCAACCTATGGTGGATTCGAACAATAATATTGGGAGTTGTTGAAGTTAGTTATGCCACATGTAGCAAGGTGTCAATAGTCGCTATGTAATTCAAAGAAAGTAAATTTGCAGAACCGGTTTTGTTGAGAACAACTGAGTGGTATCATGTACCACTCCCACAACATCCACCAAGGGTCATCATGTTTTCAGAACCATGGGTGACTCGGTTCACAAAGAGAGAAAAGGTGGTGAGCCCGTGTTTACATGCAGGTCCGTACAGTGACAGGACACATGATGATGTATTTCATCCACAACCAAGAATGACCCATATGGTATGGAACATTGGTAAGGTGAATCCTTGATTTAGTATGGAACTTAAGATATAGTGGATGTTATTATATTATGGTGGACACTATCAGTTTTGAGATATCAAAGGATAGTGAATATGGTTATGATTATGGATTCTAATGTAAAGATTATATTATTATGTTGAGTTGAGATTCTTATTATGTGAATTTGATAGTATTGTTATTGGGATATCAAGAGATTGAGAACCTCTAATGAATGTCCACAAAGAAAGGAAGGATAATATGCAGATTTGAAAGATCACCATCAATGCCCTCTGCATCAAGTGGTATCAGAGCTCATAAGATTTTGAGCGTTTAGATGGGATCTATACCAGGCAATATTGTGGTTATAATTTTGGTTCTTGTTATGTAGTTTGTGGTTGCAAATTTGGTGCCAGTTCATTCAGCTGCAGTGGGTGGATAGGAAGGTCTACCAAAGGCCATAGGATATGGTCTTGTGTGTCACTGATAGACTGGGGAGAGAGGCATGAGGGACTCCCAGGTGGAAAATAGAGGTTGTGATGCAACATGGACAAGTGGACTGTAGAATAGCACCATTGAGGAAACAATATAATTTCCATTGATGGGAGTCATTTGACTACAAAAGAATGGAAGCAAAGGAGGTATTGATCCCGTGATCCAGTGAAGACAAAGAGGCATAGGTTTTTTTAGTCTCACCAAAGAATTTCCATGGGACATGGAAAAATTTAAATCTCGGGAGTATGGTGCAGAGGCACCTTCACTTTTGTTCATTTTCAGAATATATGAATATTGATTTTAGAATCTTATTAAACTATTGATCATTTATTAAATTATATTGCAATGTAACCAAAAAGGGTCTATATGATTATTATAATATTTCTTTGAAAGGGAATGAGAATGGTCACATGATAGATGAACAAGTTTGTAACTGTTAAGAATGGTCTTTAAATAGATAGCATTGTAATCGTATAGAGTCAGCTTTGGGAGAGAATAGTTTACGGGTGAATAGAAGGAAAAGTTTAGAAGAGAATCCAAATGGCTCTCTGGCAACAGCCAGAGAGCCATACATTTGTAATTTCTGACATTTCATTCATGAAGGTCATTGTTAAGAAGTCATTGGAATCGTATTCCTTCCATGTAACTATTTTTTCTTGTTCATGACAAATCTATCAAAGTCTCATTTATGTGATCAAATTCATAAGTTTCTTTTTGAATGGATTTTATGTGTTTATTTTTATCGTCTTTTGATGAAAGAATCCAAACAAGGAAATGGATCAGTTTTTGGGAAGGATTTGAATAGTTTAGTGTTTCTGGTTTGTGGCAATCGATATAATCTGTTTGTTTATAAATAGGGTTTCACAATTTGGTTGATCTATCAGGTCTTAAGTTTTAATGAAGGATAACAAAGAATCTATTTTGTTTATATATCAGTTTTATGACAGTCTCGTTTGGGATGGAAAAAGTGGTTTATGTTTGATAGTGAATTGATTAAAAGACTAGAGAATCATTTCTTTCATGGATTTAATACTATAATGGTTATCTAAGAGACGTTACTCAACTTGTGGTGGATTCAAACAATGATATTGGGAGTTGTTGAAGTTAGTTATGCCACATGTAGAAAGGTGTCGATAGTAGCTATGTAACCCAAAGGAAGTAAAGTTGCAGAACTGATTGTGTTGAGAGTAGCCGAGTGGTATCATGTATCACTCCCATAACATCCACCAAGGGTCATCGTATTTTTAGAAATGTGGGTGACTCGGTTCACAGAGAGAGAAAAAAGGTGGCAAGCCCATGTTTACATGTAGGTCTATACAGCGAAAGAACACATGATGATGTATTTCATCCACAACCGAGAATGACCCATATGGTATGGAACATTGGTAAGGTGAATCCTTGATTTAGTATGGAACTTTAGATATAGTGGATGTTATTATATTATGGTGGACACTATCAGTTTCAAGATATCAAAGGATAGTGAATATGGTTATGATTATGGAGTCTAATGTAAATATTATATTATTATGTTGAGTTGAGATTATTATTATGTGAAGTTGATAGTATTTTTATTGGGATATCAAGAGATTGAGAGCCTTTAATGAATGTCCATAAAGAAAGGAAGGATAATATGCAGATTTGAAAGATCACCATCGATGCCCTCTGCATCAATATGGTTGTTCTCAGCCACCAGACATCTTTCCTTATAGAGTGCCACCCAGAATTGCAATCATGGAGTTTCTGTGGAAACTTATGTTGATAGATAGGGAGCATTTGGCTTCACAAAGGAAAGGAAATTTTACACCAAGGTAGTTCATTGCCTCTGATTTCACAATTGGAAAGAGAGCCTATGACCCTGTAAATGGATGGTTGAGGAAATACAGGATGAATGTTTCCCTGTATAGATATATTGATACAGAGGGCTTTATAGAAAGTGCCAAAAATATTTTAACACCCACCATTCCAATTACTAAATGGCATCACCCTTGTGAGGAAGAGGATTTTATTAGAAACATCCTTGAAAATGATGTAATTTCAGCAAGATTGACAAAATATCATGATTTGATAGATTTGTAGCAGCAACTAAAGGAGAACGGGATCCCATTTGGTGGATATTTCCCAGGTATGCCCTATTTGCAAAGATTAGAGAAAATGATTGAGTCACATGGCATACTAAGTAATCAGATTGAAAAGAAAATTGAAGACAAGGACAGAGGTCCAAACAAGAAATCATCATCATAGTACAGCAGTAGCTACTCCATACATAGCCCACCACCTTAGGATCAGCCACCTCATAATGAGGAAAATATAATTGACTTGACAGAAGGACATGAGGTTGAGGCTGATGTAGAGCCTCCACATAAGAAACAAAGAATGGAAGCAGGGGAGCCTTCTATTGTAAAAACACAGAGGAAGAAAAAAGACAAAATTAGTGCCCTATTCACAGGGACTAGTGCCTATGACCACCAACTAAGAAAGGTCATTAGAGAGGGAAAGAAAATGAGGGAGGACACTGATGAAAATGTTGAGATGCCCCTCATACTGTGCCAAGATGAAAGGGAACTATAGCAAGAGGAGTTCCTAAAGGATGATGAATTTATCAAGACTAAGGAATTCAAAGACTTCCTTATATGGGATAAACATTATCAAGTTGGGGTGCAATTGAAATCACAAGGAGGAGAAGCCATAAAAAGTGAGGCTTTACAAGCTCTCCAAGCATATGATCCAGAGTCTGAGAATATGACTCCTAATGAAGCCAGACAACTAGTAAAATCAAGTGGTATGCTTTTAGTGGAAGGATGGGACCTGGCTTTAGCCTTCATTATTTATCAAATTAGAAGGCAACCAGATGTCAAGATCTCTATAGAGATAAAAATAGGAGAGATGATCAAAGGGTGTGGTTATGATTCCAAATATCAAACCCTGGAAATGTGGTCTCTGGCTCCTAAAAATTAGAATCCCTCACTAATCAATGTCCAAGAGAAGATGGAGGGAGACAAGATAATATGGTATGTTCACAACACAGGAGACCTAGAGATTTCTCAGGCCCTAACCCATTTTTCTCACCTAAATGAGGAAAAGGGAGTACATATGTCCAATAGATACCTAAAATTGTTTGATGAAACAAGCCTTATTTCCAAAGACAGAGAATTAGATCTAATGAAGATCAGTGCAATGGAAAAGGTAATTGCGGATTTCACTCAAAATCTGTGAGAGATACCCAAATTTGTTCCTACTTCTTCACCTAAGCAGGGTACAGATATTGAAATCTAGACTGAAGATATAGGGTATGCTAGATCAGAAACAAAGTAGGTAATTAAGAAGCATAATGAAGTTGTTTTGGGAGCCCTAATGCAAATTTACATCATAGGGTAAAAACATTAAAATATAAAGTTGATATAGTGTATGGTGCCTATGGCAAATTTCCTAGATTGCAATCAAAAGTGAACAATTATGTGTGAATTTTGAACCCCTACTTTGGAACATGGTCAGTTAGGACTAGGATATTTGAGAGGTTAGCATCATTGCAGCCACTAAGAGTGGATTTATGAGAGATTGTCACCCAAGTTGGAGATGAAATAGAACATATTGGGGTTACCTTGTCCTTTTTCAAAGGAAAGGAAAATTAAATAGAGACCAGTTTGAATATGTTTGGGCCTAACTATAATAAATGTGTGTCTTCAATCAAGTTAGAGGACAATCAAATCAATCCATTAGGAGTATGGAGAACTGAGTTTGACACTTTACTACATAATAAAGAGCTATATATTTCTGACAATGGCGAATTAGATATAGAGAGATACAATAAGATTTTAGATGAGGCATTTAAGTCTGAAATAGATTTCAATAAGTTTATAACAGATTTCAAGAGCATTACAGATGCTAGATGGGAGAGGCAGAAGGCACAACTTGAAAGAATTCAAAGCTTTAATTGGCCTATAGAGGATGATTTCATAGCATGGGATGTTCTTACAAGGCTCAAGAAAAAGAAGCCTGCCACTGTTGACCTTGACATCATTGATGAAGAATCGAAGGACACCTAGAACCTGATCTTTGAGCACAGGGAGGTTAGTCATCTAAAAGATAAGTGTATGTTAGCCTATAATGGCAGTCACTTAATCTTGCTACAGCTATTGGAGGCTATCCAGAACATATTTAGACAAATGTGCCAGCTAACAAAAGATTTCAAAGATTTGATTTGGATGTATTCCTATTTTTTCCTTCCACCACTTGGTCTCTTCTTATCTTTTGTCCTCTTCTAAGTTTTTGGGGTTAGGTCTTAAACCATCTAAAGCTTGTTGCATCCTTAATTTTGAAGGATTCCAAGATGGTTTTGACTATATATAGATATTTTGTATCATTTTGTAAGGAGGATTTGAAATTATTAGAATATGATGAGATGAGAAATGCAAGCCAGACTACTTTATTGTCTGAGTTCTTGTGCATATTGTCTTTTGAAAGTATTTAAAATAGTGATCAAATTAATAAAATACATTACAGTTTTTTTCCTATATCTTGTGTTGGTCTCTTTATATTTATGTTATAGCTCTTGTATGTTTAAATTGTAAGGCAGTTTAGAGATACCAATTACAAGGTAATTGTGCAGTTGCTTGTGAGTTTTTTCAAGGAGAGAATAAGTCTTGTAGGTGATCCCAGAGAGATAAGCATTAGTATTAGGATTTGATAACAGGGGTATTGGAGTGAAAGGTAGTCTGAAAGGCATTCTACTCAAATTGGATGTATTTACATTAGTCAGTTGTTGTGGATTTACATTTGATATATACTCTTTACCCAAGGATTAGGCACTGGTTAGGGTTTGGCAAATTAGTTAAGTCATCATCCAATATTCAAAAAATAATCAAACATTTTACATGTTAGCACTGTATTGAAAAAACTTTGAATTTCCTTGGCCTTTGTTTTCCCGGGTTTCCTTGTCCTACTCTCTGCGATCTGGTGCTTTAAATTCAGAAGTCTCTTGTTTATTTTGGCTATCCTCTGTCATGATTTCAGGTTTTCAAGTCTAAACCTAGCCATTTTTTGAAAACCCTGAAAACCCTTGTCATTCCAAGTGTTAAACGATGAAATTCTAAAACCCTAAGTCTTGGAATTCTATTTTGCAGTTACTTTTTCCAGTCACTTAGTGCATGTGTTTAATTTGAATCGCCTTGTCGCGTTAACCCAGCCGAATATTCCATATCCCTCCCTGACTTTGCTTTTTCCTTATGTCGCGTAGTCTCGTTCAAAATCAGCATATTCCTTTTTCCTTCTGAGACTCAGCGGTTCCTTTCATGTCGGGTAGTCGCGGGATAACCATGTCATAAGGATTTATACAGATGGGACCCACTGCTTAGTCGGGTGATCGCGGCAAATTCTCAGTGGTTATGAAATTATTCCCAGAATTTGTGATTACCTTTTGTCGCATTGTCGCCATATCAGTCAAAGTTGATAGTTAAGCAATGCCTTCAGTCGCGTGGTCTTGGAATGAGACAGTGGTTAGGGGATTTTGATTCAGACTTTGCAACTAACTGTTTGTGATTTGCAGTAATGTGTAGTCGGGATGTTGCCAGAGCGAAATGATGACTCAGTTCTCCAGTGTGCAGTAAGTGAACCAGTGATTGTGTGACATCTGTCAGAAGGTGAGTGGATATTAAATGCTCAGTCGGGTTGTCGCTAGAAGGAAAAAGTGCATTTAGCGACTTTGAGACTAAGGTGCTTTGCCTTTTGTCGCGATGTCTGGAAATGATTTAAGGGTAGGCAAAAACATTCAGCGATTAAATGACGGCCGTCAGATGAAAGAATAAGAGGATCTGACAGTAGTCGCGAGGTCTGAAGAAGAAAGGTGCCCTAAAGAAAAGTTCTCCCGACTTGGCGATTAAGGTCTGTCGTGCAGTCGTCAGAAGTGAAAAAGGGTGCTTATGACCTGTTAAGGTAAGATTGAACATTAAGGACTTTTATCCCCCGACTTGGTGACTAAGCATTGTCGTGTAGTCTTGAAACAGAAATTAAGCATCTGGCGATAAGGAGATAACCGTGATGGTTAAGGATGATGGCTAGTCGCAAGGTCTCAGAATCAATGACGAGTTAAGGTTAACTGTGCGCGAATTTGATTTTAGCTGTGTCGCATGATCGCCAGATTGTAACTCAGGTCAGCCAAAGGTTAAGAATGCACATTGTCGCCAAGTCTTGAGATGGAACCATGGTTAGTGACAAAGGCCCGCGACCAAGAGATTTGATGCAGTCGCTTAGTCGCCAGTCAATGAAGGTGAAAGAAAAGTCAGCTCGCGAATTAGCGACCAGTCAAAGAAACAGATGTCATCGTTTGCCCGCTCAAAATCTCAAAGTCAGTTTAAACAGCTCACGAGTATGCGATGATGGAATGTCTGAGAAGTAAGATGCATAGTCGCTCAGTGGCCGAGACTCAGGTGATATGAAATGATTAACTCGCGAGTGTGCGACTGGTTAAAGATGAAGAAAGTATTGCTCACTCACAGAAGATGAAAAGTTGAGAAAGAAAGGATGGCGAGTATGCGACCGAAAGAAACATGGCAAAATTCGTGTCTAAGGCCAGAATTGCCATGGATGCCAGGTGGGTGGGGCTGTTGCCAAAATAGAAGTGAACGATGTCAAAGAGGTGTCCTCGGAGAAAGAAGGAGATTGTTCATGCATTTCAGGGGGATGATTCATCAGATGAAGAGTCCGACAAGTGTCCTCTTTTCTTTCCTTCTGGAATGTTCCCCTTCTCCTTCTTATTCTGATTTTCAGTCTTTGTAAGGGTTCTAAATTTTGGTTCTCCAAGGGAGAAATCCAAAACAAGTTCCATTAATGCAAGCTTGGTTCTGAACTTACTGTTTTAGCCTAAGTGTAATGTTAATTTGAGTGTACTGAAATAGGTTTTATCAATAAAATATGACTGGAATCTCATTGCAATTATTTTGATTGTCTCTGTGTGTTTTGGAAGTTCTTATGAATTAGATTTGTAAGGCAATGTCCAATTTGTCGTTTACAAGGTAGACTGTGATTTTGTCCAAAAGTTTCCTTCAAGGAAGGAGTAAATCTGGTTGGATAATCTCTGAGAATTTCAATAATGCGTAGATTTGATGATCATGTGTTTACAGTGAAAATGGTAGTCTGTAAGGCAGGGTATTGATTCTAGCTATTTTTGAATTGATGAAGTTTTGTGGATGTTTTCTCAGTTTGACTTTGCACCCTAGGATAAGGCACTAGTTTTGCACCAGACTTGCATCCAAATCATTAAAATCATTCACATTTCCTTTTATGTTTTGGTGTGTTGAAAGATAAACCAAGTATGATGGGCTGGAAGCCATCCC
>MU223063.1:1436176-1453899 GCA_018584345.1 Thuja plicata | reverse complement strand
CACTCCACTTGATGTGTCAGCATCTTGAATTGTGTGTAAGGAGATCATGGCTGAAATGGTTATGACAGATTCCTATGACACGTAAGAGCTATTTCTAGAAGATTCAATGACGGGTGAAGACATGCAATACATGTGGAAACTGATAAAGTTGAGTACTATACACTCTTTTGCAATCATAGGGTTTAGGGCATCACCCCAAAAAAAAATTTAGGTTCCTATTTTCTCAGAGAATGGTAAAACCCTAATACGGCTATCTTTGGAAGTTGCCCTAAAAAGGAAAGCACATGATATAAGCATTTTTTAGGGTTGCAGACTGGGATAGGAAAAGAGTGTATTGTTGGTATGATCTCATGCTACTAGATTTGTCTTTGAGTGTTGATTGTCTCCTGAAAGAACTTGCATTGCAAGTGTGTTGTAACCATTGTGTTAAAGATAATACATTGTGCAAGTTTTGGAGTGCTGGAGTTTTTTACCGAAAGGTTTTTCCTAGGGTATATCATTGTGTCATTCTCTATTTTTTGTATGTATGGTATATGGCTTCAATATCATTGTTAAAGTATTTAGCGAATCTAAAATTGTAAGGATTTAAAAGAATTTGCACAATACTTTCCTTTAGAGATTAGTGTAGGAAGTTGTTTCCCCACCTGAGTTTCCTTAGAAAAATAGCTATTGATTAAGAAATTAATTCAAACCAAGGTCGACTAAAAAGATCAATTGGCAATTGATAATTTTGAGGTAAAAAATAAAGTTTTTTATTTGATCAAATGGTTATTAAAATTCAAGGAAGATCGGACGATAGAGATTGAAACGTGTTTTTAACACAACTGTCGAGGAAGGATCAAGCGGGAAAATGAAGGATGGAGATTAAGCAAAAAGATTTGAAGGATGAAAATTAAATGATACATGATGTCTATATAAGAGACAAGAGATTCATTTGTGAATCATGTACACAAAATGCTGAAGCATACATGTGAAATTGATGCATGACAGATCAAACTGGTTAAATACAGAACTGAGAGTTTCTGCAGACATCACAGAGCAAAATAGAGGAAAGAGGATTACCGAGCAGAACAAGTATGATATGAACTAAAGTGAAAAATTTGATCAGAGGTATTATGTACTTAGAGTATATCTAAATATCTACAAATAAGAGTTGTATTTGAATCAGATCATTATTGCATCAGTTTAACCATTGTTACAAATAAATATTTTAACCGAGTGGGATAGTGAATCCTTATTATAACATTCAGAGAATGTTGATTATTTTCTTGTTGACCCCATAGTGAATGCATGGTCAAGAGAGAACTGGTAGTTTTAAATCCTCTAAAAAGGTCACATTTAACATGTGCATTATAACCTTTAATAGGGTTGGCTCTTCACTGAGCTCACTTCAGAAGAGTGAAAATATTTTGGGTTATTGGTCCCAGGTGATTTTTCCCTTTACAGGGTTTCCACATTAAAAATCTATGTGCCAATGTGTATGAATGTTGTGGATTTTTATTTCACTTTACACTTTATTTTATTGACCTAGATCGGTAATCACATTATTAATTTACTGATACTCGGTAGACAACTTAATAGTAAGTTTTGAAATCATAGTTTATATTTTCACCAAGCTGAGTTTTATATTTGATATTATTTTGTTATACGTCTGGAGGAATTTGGGATAGTGGGATAATTTAGTGAGGGAACTAAGTCCAACTGATTCATCCCCCCTCTTAGTTATTCTAACAATTGGTATCAGATCTATCAGTGCTTATCAAGGAGCATACAGTGCTTAAAAGAAAGTTTTCAAGGACTTGAGCTAAAGATCAAAAGATGTATAAGAGAGATGCACCTAAGATGAACAAAGACAACTTCCAGACATGGAAAAGTAGAATGAGATTATACCTATAAGGAATTGCAAGCAACATTGAAGATTTTTTGGACAATGAATTCATTCTACCTACTATAGCTTTGACAGTAAATTAGTTGAAATAAAAACATGAGCATAAACTTATCATGGTGGAGATTGCCTCTCCACTTACCAATTTTGAATTTGAGGACATCAAGAATTGTATGAGTGCCAAGCAGATGTGGGTTCAGCTTACAATATTTTATGGAGGAGATGTGAATGCACTAAGAGTGAAAGTTGAGAGCCTTTGTGGAAAGTTTGATGACATGCGAATGAAGGAAGGAGAGAAAATCACACAATACAGTACCCAACTTAAATAAGTTGTGAATGCTATTTGAATATTTGAAGGCACAATTGGGAGTAATATTCTTAGAACTCTATTGCCTATTTATTCTATAAGAGTCTCTGCAATACACGAAATGAGAGCTACACCTAGAAATAACATTATTGTTGATAGTCTTGTGGGAAGATTGATTTCTTTTGAGATGAATAACTTTGATAACATTATTGTACCATCTGTGGAGTCTGCATTTATGTCTAATTTGAAAATTAGCAAATCTAGTAGCAAACACATAATCAAAAATAAAAGTGATAGTGATAGTGATGACAAGGAACTTGATGAACTTGAAGCTTTAATGGTTAGAAGATTACATAGAGGTAAAGGAAGATATAAAGGTAAACTACCTTTAATATGCTTTAACTGTAAAGAGACTGGCCACTTTGCGGAAAGATTCCCTAACAAGAAGAATGATGATAGAAATGATAGATCTAATGATAGAAAGGATGAGCGTGACTTTAGAAGCAACAAACACTATGACAAAAGAGATAACTGAGATTACAAGGATAAAGGTAAGAAAGCATGTTACATTGCTGAAGATAATAATAACAGTGGATCTAACATTGATGAAGATATTGAGACAGTGTTTGTATCCTTAAAAGATGATTCAGATGAAGATGAAAGGTATGTAGAAACAACACTTATGTCTAAAGTTAGTAAACATGATATTTGGGTTTTTGATAGTGGATGTACACATCACATGACTGGTGACAAAGGAAAATTTGAATTTTTTGAACATTATGATGAAGGATCAGTAAGAATGAGAAATGATACACCCTACCAAGTAAAAGGAAAAGGTAATATTATGTTGAACAATCAAATCAAATGTGAAAATGCTCATTGGGTAAAAGGACTTAACTATAATTTGCTGAGTATTTTACAGTTGAATAACACTAGACACCGAGCTGCATTTGAGAATAGAAAAGAAAGAATCTATAATGGAAAAGGAAAATTGATCGGTGTTGGTGAACAATCAAGAGGTAACATATTCTATCTTGACACAGCTAAAACTACTTGTTTATTAGCAAAGAATGAAGCTATATGGTTATGGCATAAAAGACTTTGTCATGTAAATTTTGACAACATGGTTAAGATTAGTAGAAAAAGATAAGTTAGAGGCTTACCGAGCTTATCTAAACTAGACCATGTAATGTGCAAAAATTGTCAAATGGGTAAGATGTCAAAATCTAGTTTAAAGAGAAAGAATTTCTCATCAAATGACATTTTGGAGTTAGTTCATACAAACTTATGTGGACCAATGAGAACACAAAGCTATTTTGGGGACAAATATTTTATTTTATTTTTTGATGACTACTCTAGGATGATGATTGTAATATTTCTAAAAGAGAAATCTAAAGCATTTAAGATGTTTAAGTTGTATAAGGAAAAATTGGAAAAAGAAACTGGTAGAGATCTGAAGTGTTTGAGATCTGATAAAGGAGATGAATTTAATTTTGATGAGTTCACTAACTTTTGTAATGAGTATGGAATCAAAAGACAAGTTTCTATACCGAGGACACCATAGCAGAATGGTATTGCTGAAAGAAGGAACAAATCAATTGTTGATTGTGCTAGAACATTGATGATTGAAAAGAAAGTTGCACAAGCATACTAGAGAGAAGCAGTTATCACAGAAGTCTACACACTGGACCAAGTACAACTAAAGAAATATTCAAACAGAACACCTTATGAGCTATGGTATGGTAATACTCCCAATGTGAGCTATTTTATAATATTTATAAGTAGGTATTATATTTTGAAAGATGATCAAAATGGAAAATTTGATTCAAAAAGTGATGAAGGAATATTTCTAGGATATTCTACTAAGAGTAAAGCTTACAAATGTTTAAACAAGTCAAATAACAAAATCATTGAGAGTGCAAATATGAAAGTTGATGAATTTGCTGAGATAAATGATGAAGACAACATGAAAGAATTGGAGGACTATAGTAGATTTTTTTACTTGGAAGAGCCTAACACTATACCGACGTAGATGCCTAATATTACCGGGAAATAGACTAATGTTACCGGGCAACAGAATAATGTCACCGGGCAACAGATAGCACAGACCGAGAATCAGGAAAATGTTGAAATAGAATATTATGAACCTGAAGACAATGTATATACTAAAGAAGATGATGAAGGACCAAGAATGGAACCTATACTTGCTAAATATGTAAGAAGACACCATCCACAAGATCAGATTATTAGAGATAAAAGAGAAAGCATATTGAAAAGAAGTAAGTTCAGATATGAGACTTGTTTAATTTGTGAATTTGAGCCTAAGAATGTTAAAGATGCATTAGAAAATGAAGAATGGTTTAATGCCATGAATGAAGAAATTGAGAAGATACAGAAAAATAAGACATGGACATTAGTACCGAGACTGAGTGATAAAAATATCATTGGCACCAAATGGATTTTCAAAAACAAATTAAATTAAGATGGGAATGTAATCATAAATAAAGCAAGATTAGTTTGCAAAGGTTATGCACAAGAAGAAGGAATTGACTATGGAGAAACTTTTGCACCCATTGCTAGACTTGAAGAAGTAAGGATACTACTTGCATATGTTGAATATAAAGGATTCAAGGTATATCAGATGGATGTGAAATCTGTATTTTTGAATGGAATACTTGAAAAGGAAGTATACATTGAACAACCTGAAGGATTTCTTGATCTTGATTAGACACACATGGTATGTAAGTTACATAAAGCTTTATATGGACTCAAGCAAGAACCAAGAGCATGGTATGAAAGACTTCATTCTTGTCTAATAAGTATTGGATTTATTAGAACTAGTGACAACATCAATTTGTATTTAAAAGTAGGAAACGATGATAAGACACTTATTGCTCAAATATTTGGAGGTAATGATAACTTATGCACTTCATTTGCTGATGAAATGAGGAAAGAATTTGAGATATCGATGTTTGGTCAAATCAAATTTTTTCTAGGTTTGCAAAGTTTACAACAAACTGCAGGAATATACATTATTCAATCAAAATACATGAAGGAAGTACTAAAGACATTCTATATAGAAGAATAAAAACTAGTCGGAACACCTATGGTGACTAGATGATAACTGACAAAAGAGGACAAGACACTTGAGGTAAATCAAACCTTGTATAGATCTATGATTGGTAAATTGATGTACGTTGTACACAAAAGACCAAATATAGCACATGCAGTGGGAATAGTTGTAAAAAATTTTGCTAGCCCCAAAGAGTCACATATGACTGCTGTTAAAATAATTTTTTAGATATTTGAAGAATACTGAGGATTATGGACTATGGTATAAAAGAGAAGGAAAATTTAAATTAAAAGTCTATAAAGATGTTGATTGGGCTATAAATTTAGATGAAAGAAAGAACACTACTGATGGAGCACTCTTTATTGGAGAAAAAATAGTTACTTCGATTAGCAAGAAGCAAGGATGCATATCACAATCAACTGCAGAAACAGAGTATGTTGTTGTTACGCAAATTATTCTAACATAGCATGGATAAAACAATTACTAAAAGGAATGAATGAGGAGATCACTAAACCAATGATGATTTATTGTGATAACAAAAGTGCTATAAATATTTCAAAGAATCCAGTGATGCATGCAAAGACAAAGCACATATCTATAAAGTATCACTACTTGAGGGAAAAGTACAAGACAAAAAACTACTACTAGAATATGTACAATCATGGGAAAAACTTGTAGAAGTATTCACAAAACTGTTACCGAAGGATATATTTGAGTACTTAAGAGGTATACTAGGGTTTCATCCCTTGTCTATTGGAAACTAAAGAAGATTAGGAGGTTGCATCAACCTACATGAAATCAGAATATTAATCATGACGTTGATGCAAAAGCTGAACTAGACCCAAACAAAGATATCAGTACAAAACAAAAGGTGCCTACTACACCAAATAAAAGAGAAATTTTATTTTAGCTACTGAAGAGATATATATTTATTTTTGGCATTGTTGTCAAAGGGAGAGAAAGTCATGAAATATGAAGGGAGATTCAAGTCATATGTATCCATTTAAGAGAGAAAAGAGAAAGGGAGAGACATATCTAATCTACATAGAGATTCAAGAACTAAAAGGACAAAAAAAAAGGGAGAGTCTGCACAGTGAATATTTTGTTTATATTGACACAGATTATATTCAAGCTAGGGAGAGCTACTAAATGTTTGCAGTTGTAGAACAAAAGTTTAGTATTTGTTGTATGGAAATTTATATTCCATATTTTATATTTTGTTGTCATTAATGCCAAAAGGAGAGATTGATGAACAACAACTGATTATATGTTTGAATTCATTTATTGATATTCAATCGAGTTGCAGAAATGATGATAAACATTATCAGTTAATGTATTGTCATTGATGTTAACTTATTTGAGTATTATTATGGTGGAAAATGTTTGTTATGTATTAAATATTTGGAATAACCAATATTTATGTGGTTAGAAAAATGAGAGTTATGTATGCACCGAGTAGCAGAGTAAACCGAGTAAAACATAGTGTATACCGAGCGCCAGTGTTAACTAAGCAAGGGATTGCCAACACAACTATTGATTAAGCAATTAATTCAAACCAAGGCCGACTAAAATGTTGAGCTTAAAAATGATGATTTTGAGGTAAAAGATAAAAAAAATTATTTAATCAAATGGTTATTAAAATTCAAGGAAGATTGGACAACAGAGATTGAAATGTGTTTTTAACACAACTTCCAAGAAGGATCAAGCAAGAAAATGAATGATGGAGATTAAGCAGCAAGATTTGAAGGATGAAAATTAAATGATACATGATGTCTATATAAGAGACAAGAGATACATTTGTGAATCATGTACACAAAATGTTGAAGCACACATATGAAATTGATGCATGACTAATCAAACTAGTTAAAGATAGAACTAAGAGTTTCTGCAGATATCGTCGAGCAAAACAGAGGAAAGAGGATTACTGAGCAGAACAAGTATGATATGAACTAAAGTGAACAAATTAATCAAAGGTATTATGTACATAGAATAGATCTAAATATCTGCAAATCAGAGTTGTATTTGAATCAGATCATTATTGTATCAGTTTAACCATTGTTACAAATAAATCTCTTAACCGAGTGGGATAGTGAATCCTTATTATAACATTCAGAGAATGTTGATTGTTTTCTTGTTGACCCCATAGTGAATATATGGTCAAGAGAGAACTGGTAGTTTTAAATCCTCTAACAAGATCACATTTAACAGTGTGCATTGTAATCTTTAATAGGGTTGGCTCTTCACCGAGATCACTTCAGAAGAGTGAAAATATTTTGGGTTACCGATCCCAGGTGGTTTTTCCCTTAACAAGGTTTCCACGTTAAAAATATATGTGTCAATGTGTATGAATGTTGTGGATTTTTATTTTACTTTACACTTTATTTTATTGACCTAGATTAGTAATCATAGTATTAATTTACTGATACTCGGTAGACAACTTAACAGTAAATTTTGAAATCATAGTTTATATTTTCACCAAGCTGAGTTTTATATTTGATATTGTTTTGTTATACAACTTGAGGAATTTGGGACTGTAGGATAATTTAGTGAGGGAATTGAGTCTAACTTATTCACTCCCCCTCTCAGTTATTCTAATAGACAAGATCAAGATTAAGAGATGAAATTTGTTTGATTTCTCAAGTTGAACGAAAAACTACTGATGAGGCATGTAGAGATGAATCTTGAGCTAAGGCTATGTAGGAAGAATTGGAACAAATAAAGAAAAATAACACTTGGGAATTAGTTCCTAGACCTAAAGGTAATAATGTTATAGGAACTAATGGTTTTGAGAAACAAGATGAATGAAGAAGGAATGGTTGTAAGAAATAAGGCAAGACTGGTTTGTAAAGGCTACTCGCAACAAGGCATAGACTTTGAAGAAATATTTTCTCTTGTTGCTAGGCTTGAGGCTGTAAGATTATTTATTTCTTATGTTGCACACAAAGACTTCAAAGTATATCAGATGGATGTGAAATCTGCATTTATGAATGTAGATCAAGAAGAGGAAGTATATATTGAACAACCTGATGGATTTCATCTGACAAATGATGAGGACATGGTTTGCGAGTTGAAGAAGGCTTTGTATGCACTAAAACAAGCACCTAGAGCATGGTATGATACATTGGACATGTATCTACTTTTTCTTGGTTTCAGAAAAGGTAATGCAGATAGTAAGTTGTACTTAAGAACTAGTGAACGTGGAATTTTAATAGTTGAAGTTTTTGTAGATGATATCATTTTTGGAGGGAATGATGAAATAAATAAAAAGTTCTCTAAGGAAAAGGAAAATGAATTTTAGATGTCGATGATTGGTGAGATAAAAAAATTTCATTGGGCTGCAAATCAATCAGAACAAGAATGGTATTTCTATTTCTGGGACCAAGTATATTAAGGAAATGTTGAAAAAGTTTGGAATGGAAGATTTTAAACCTGTTGGAACACCTATGGTTACTAGTCATGAGCTTACTACTATTGATGAATCTCAGAGTGTTTTTCTGACAAAGTACATTTCTATAATTGGAGGCCTATAATATCTCAATCACACTAGACCAAATATTGCTAATGCAGCTGGAATTATAGCAATATATCAAGCAGATCCTAAAGAGACACACCTTGGTGCTATAAAAAGAATATTTAGATATATGAAAGGAACGCTAGATTATGGCTTATGGTATAAAAAAAAATAGATTATTTTATTTTTCATGCTTATACTGATGCTATTTGGGTAGGAAATATTGATGACAAAAAGAGTGCAAGTGGTGGTGCATTCTTTCTTGGGAAAAGATTAGTTTCTTGGCTAAGTAAAAAATATGACTACGTAGCCCAATCTACTGTTGAATCGGAGTATGTTGTTTCTTCTATAAATTGAACACAAATTGTTTGGATGAAGCAAATGTTGAAGGATATTGGGATAATGTTTGATGAGCCAGTGGTTATCCATTGTGATAACACGAGCACAGTGAATATGTCAAAAAATATAGTTATGCATTCAAAGATTAAACATATTTTGATTAAGTTTATTGGAAAGTGATAAATTTTGTGTTATGATTCACTTTTTGGTTGTCATTTATGGCAACACATCTGGCATATTGATCGGTTGATCTAGAGTTAAGTTTTGGTGACTCTATTCTGAAATCAACTAAATACAGAGCAAAAATACAGAGGTATTTTGGGTATCAAAGATCGAGAAAGATAAGTTATGACATGCAAGCTTAGAGGGAGATACTATGGAGAATTTATGACCTTCCTCTAAGATAAATTTCATTTTGGTAAAGTTTATAGAGAGTTACAGTGAAATAAAGACAAGCAACAGTAGCAGAACAGTGATACAGATCTGTTGAACTGAAGCGATGATTTTGGGATTATGACATGGACTCCTGGCAAGCTAAGATAGATTATGTTCTGTATTTTGATTATGTAAGAGCGCCAACTATGTATTTGATATTTTCTTTATCAAATGTATTTTGTATTGAGATTCGACTATGTAATATTTAGCTAAAGAGCTGACTTAGCAAAGATAAAGAACACTTTGTAACATAAATATATTGTAAGAGTTGTATGCTTAGTTGGCCCCTAACAGGGTGTTGTATACCTTTAACAGGTTGTTATTCCTCTAACAAGGAATTGTACTATGTAATATTCAACTCCTAACATGGCTAGGTCTCCTAATGGGGACACTATACTTTAGTGCATGCTTGTGGGTATCATCCCCACCAGGGTTTTCCCTTGGCCAGGGTTTCCTCGACAACAAATAATGGTGTTATGAGTGCTATGTTATTTGTTTATGTTCCTTTTATTCTAGTATACTTATGGTTTATGTTGAACTGGTTCAAATTTTATTTTAAGTGTTGTAATATTGATTCACCCCCCTCCCTATATTACCTGATCCTAAAAATTGGTATCAGAGCTTTTGGCCCTTGGAGAGAAAGCTTAACATCTTAAGAGAGATCAGAATGGATTCAAATAATTTATAGGAGAATTTTGAAGTTGTACTTGAAGACCTTGATAAAGTTAAAGCTGAGAATGAAGACCTGAGATACAATCTAAGGAAAGCAGATGGATTCATAAAGAAATTGAAAGAAAAACTTGAGATTTCAAGAAGTCAGAGACAAGATCTTGTGGTTCTAGATAAAAGAAGACTTAGACAATGACAATTCAGATCAGATAAAGCAACTTGAAAAAGAGAATGACACTTTGAAGCTTGATAATAAAGGAATGGCTAAAGAAATTCAACAAGAGAAAGATGCTAAAGACAAGATTGAAGAAGCTTTGAATAATGAAAATGTTTTGATGGAGCAAATGAAGAATGAGGCTTACCATTATAAAAACAAGTATCTAGAATTGGAGAAATACAATCAGATTATAAAAGGTGAACTTGTTGAAGCAAAGAGACATATTGAGAAACTTCACTCTAGCAGTGATTTGATCGATGAACAAAGAGACAGAAAGAAACCTAAAGGTGATATGACTGGTATTGGCTTCAATGAAGTTGAATGCTCAAAGAATCAAGAAGAGAAACCAGATGGGAAGATTGATGCACAAAAACCTACTCTTAAAGAACCTAAAGAGTATATCAGACCTTTCAGAGGTAGATGCTTTGGTTGTAACAAGTTTAGACACGAGAAAAGAGACTGCAGAGGTAATGTCCCCTTTAAGACTTTTTCTTGTTATTGTTTTAATTGCAATGCATATGGGCACAAGAAGGAAGGATGCAGGAACTCAATTAATCTGGATATAGAAAAGATAATAAAGGAGAACATACTACGAAACCTACATGTTATAGATGTAATAACATTGGACACATTGCAAACCTGCAAGTAAATCAGGATAGAAGACCTCCTATATGTTACAAATTCAACAATCCAGGTCATCTAGCAATGTTTTGCAGGTATAATAGAGTAAACCATAGAAGAGTACCACCTCCTATAAATACACAAAAGAATGGCAATGATATTAGTAAGAGAATTGCAGATTTAAAGAATGACTTTGACAATTGTTTCAAGAAAGTAGAAGATAACAATAGTAGAAAGATATGGAAAATTAAGGAGACAAGTGATATATTGGCTTAGGGAGAGACAGTAGATGCTACTCGATCTTTGGCTGATGTTTACAAAGCTAAATCGGCCTAATTGGTCGATCATGGCCTTAGGGGGAGCATTGGATAAAGATATCAGAATATATCCCACCCTTATTATGTGGATTGAGCCCTAGCGAGCTTAGTAGTGATCATGGCCAACATCATGGAATATATATTTAAGAGCGCAACATCAAACAATGCATATATTTTGATCACGAGATTTATAGCCGACTAGAAAGCATTGGGTATACGAGATTTTAATGACTTAACATTGTATAAATCACCTAATGATTATCTATTTCCTTACTATTTGATGAAGAGAGACCTAAGGAAATCAGAGAGCAAAGATATTCAAACTATCTAGCAATTACCTTACGTGATCGATTGAAGAAAATACTCGGATTTCAGTGTGTGAAAGGTATTTACATCATCTACTTATAAAGAAACTATGGATGCCCCTATGATATATGATGTTGTGGATAGACCTAGGTATAAATTAAAGAAACATCCTTTCAAATCTTGTGAAGAAGACCCTAAAGGAGCATTTTCTCAGACACCTCACAGCGTATTTCATGTAGAAGACATTAGGGCATACATTCATTGAAAATATGACATACTGGGTATTGATGAAATTTCTACTGAAATGGAATACATGACTGATAATGGTATTATAAGAGATTAATTCAAACATGTTAATGAGTTAAGCATTATGAAAATTATGGATTTATACAAACTCAACGAAGAAGAATGGATTAAGATATTGTGTAGTAGACTTCATGATCAGTTTATTTGGATAGGCGAACAACCTGTGAAGATATGTAGTGACTTGATACATAATATTACTTGATTAGACAATACTTGAAGCATTCATGTAGCAGAGAAACATGTTAAGAAGCAAGTTGAAACCCTAATGCATTCAAAATGGGATAGGTGATCCATGATAGTGAATGACATATTTCAGTAGGATGTGAGATTGATTACTATGATACTTGGTTACAAATTCTACTATAGTAGTAGACCTAACTCTATATCTGCTGGAGTTATTATGATGGCCTACAGAATGGTGAAAGAAAACACAAAGTATAATCTATGCGAAGTGTTGGCACAACATTTTTTGGAAAATGTGAAGCTGATAAAGAAAGAAAAATGCAAAAACTTCAAATTTGGTTCACTAATAATGCATATGTACATACACATTGAGCACAAATTTCCAGGAATGCACCCTAGTGGTTGGAGAAAAGGGATACCTACTGGTATTCAGATTTCACAGAGTTATCGAAGACAAAATAGTACATGGGTTGATGGAGATTTATTTGGTATGATCAAAATTCTTCAGAGGAAAATGAAAGAAAGGTACTTGATTCCTAAATATTTAGTTGAGAAATATAAGGATATAATATTTTTCATGGTTGAAACCAATTGTGTATGCTTTGAGGCAGTTTTTGCAAGAAAGAAGTGGTGTTATCGTATGGGATATGAAGTAATTTTAGAAGTACTGACCATGCAGATCAAACATTTTCTTGCATCTGAGATAGATACATCTGAGAAGAGATGGGTACCTATGAAGAAAAATTAGTTGAAGTGAGATAAGAACAAACCAGAGGCTTAAGGAAAAGAAAATTTGAAAACATTATTCATGAATGTGGAGTTAAGGAAGGATTGACTGAGGAAGAGTTGAGGGAAGTAAAGAGGAAACTGGCAGAATGATCTTCTGGATTGGCAAGTGCTATTACTTCATCACTTCCACTTCCTAAAGTTGTGATGGTAGTTGTTGCACCTACTAGAGTCATTGATGTAGACACCCCTTCTTCATCACAGCAGACCTCGCAGGTAGTAGAACTGGTTCCTAGAGTGAGCACTAGATCCTCTAGACAAAAATCACCACCTAAAGAACTAAGGACTATGAGAGAAGAGAAAATATCAGTAAGAGATAAACCTATATGGAAACTTGACTTGAAAATGATTGAGAAGAGATAAATTAAGCAGGGAAAGCTGGTTACAATAGGCAAATATTATAACACGTATGAAGAAAATGACAAACTTAAGATTAAATATATGTAGTAAATCATTTACTTGTTTTTAAGAAGAATCTATTGGAGATTGAGGGAAGTGTACCTACGGATTTGTATGGGATATTAGAGATAAGGAAACAGCTAGCACACATCGAATGATACTATCATGAGTCAAGTAATTGATAAAATGTTACCTGTAGTTTCTATGCAAGAGAGACAAACTGCTTGCTAAACTAAAACCTTTATTGAGGACAAAGGCAAGGTTAGTAAAGATTATGGCAAGGAAGTATGAAGATGTTACTGAAGAGAATGAGAGACCATTGGATCAGATACTTATGTCATCGATTCTTGAGAATACTGCACCTACTAAAATTGCAATGCTTACATCCTTAGGAATGGGAGAGAGTTCCAAGAGAGTTGACAAAAGTGTTGAGCAAAGTGAAGATGTTATGCATCCAGATTTCTATGTTTCTAGTGTGCCTATAACACTTGACACTTCTCATGATGAGAAGGATCCTTTTGAAGGAAACATTGAAAAATGTTATGGCAGAGAATGAAAAACAGAAGGATGAAGAATGCAAAGAGGAAGAACAAAGAGAGGAAGTATAGAAAGAAATAGAGTAGAAAGAAGAAGAAGAAAAAGATGAAGTGAAAACTGAGGTAAACACATCTTCTATCTTATTGTTGGCAAGAAAATAAAAACATATAGATGTTGATGTTGATCGTATGGATGAGTATGAGTTGGTGAGCTTAGCTTTCACTGCACTTACTAAAGCAAAGGATAGATTGGAGTAGAAGAGTAACAAGAAGACTAAGGTAATGGCTAGAGCAATCGTTACTATGAACAAATTGCTTCCAGTACCTATTTTTTCTAGAGTAGAGATGATATAGAAAACTTGAAGATGGCACTTGATGAGTTTGATGGTCATTATGAGAACTTGGTGAAGATTACAGAAGAAAATAAAGAGAAGAACTACTCAGAGAAGAAATTATTTGAAATTTGTCAGTCTATCTCATGGTACTTGGGCATTCTGAGAAATATGATAGCAAATGCTAAGAGTTGTATTAAACATGGAAGAATACTATTTAGTTATTACATAAATCCTATCAGGCATGTTCAAAACATTGAAGACATTATTGCCAAGGACAGGGCAACCTTGAACAGTATGATGGACAGTTGTGATACCTCTTCACAATTTTTAATGGAGTTGGACAAAGAAGCAATAAGAATTTTGGCTAAACTAAATGTATTGGATATTGAGAAAGGGGGAGTCATAACAAGGTTTGGTTTGCTAAAGAGTTTAATCACTCCTAAGCTATCAATTATTGAAGCTCACTTATCTGACATGGAGAAGACTGCAGAATCATTGGCTAACTATATGCCAATAGAGTTTAAAGAAGTAGATATAGCATCATTTTCATTGAATGGAGTAGTTCATGTTAGTGAGCTATTGATTAAGTCATGGAGTATAGAAGTGAAAATCTTGGAAGATTCTTTTCAAGATATTCTGAAATTGGTGAGTAAGCACTAGTCTTATTACCTTTTTTTGCACCTTTGTCATTGTTTTCAAAGGCGGAGAAGAGAGAAGAGAAAAATTAATAGGGGAGAAGAGGAGAAGATAATGTATAAGGGAAAAGAGAAAAACAAAATAGAGGAAGAAGAAGAAACTGTTTTGTTTTGTTGGAACACTTAGTCATTTTTTTTGTTACGTGTTTCCATCAATGCCAAAGGGAGAGATTGTTGGCAAGTGATCAATTTTGTGTGTACTGATTCACTTTTTGGTTGTCATTTATGGAAACACATCTGGCATATTGATCAATTGATCTCAAGTTAATTTTTGGTGACTCTATTCTGAAATCGACTAAGTATAGAGCATAAATACAAAGGTATTTTGGGTATCAAAGATTGAGATAGACAAGTTATGACATGTGAGCTTAGAGGGAGATACTATGGGGTATTTATGACCTTCATCTAAGATTGATTTCATTTTGGTAAATTTTGCAAAGAGTTACAGTGAAATAAAGACAGGCGACAGTAGCAGAATAGTGATACAGAGCTATTGAACTAAAGCGATGATTTGGGGAGTATGATGTGGACTCCTGGCAAGCTAAGATAGACTATGTTTTTATTTTGATTATTTAAGAGCGTTGACTATGTATTTGATATTTTCTTTATCAAATGTATTTTTTATTGAGAGTCGATTATGTAATATTTAGCTAAAGAGCTGACTTAGCAAAGATAAAGATATATATATATATATATATATATATATATATATATATGAAGATATTTTATAGACAAAAGAATGTGATGGATATGATATGGTTTTGGGAGAAGAGAATGGAAGAGTAGAGGATGACACAGATCATTGAAGAGCTATAACAGGAACTATCTAAGCATAGTTGATGCCTATTTTTTTTATTACTCAGAACACTTTGTAACAGAAATATATTGTAAGAGTTGTATGCTCAATTGGCCCTAATAGGGTGTTGTATACCTTTAACAGGGTTGTTATCCCTCTAACAAGGAATTGTACTAAGTAATATTCATCTTCTAATAGGGCTAGGTCTCCTAACAGGGACACTATACTTTAGTGCATGCTTGTGGGCATCATCCCCACTAGGGTTTTCCCTTAGCCAGGGTTTACTCAACAACAAATAATGGTGTTATGAGTACTATGTTATTTATTTATGTTCCTTTTATTTCAATATGCTTATGGTTTAAGTTGAATTGGTTCAAAGTGTATTTTAAGTTCTTTAATACTGATTCACCCCCCCCCATCTAAGTATTACCTAATCCTAACATAAGTATCATTTCTTGAGAGACAAGGTTGTAGAGAAGGAGATTAGATTGGATTATATCAGCGCAAAGGAATGAATACCAGATATATTTATAAAACCTTTTTCCAAAGGATGCCTTTGCTTATCTTAGAGGTATGCTTGGGGTGAGAGCCCCTCCTTGCAAGAACTAAATTGATACAAGAATGCATCATTCGAATGGATTTTAGAGCTATATCATTTTCTGGACTTGATGTATGGATCTACTCCTCAGGGGTAGTGATCGCGGAAACAATATAGAAAACATTTGGGTGATTATGCACCTGGTTGTTGAAGATTTGAAAAAGATACACGTTACAGAGGAAAGATGGTCAGAAGTACTCTAATGGCACCCTTTTCCATTAATTTTAAAGGAGGAGAGATTCTATGAAGAGAGACTGTGAAAATCCCTACTGTTTTAGGGAGAACTGTGAAGAGGATATTGAGAAGATTGTATTCAGCTAGGTACCTTTTACATTGATTTATTTTCTAATATATTGTCATCAATGCCAAAGGAAGATATTTTTGGAATTGGTTTATGTTATTGTTGTTGGAATTCATGTTTTGTAACCGATGTCAACATATGTTTCTATTGAGACAGAACAGACTGGTAATTACTATTACTTAGATGGCTGACAGAAGTGTATGGGTACTGTACGGTTTATTCAGAGCATGTAAAGATGAGGATGTGTATAGGGATGTATTTTTATCTTATGTCTAAGGTCACTTGTCTTAATATTATAGATGGACTAAGTTACAGTTGTTTTAGTGAAGATTGGGTACTGGACAGTGACAGTGAACTATGACAGAGTTAGTCTCTGATGTTTTAGGATAACTTGCATGTGATATTGATTCATGTTATGAGAGCTTGAGGAATGAAAAAAGACATTTTGAGGAATGGTTTTTATGATTCTTGGGTTGCTATACTCTTGGTGACATCAGCTATGGTGTGTGTTCTAGAGAAGACCTATTTGGGGCCGACTTCAAAGATGGAGTGTTTATTATGGATTGTGAGCATGGATTATGGATCTTGAATCATATTTGATGAGTTTTAATTGATGTTTACTTATTCTAGGTACTATGTGTATCTTAGAAAGGGGTTATGTAATTATTTGTGAATTGGGGAAGCCTTAATTGGCCGACCTAATTGCTTACTGTAAACCTGTATAAAAGAAATTTGTTTTCTTTTGTGGAAAGTGTGGTAACAGCGAAGTGTGGAAGCTGTGAGATTTTTGTGTGAAGTCTTTTGGATGTAAAGAGGAGGTTCTGATTAAGAGATTTCATTGGAACTGACCAAGCAAAGACAATTTCTATCAGATAGTTCATTGGATTATATATTTCATATACACTGTTATTTTGAACAGTAAGTCCTAAACGTGGATTTAACCTTCTTTAGGAAGTGTGCCTAGGAAGTGAGCCTTGTTAGTGTATGAGTTAATTTTGGCCTTCTCAATCAACCACACACTTCAACATAGTCCTTCTTCACCAGGTGCAAACAAGACTGAATATGAGTTATTCATCCTGCCTGTCTGCGTGATTCGACCTGTTGCCTT
>MU223063.1:1360685-1399921 GCA_018584345.1 Thuja plicata | reverse complement strand
GAAGAAGAGATTGCCAAATTAAAAGAAGAATTGGAAGAAAGTAAAAAGGAGAGAACTCCAATCCTTGAAGAGGCAGCCAATGTTGTGACAGATGTTGTCAAAGGTGCTAAGGAAGACTCTGCATTGGTAGAAACATAGTCAAAGGATGTATCACAGGAATAGGGCATGAATGCTATGTCTGTCATGTTACTCATATTGCAGCACGGGATTGAATTCTTGAAGAAAAAAATTGATGTAGTATATACATTATATGGATCCCTGCAAGAGGCCTCAAAGAGAGCTGCGGACGCTATGGTTTTCCTAGAGCCCACCTTAAAACTTTGGTCAGGGAAGGAAAGAATTTTAGATAAACTCAAAATAGCTATGTTATATAGTGATTATTTCCTAGACAAAGTAATAGATACCATTGATATGGTAAATAAGTTGAATGATACTTTTTCCTTTTTTAATGGCAAATCTGATTTGATAAACAGTAACTTGCAACTGTTTGGTGATCAATGTCCACCATTGATCCCAAAGATTTATGAGGAAATAGGGGTGTTGAAAGCACAATCAGATTGGGAATCTAGTTTTGATGCCATACTGGGAAATCAAGATATAAAGCTACATCTAGAAAAGGACACGAATGCAGAATATTGCAATGAACTGATCGATAGCTTTTGCAAAGTTGAAAGAGATATGGCCAAATTTGTGTCCGAGGCCAGAACTGCCATGGATGCCAGGTGGGTGGAAGTTGTTGCTAGACTAGAAGAAGAGAAGACTTTTGATTGGCCCACCATCAAGGAAGTGAACAGATGGGAGGCAAAGCTTAAAGGATGAAAGAAATATGGTTAAGCCACAAAAAACAAAACATGTTCAGGCTTTGCAAATAAGCTACCACCCGTGTTCGGTTATAAAATTTTGTTTCTAGTTCATTGCAAAGTGGTTGCAAAAAGTTTTGTAAACCTTCCCAGTATGTCGGTAGCTTGTTGCATCCTTATGCTATAAAAGGATTCCAAGACTACTAGGAAGGGGATAGTCATTTTTATGTTTGAAAGGAATACTAAGACAATTGTAAACTTTGGTTTTGAGAACCAATATAGTAGGTCTTTTTGGAGAAATGTCTATTGAATGTAGCAAGTGATGATGACTTTTGAATAAAATCCAGTTCACAGTTTTTGAAGCATTTAATGGGTTTTCTGTCTTCATTTTAGCATTCTGAATTTTGTCTAAATTGAATGTTCTAGGAATGTTTCAATTTATATATCTGTCAGGAAGATTATGAAATACTTCTAAGGTTATTTCAAGGAAAGAATATTAAAAATACCTTAGAGATACTTCAATAAATTTCAGGGTATAAAATGAATTTGATGGATTTATTTGGCTAAGTGTACTGAGGTAGATGTATAAGGTATATCTATGTTTGTATCAGATCCTGTAAATTGCCTTAAGTTTTATCCCTAGTCATGCTGGTTAAAACTATTCACATATGACTCCATGCCCTAGGATTGAAGCACTGGTCTATTTTTAATTTAATCAAATGACTATCATTATTAAAATCAATCTTTACTTTCAGTCTGGTCTATTTTAGTAAAAGTTTCAGTAACCAGTTCCTGTAATTCCATAAATAACAAACTAGAATAATTTAGTGATTTCATTATTCTAAGTTTTAAAGGGTAATCCTGCCTGAGTTAGTGGAGCTCAAAGTGTAGGAGGTTCTGAAACCTTGTTTCTTTTGTTCTACTTTGTGCTTGGTCAGTATCAGGGATAAATAGAGTGAACCCTCTGAGGAATATTTTCATGTCAGCAAGAAAAGGAAACAACAGGTGGCAAGATCAAGGAAGAACTCAAAAGTACAATACCTAAGGGCTAGACCTAATGCCTCGGGGGCTCATTATAGATGGCCTTGCCTATGTAACTCACAAAGACATCATAGTTCAAGTTTAACTTTAAAACTAGTCTTTTAAAGGATGGTATCCTATCAAACCTTACAAACAAATGGTATCCTATTAAGCCTCTTTATCCAAAGGGTATTGTTAGCGAACATATTTTTCTTTCTAAAAAAACCCTTTTAAGTTTCTCTCTATTGCCCTTAAAACACAAACTATCTCTAACAGTTGGGTAAATATCTTTTAGGATCACTTCCCTCTGAATTTTGTTACAGGTACAGCTTCCTAATATGATTTTCAATGAAATTTGCCAATAGTTCAATCGGTTAGCTTTTAACCCGAAAGCTTATAAAGGCTGCAATATCATTCTTTGATGATATGCTACTAAGCAATTGTAAAGGAAATAAAACCAAATAAGTATGGGAAGAAAAACATAGTTACTTCCACAATTGCATTTCATGAAACATAAACAACTTTCAGATAAAGATAACAGAAGATAGATAAAATCCAGAATTCAAATATTATGTACCAACAGACATATATATAACAGGATAAACAAGATGTCAACATAGGACACCTTGCTTTTGGTTTTCAAATAACACAGATTCAATAAACCTCACTGTAATATATTTTAGAATTTATTGCACAGGCAATTTGCATGAAATCTATTCCTTCCATAACATTCAATAATCAAAAACTATTACTATCAAAATCTATTATCTATCAGCAATGAGTTTTTCAAACCCTTTAAAAGTTTTAGTAGCTAAAATAAATAGTATCAGAGCACCAAGAGGTCTCCCAAAAAACACGACATCTCAGGAAATCAGTTATGTAACTAAACCAGCAGAAAAAGGACACACATCCTCCAGAGTTTGCATGTTAACCAAGTAAAACTATATAACTAAATCTGGCTCCTTGTCTACAACATGATCCTCACTCCCCATTGGACTCCCTTCTTCTTCAGTAACTAATTGCAAAGGTTTCCATTCTTTATATGATTGTACCATCTCCTTCGTGAGCGACAGATGCAGGATCTTAGAATTTACTATCCGAGCCATAGAGGCATCTTTACTCCATCTCAATTTCTTCACCTTTTCAATGACAATGGGCAGTTGATCCACACACAGATATAGCATAGATTTAATCCTTGCCATCTGAGTTAAGTCAAAGGCTTTAGGATTAATCTTTCCCCTGATAGTCTTTATTGCGGAGTCGAAAGCATCAAGAGCGCCCTTCAATTCTTTCTCACCATAAACTGATGGATAGGTATAAGTAAAATTGATCACTTTCAACTCATTTCGGGCAGCCTTTTGAATCTTCTTAGCTTCTGACTCATATTCTTTATTTTTTGAAATGGTGCTCCTTATTAGAATGATGTGCCAACTAATGTTCTTCCTAAGAATGAAGAAAGTGGATTCTTCAGCACCTTTAGGGACTTTTTAGAGAAGAATTTGTTGAAACCATGCCTCTTTATCTCCATAAATTTGGTCATTGCCAACACCCAAGTTTGTTCCTCTCCATCCCAGACCTGGCGTTGGGCTTGCAATTCTCCCATTACCGCCTCTGTGTCATGAATAACTAAGTGCAAATCCTTGATATATTATCTGCCATTGTTAAGCACTTGTTAAATCCACTCATTAACTGAGGAGACCAATGTGCGACCCCTATGAACTTGATTCAATAGTTTTCTACTTTCTATAGAGTTGGGATTGAACACCTGTGATGATTGAGATAGTGGGGTGGCATCAAAGTTGCAGAAAGTATTTATAAAATGAGAGAGTGAGACAATGGTTTGCTTTAGTTCCTTGTTTTCCTTACTATCCTGCATTGATGTGATCAACATCTGCTAGGTTGTTTCCTTAAAAGGTGATTCTTTCCCACTCTGTCCATAGTCCCTAACTCAATTTTAGTTACTTCAAAATCTTCAACTGCAACATCCTATTTTTCTTCATTCGGTCTATAGGTGGCTACTTCAGTTGTCCACTTCCTAGTTTTAGTATTAGCAAACATTTGTGCTCTACTCTTAACCTTTTTGGCCTTGGGAGACTTTTGAGCATACTTACTGACTATATCTTGTACTAAAATAGATACCATAATCAAACTTCATTTCTTATTAACTAAAGAGGTCAACCATCTCGGGGTATCATTTTTTTTGTTGGTTGGGCGCTAGTCTTAGCAGGGGTGTCCATTAAATCCAGAGTTACATCATCAAGATCGAAAAGATCTTTTTCGATTTTCTCATCTTCTCCAATTTGGTAGTTTAAATCCCCAAATTTATCATCCTCCAAATTGACTATTTCTACATTCTCTTGAGTCATCTTTCCCTTTTTCTGTGATCGGGATCTCGATCTGGTAATGTGCCAAGGGGAGGCCACAGGGGAAATTTTTGCAACTAATTTCTTTCTGGGATCCTTCTTCCATTGCTTATCTGAGGAACCTGCATTACCAGATGGTTTAGGAGAATTAGAAATAGAGGGGGAGGAAAATAAAACTGAAGTTTTAACTCTAATTGTTTTAGGACTAGATTGTTCTCTTTTTGTCTGCAGCCATTCCTCAGTTAATTTGAGTACATGTTGTGTTCTGCACTTAATGTCATCTTCCTCCTCTCTTGACCAGTCAATATCTATCTCTTTAGTGTCCAGGAGACTTTTGAAACTGGGTTCAACTAAGTTAGAACCGTCATCTATCACCCCTTCTATGTTGAACTGCAATCTCATGGATAGGATTTGAGATATGCAGAGTCTACTATGATTTCTCTTCATAACTTGGGACTCATTTGCAAAGTCTTCCCAAAAATCCTCTAGATGGGGAACTGGAAACATGTGAGATCTAAGACCTAGATTCCCACTAGCAAAGTTTTTATTATCAAATTCTCTTCTTTCTGTGTATTACTTGAAATCAAAATGACTAAGGTCGCTTCCAATACTTATTGCATCTTCAATAGCCAGGCATGAAAATTTACCTAGCTATAATGGGAAATTTTTCTCCCATCCTTCCTTAGGAAGAAAATGCTTAAGCATAGTAGAAAGCTATCTACAGACTTCTGCAAGGATGAAACAATCAAAGGCATACCTAGGTAATTTTGTAGGGGAATCTTAAAAACCACCGATTCTAATATAAGTGAACCTAGGGAACTGATTGTAAAAACTCCCAAATATTGTCACAAATTGTTGAGCTTCTAAACTCATTCTCCTGGCTGAATCCCCAAACATCTCAAAACAAAGTTTACCCATAAAATTATCATGTACCCTTTTGTAGTTTTGAATTACATTATCTTTACGAAGAATGGGAAAATACTCAAAAACACACATTCCATCTATCCAAGTCTCATGAATCATCCCATCCCATATCCTACTACAAGCTAGATAGTACATCAGATAAGAAGACATGAAAAAACTACATCCATTGAGTTCAGAATTATTCTATTGTTCTCTCATAGAATCTGCGATTAATTTAGCCCAATCCAACTTTTGTCTTCCTTCTAAAACAATCTCTACATAACAGGATAACCAATCTGAAAATAAAAACGCCTCAGGTGACCCTCTGACTTTATGCTACATCACCATAATATCACTAATATATGGGTGCACATGACTTTTGTTGAGCTTTTTGGGTAAATAGGAACCTCCCCTTTGGGCATTTAATAACCAATGCTTGGATTTTGCGATACAATTTGCATCAGCATTTGGTTTGAACTTAACAAGAGATTGCGCAGGAGAGAAAGCAGAAAAAGTTTGCTCTTGAATTTGGAAAGATGAAGCAACAATTCCTCTATTCATAGCCATCAAGACCTCACCATTTCTCTTGAGAATTGATTCGGTTCATTGGTCATAGTTGTCGATACATTCATGGACAAGTTCAGGACAGACTACTGCAGGAGGAAATCAAGCAGTTATGCACAACCCACTACTCAAAATTTCAATAGAAGGGACATTCTCTTCTACAAACACAGTGAGCCTATCAGCAATTCCTTCTACATCATATCCTTCTAATTTCGTGTCTGTCACAATGGGATTTTCACATACCAGACTAGACACACTTCCAAACAAATGGAATGCAGACTTCATACTTGCAAGAACAGACTGATAATTGTCACAGAAATTTCCTTAAATTTCACAAGCTCTTAAATTCAAACACTATAGAAGTTGCAGCCTGGCTTACCTTAATCACTGTAGAAAAACTCTACAACTGGAACTCCCCTTACCTTCAATCTTCACACACACAGATAGCGACAGCATTTCAAAAATAATAAATGCTAAGAAGGGTTTTAAATAATAAATGCCACAGATTTGACAATTAATTGCCCATCATTAAAGCAATAAAAGCTCAGAGAATGAAGTGACCATTCGCGCCTGCAATCATTTAATGCCACTTGCGCAAAATTTTATGTCGCATGAATTACTCATAAATAAGACAACTTAGACATGATTAACCGCCGCCAATACCTTTCTTCATTAAAATCCCTTTAAAGATAGGGCCCACAACTGAGTGACGACTGTTGTCCTTTTCTTTTGTTACATGTCACTTTTTAAAAATCAATGAACACTCTTGAACATGGATGAACTAAGTTCAAGGGTGTTCTTATGTGTTCACCACTATTAGAGTCTGTTCCTTTTTTAATCTCTCACCTTCATCTTTAAATAGAATATTCCATATTTAGCCACTGATTCCCAGCTTTGATCAATCAAAAATTCTGAAGACCGCAATCATGAGACACATTTTTAGTGATGACTTTATTCACCTGCTATCCCTTCATAAAAATCATGAATGGGCTTGAACACTCTTGAACACTCTTGAGCACTCATGAACTAAGTTCAAGGTTGTTCAAGCATGTTCAAACCTGTTCAAGAAACATGTTAGCAAATGATTTTTCTATTTTCAAAAACACAGATGGACCACAAGGTGGACCCTTTTGCTGAGAGTTTGAACATGGAGACTTAAGAAGCTTTGAGATTCACAAAAATAACATGGCGACTCTAGAAATCAAATAAAAGGGCAAGGACTAAAACTTGGACTAACAACGGCTCTGACTGGGGACTAGATTTTCTTAAAAGATAGAGAACTCAAAAACTCTGGTTTCGCAAACTGCTGCAAAGGGATCAAAAAAAATGCAAGAAAGGAAAGACACACAACCAGAAAGAAAACTAAAGCTAATATATACAACAGGACACAGGAACCTAAACTAGAACTTCAGCAATTTGAAGTCTTGCCCATTATAGGAAAATGGCAAGATCATTCCATCTGGGTATGTGAGATTAAAAGCATTGGTTCCTAACTCTTTAGTAATGACAAAGGGCCCTTTCCAAAGTGATTAAAATTTACTATGGGTGCCTTTCTGATCCTTTCTTTTGTCCCATAGCAAGACCTCATCTCCTTTCATAAAACTTCTAGGTCTCACCTTCCTGTCAAATATGCTTTTCACTCTGGCCTGATGTTCAGTAATTTTATCAACCAAAGCCTCTCTGTCTTCTTCTATCTTATGCAAATACATGATCCTTTCCTCCAAAGAGTCTTTAAATGTTTGGTCTTCAATGGCCATTTGCAGTTTAGCTGCTGAAAGTTCCAAAGGAACTGAGACTTGTGCACCTATCCCATACACCAATTCAAAGGGTGCCATGTCGATTGCTCTCTTGGGGGTAATTCTATCAGCCCAAAAGGCTTCATAAATTTTCTTGTGCCAATTCTTCCCACTATCATCCACCAACTTCTTCATGATCATTATCAAATTTTTATTACTTGACTCAGCCTGGCCATTTCCCTAAGGGAAATAATCTGATGAATGAGCCAGAGAGATACTATGATCAAAACAGAAAAGGGAAAACTCCTGCAAAGAGCAGTAAGTAGTATTATTAGCTACAAATTTCTGAGATACTCCAAAACATACCAAATTATTATCTTTTAAGAAATCACACACCACCTAAGAATTAGCCTTCTTGGTTGGAATGGCCTCAACCCACTTAGTGAAATAGTCAGTCACTGTTAGGATGTAAGCATGGCCTGCACTTGACTGAGGATTAACAGGACCAATGAAATCAATTCCCCACTTCTTGAACGGTTCACTTACCACAACTAGTCTCAAAGGCAAGGCAGCTAATTGGGGTCTTCCAGAGAACAACTGGCATTTTTCACAGTTCCTGAAAAATGTGTAAGCATCCTTGAACATCCTTGGCTAGTAGAAACAATTTCAAATAATTTTGAATGCTGTCACAGTATATGAGAAATGACCTCCACAGGCCTCTTCATGAAAATTTTTACGCAACTGTAACTGCTAATTTGTATCCACACATCTTAGAAATGTACAGTCAAGGCCTCTTTTATACAATACACCTTGCCATATTATATATTTTTCAGCTTGCAATCTCAGAGTCTGTCTCTCCTTAGGCGTCAGTCTTTGTGGACATTCTCCATAAGTTAGGAAATAAGCAATGTCACAGAACCAGGAATCTGTCAAACTGACCAACAATACTTGAGATGTTTCACATTCTAGATTTTCATGATGACTTACATTTTCTACAATACATTTACATATCCCCCTACCACTAACAAGTTTGGTGGGTTTTATTCTCAAATCATATTCCTAAATTTTTGTCACCCATGCTGCTCTCTTGTACATGGCTATTTCTTGTTGCGTGAGAAGCACTTTCACTACTAAATCGGGGACAAATACTATGGAATGAGAATGAAGGATATAGAATCTCAACTACTTAACTGACTTCACTATAGCAAAGGCTTGTTTCTCTATGGGGGAATATTTTAGTTCATGTTTTGTTAACGGTGTACTCATGAAAGTGATGGGTGCCTCATTCCCTAAAACATCTTTCTAGGTTAGAATTCCTGATAAAGTGTGATCGGAAGCATAACAATAAATGATGAAATCCTTTTTATAGTCATGGTAAACTAGAGCCGGGGCATTTACTACAGAAGTTTGGATTGCTCCAAAATCTTTTCTACCTTCTTTTGTCCATTTAAAGGGATGTTTTTTACTCATCATTCCCACAATGTGCCTTGTTAATTCAGAAAAATCTGGAACAAAAGCTCTCAAGAAGTTAATCTGACCGAAGAAAGATTTGACTCCTGTTCTAGTTAAAGGCAGACTAATTTGCTGAATCCCCTTTACTCTTTCAGGATCAATCATAATCCCTTCTTTGGATACAATATGCCCCAACAACTTTCCTTTAGTCACACCAAAAACTATTTTTTTAGGATTAAGAGATATGCCATGTTCTCTACACCTTTGTAGGACTGATTTGAGATCTCGAATGTGATGTTTCCTTCTTTTGGAGTACACAGTCAAATCATTAAGGAAAATTACTATAATTCTATTTTTTAAATCAGCAAAGGAAAAATCCATTGCCCTTTGGAAAGTTGCCCCTGCATTAATCAGGCCAAAGGGCATTCTATTATAGGCAAATGTTCCCCACGACATGGTAAAAGTAGTCTTCTATTTATCTTCATCAGACACACTCACCTGATTATATCCAGAAAAAACCCATCAAGTAGAGACATATTTCTGATCCAGCAACCACCTGTAAAATATGTTCCATCTTGGGCAGGGCGTAGTTATCTTTTAGACTGGCCTGATTTAAATTTCATAAATCTACACAGATCCTTATTTTGCCATTCTTTTTTCTGACAGGGACAATATTTTCTATCCAAGTTGAGTGATGAATAGGGTAGATGATTCTGGCTCTTAGCATCTTGTCAACTTCTTTTAGAATCGCTTCAGAAACTTTAGGATTGTAACTTTGAAGTTTTTGTCTGAAAGGATTTGATTCAGGTTTAAGAGGAATATGGTGGCTAAATTTCCCTTTCCAAAAATCTTTAAGGTCACTATAATCCCAAGCAAAAACATTTGTGTAGGCTATCAACAAGATCTAAAGGTTTTTCTTCTCTTGAATAGACAAGGTCTTACCTACAAATATCCACCTAGGTTCAGCTGCGGTACCAATATTCACATTGTCATATTCTTTTTGCACATCTGACTGAGGGTTTTTCCTTGAAATGAAACTATCATCTTTTCGAGAAAACAAGTTTTCTAAGGAAACCAAACCTTTGGGAATTTTGTTTCTCTTCAAGTGGACAACTTCTTCTTCTGGTAAGAACTCAGAATTAGACTTTTCACCATCTTCATTCATTCCTTCAAAGTAGGTGGATGAGAAAACTTCTATACACGCCATGAAATCCTTAATCTGGGCATCATCTTCAAAACTTGCATATGTTCAATGTTATCCAGGACAGCAGGTCTATATATCATCTCAACTCTATATGTGTCTATTATAAAGTTTGGGTGAGGGAGTAGTAGCGACATTGATATAGCTAGGGAATCAGCTCTTGTATTGAGACTTCTAGCAATGGCTTCTATGTAAAAAGCTTCAAAAGAATTAACTTCATCCCACACTAATTTTCTGTAATTTTTCAGGCATTTGTTTTTTACAGTAAATTGACCCTTCACTTGTTTAACAATTAGTTTAGCATCACCTTTCACAACAAGTGCCTTGATTCCCAGTGTCTTTGCCTCTCGCAACCCTAATAATAGAGCCTCATATTCAACGGTATTATTAGTATTTTTAAAATCCAATTTGAAAGAGAAAGGGATGTATTGATCATCCGGGCCTTTAAAGACTACACTAGTCCCCAAACCTGCAGTGGCACAACTACCATCAAACTCCATCAACCAAATTTGCTCCTTTTCACCAAAGTCTTCACAAATAGGAGGGGCTTCATCTGAGAAAATCATGTAATTTCCAAAATCATAGTCTTGGAATAGGATTTGTGCCTTAGTATCATCGGATGGGATTACAGTGAATTTATTTTTAGGTTCAAGTTCCAATTTGACCTTTTTCTTTCCAATAGGGATAACAGCTTCTGACCAATCCATCTTTATTTCTCCACCCATGTCTCTGTAGAAAGTTCTTCTCAATAACATACCATAGCTTGCAAGTATATCTACTACTAAAATGGTTAACTTGAGTCTCTTATCGGGATAAGAGGCTAAAATAGCTTGAGCATCTTTAACTTGACCTATTAAGGGCACCTGTTTCCCATCCTTCGAATAGCACCTCCCAAAAGTTTTATTCATGGTTAAACCTAAAGCTTTGGCAATGGATGATGGCATAAAATTATCAGAGGCACCTGAGTCTATAATGCAATTACTCTATTTAAGACCATTAAGGAGTAGAGAAATATAAAAGGGGTCGGGCTTCCTAATTTCATCAAATTCACATTTCAATTCTAAGGTAGGACTGGTAGCAGTGTCATTCTGATTCATAAAAAATAGTGAAACAACTGTCGGAATGTCAACTGGGTCATCAATTTGATTAATAGTGCACTGATTAGATTGAGATGGATTTGGAAGGTCACCCTTGATGTACTTGACCAACTTGTCAAGTTCTTTGGGATTTAATCTCAGATATTTTGCAGGAGAGATTTGGATAGCAGAAGACTTGCAAAATTCTACAATATCAAAAGAGGACACGCCATAATATTTTTGTACAACCTTAACATCAGGAGTCCAAGGACTGGGAGAAGAAGAATTAATTATAGGATCTTGAGTCTTGTGCAAAGTGCTAGATGATTTTAGAGTGTTCTTTGAAGACTTTTGATTTCGAGTGAGCATGGCACAAGCGGGGTCCTCAAGGGTGACCAGAATATCTCCTCTTTCTGAGTCAGATTTGTATTCTAAAAAGTATGAGCCAGATTCACCAGGTCTATCTTGAGGGACTTCTTCTACAGTACATTCTCCTAACACATCTTTTGTGTTTTCAATTTGTATGTGTCTTTGCATATCTGGGCAAGAATTACCATCATGATCCATTGTTAGGTGAAAATAACACATGATAGCCTCTTTTGGTAAAGCTTCCAGGGACAATCTTGGTTTATTAGAAGGCAACAAAGGGGTTTTGTTGTGCTATTGATTAGACTACTTTTGACTAATATCTTGATAAGGGGAAGGAAATGAAGATCCTTGCTTTGGTAACTGCCTCTTCAAGGAAATTACATCATTCATGAGTCTCTGAACAACTGGATCCATAGGAGCAGAAGTAGAAGGTTGAGAGTGAGAAGTCTGTACATCTTTTCTCCATTTCCTAGATATAATAAGATCATCTTCTAACTCAGTAGCATTTCCTTGGGCAATATCTAAATCAGCTGGTCTACTCCTTAAGTGAAAACCTATGTCCAGGGGCATAGAGTTTACAAAGAAACATTGTTGGTTTTTTGGGGTCGGTCTTTTAGCAGTAGGAATTCTATGGATGACTTTGTTATATCTAGCCACATAGTCTCTCATTGGCTCATGAATCTCTTTCTTCATTTGTGTTAATTGTGCTAGCATGGAATGTTCATCATTAGCCCCTTTGAAACATCCTTCAAATGTGGTCTTCATGGTTTTCCAATTTGTGATAGACCCAGCAGGCAAGTGACCAAACCATTATGTAGCTCCTTTTGAGAGGGATTGTGCAAAGAGCCTGACAGCTACATCTTCATGTTGCACTGCCAAAATGGCAGTAGCTACATTGAATGCATTCAAGTGCTCATCTACTGAGACATTTTCATCTCCATAAAATTTAGGCAAGACTTCTTTAATACGTTTAGGGAGAGGATGATGAGCTCCTAAATTTAAAGGACCAACTTCTGCACCCCATGGTTGAGCCATGACTGCACTTGGAAAGATTGTTACTAGTGGCGGTGCTTGAATACCAGACAAAGTTAAGGCTTGCCAGATGCTAGAGGATGGGGAAGTATTTGAAGAGGCTTTAGGAGGGGAAGTGGGTCTACTTTTGGATTTTGGCTTTGAAATGTAAGAGGTCAAAAAATGAAGGTTTTGCAAACTCTCATAAAAAGCATCAAAAATTCCCTCCTTCCTCTAGGACCTAGTATATGGTCGACAATCCAGTATTATATTCTCTTATTGCCTTTGACCAACTCTGTTAACGATTTGTGCCTCTTGGGCAATTGGGAGCCCCCTCAGCCACTCTCCCATGTCTTCCTCTTATTCTAAAACTAGGAGAACTTGTTGATACTGGTGATAGCTAGTCTTTAAATTCCAAGCAACAGTGTTCAAATCAGAAATCATATCCTCTGGGGTATTTTGGAAATTAAGATCTGGTTGAATGACCGGAGGTTGTTCCTCCTAGTTTGGTATCACCACAGCTAGTAGGAACATATCTTGTTCATAAAAGAAAGCATTTAAAAATAGTTCTACACTGTGAGTGCTCCCTAGTAGAGTCGCCAAAAAAATTTTAGCGAACAGATTTGTCTTTCTACAAAAACCCTTTTAATTTCACTCTATCGCCCTTAAAAGACAAACTATCTCTAACAGTTGGGTAAGTATCTTTTATGATCACTTCCCTCTGAATTTTGTTACAGTTACAGCTCCCTAATATTATTTTCAATGAAATTTGCCAACAGCTCAATCGGTTAGCTTTTAACTTGAAAGCTTATAAAGGCTACAATATCATTCTTTGATGATATGCTACTAAGCAATTGTAAAAGAAATAAAACCAAATAAGTGTGGGAAGAAAAACATAGTTACTTCCACGATTGCATCTCATGAAACATAAACAACTTTCAGCTAAAGATAACAGGAGATAGACAAAATCCATAATTTAGATATTATGAACCAACAGACATATATATAACAGGATAAACAAGATGTCAACATAGGACACCTTGCTTTTGGTTTTCAAATAACACAGATTCAATAAACCTCACTGTAATATATTTTAGAATTTACTGCATAGGCAATTTGCATGAAATCTATTCCTTCCATAACATTCAATAATCAAAAACTATTACTATCAAAATCTATTATCTATCAACAATGAGTTTTTCGAACCCTTTAAAACTTTCAGCAACTAAAATAAATAGTATTAGAGCATCGAGAGGTCTCCCAAAAAACACGACCTCTCAGGAAATCAGTTATGTAACTAAACCAGTAGAAAAATGACATACGTTCTCCAGAGTTTATATGTTAACCAAGTAAAACTAAATAACTAAATCTGGCTCCTTGTCTATAGTACGATCCTCGCTCCCCGCTGGACTCCCTTCTTCTTCGGTAACTGATTAAGGAGGTTTCCATTCTTTATATGCTTGTACCAGATCCTTTGCAAGTGACAGATGCGGGATATTAGAATTTACTATCCGAGCCATAGAGGTATCTTTACTCCATATCAATTTCTTCACCTTTTCAATGACATTGGGTAGTTGATCCACACACAGATATAGCATAGATTCAATCCTTGTCATCTGAGTTAAGTCAGAGGCTTTAGAATTAATATTTTCCTTGATATTCTTTTTTTCTGAGTCGAAAGCATCAAGAGCGCCCTTCAATTCTTGCTTACCATAAACTGATGGATAGGTATGAGTGAAATTGATCACTTTCAACTCATTCTGGGCAGCCTTTTGAATCTACTTAGCTTCTGACTCATATTCTTCTTTTTTTGAAATGGTGTTCCTTATTAGAATGATGTGCCAACTGATGTTCTTCTTGAGAATGAAGAAAGTGGATTCTTTAGCACCTTTTAGGGACTTTTCAGTGCAGAATTTGTTGAAACCATGCCTCTCTATCTCCATAAATTTGGTCAACACCGACACCCATTTTTGTTCCTCTCCATCCTAGCTAGACCTGGCATTGGGCTTGCAATTCTCCCATTACTGCCTCTATGTCATGAAGAACTGAGTGTGAATCCTTGATATATTGTCTACCATTGTTAACCACTTGGGACACCCACTCATCAACTGAGGAGACCAATGTGCGACCCCTCTAAACTTGATTCAACGGTGTTTTACTTTCTGCAGAGTTGGGATCAAATACCTGTGATGATTGAGATAGTGGGGTGGTGTCAAATTTGCAGAAATTATTTATGAACTGAGAGAGTGAGACAATGGTTTGCTTCAATTCCTTCTTTTCCTTACTAAACTGCACTGATGTGATCAACATCTGCTGGGTTGTTTCTTTGAAAAGGTGATTCTTTCCCGCTTTGTCCATAGTCCCTAACTCAATTTTAGTTACTTCAAAATCTTCAAATGCAACATCCTATTTTTCTTCCTTTGGTCTGTAGGTGGCTACTTTGGCTGTCCACTTCCCAATTTTAGTATCAGCAAACATCCGTGATGTACTCTTAACCTTTTTGGCCTTGGGAGTCTTTTGAGCATACTTACTGACTATATCCTATACTGGAATAGACACCAGAATCAAACTTGATTTCTCATTAACTGAAGAGGTCAACCATCTTGGGGTATCATTTATTGATGTTGGTTTGGCACCAGTCTTAGAAGGGGTGTCCATTAAATCTAGAGTTACATCATCAAGATCAAAGAGATCTTTTCTAATTTTCTCATCTTCTCCAATTTGGTAGTTTAAATCCCCAAACTTATCATCCTCAAAATTGACTATTTCTATATTCTCTTTAGTCATCTTTCCCTTTTTCTGTGATTGGGATCTTGATCTGGTAATGCACCAAGGGGAGGCCACAGGGGAAAGTTTGGAAATAGATTTCTTCCTAGGATCCTTCTTCTGTTGCTTATCTAAGGAACCTACATTACCAGATGGTTTAGGAGAATTAGAAACAGAGGGGGAGGAAAATAAAATTAAAGTTTTAACTCCAATTGTTTGAGGACTAGACTGTTCTCTTTTTGTCTGTAGCCATTCCTCAGTTAATTTGAGTACATGCTGTGTTCTACACTTAATGTCATCTTCCTCCTCTCTTAACCAGTCAATATCTATCTGTTCAGTGTCTAGGAGCCTTTTGAAACTGGGTTCAACTAAGTCATAACTTTCATCTGTCACCCCTTCTATGCTGAACTGCAATCTCATGGACAGGATTTGAGATATGCAGAGTCTACTATGATTTCTCTTCATAACTTGGGACTCATTTGCACAGTCTTCCCAGAAATCCTCTAGATGGGGAACTGGAAACATGTGAGATCTAAAACCTAGATTCCTGCTAGCAAATTTTTTATTATCAAAGCTTGTTCTTTCTGTGTAGTACTTGAAATCAAAATGATTAAGGTCACTTCCAATACTTATTGCATCTTCAATATTCAGGCATGAAAATTTACCTAGCTATAATGGGAAAATTTTCTCCCATCCTTCCTCAGGAAGAAAATGCTTAAGCACAGTAGCAAGCTATCTACAGACTTCTGCAAGGATGAAACAATCAAAGGCATACCTAGTTAATTTTGTAGGGGAATATTCAAAACCACCGATTCTAATATAAGTGAACCTAGGGAACTGAATGTAAAAACTCCCAAATCTTGTCACAAATTGCTGAGCTTCTGAACTCATTCTCCTAGATGAATCCCCAGACATCTCAAAACAAAGTTTACCCAGAAAAGTATTATGTACCCTTTTGTAGTTCTGAATTACATTGTCTTTACGAAGAATGGGAAAATACTCAAAAAAACACATTCCATCTATCCAAGGCTCATGAATCATCCCATCCCATATCCTACTACAAGCTAGATAGTACATCAGATAAGAAGACATGAAAAAACTACATCCAGTGAGTTTGGAATTATTTAGTTGTTCTCTCATAGAATCTGCAATTAATTCGGCCCAATCCAACTTGTGTCTTCCTTCTAAATTAATCTCTACATAACAGAATAACCAATCTAAAAATTAGAATGCCTCAGGTGACCCTCTAACTCTATGCAACATCACCATAATATCACTAATATATGCGTGCACATGACTTCTATTTAGATTTTTGGGTAAATGGGAACCTCCCATTTGGGTATTTAATAACCAATGCTTTGCTATTGCGATACAATTTGCATCAGCATTTGGTTTGAACTTAACAAGAGACTGTGTAGGAGAGAAAGCGGAAAAAGTTCACTCTTGAATTTGTAAAGCTGAAGCAACAATTCCTCTGTTCACAGCCATCAATACCTCACCATTTCTCTTGAGAATTGATTCGGTTCGCTGGTCATAGTTACGGATATACTCATGGACAAGTTCAAGACAGACTACTGCAGGATGAAAACAAGCAGCTATGCACAACCCACTACTCAAAATTTCAATAGAAGGGACATTCTCTTCTACAGACATAGTGAGCCTATCAGCAATTCCATCTACATCATATCCTTCTAAATCTGTGTCTAGCACAATGGGATTTTCACATACCAGACTAGACACACTTCCAAACAAATGGAATTTGGACTTCATACTTGCAAGAATAGAGTAATAATTGTCACAGAAATTTCCTTAAATTTCACAAGCTCTTAAATTCAAACATTGTAGAAGTTGTAGCCTGACTTACCTTAATCACTGTAGAAAAACTCTACAACTGGAGCTCCAAAAACCCTTACCTTCAATCTTCATGCATACAGACAGCGACAGCATTTCAAAAATAATGAATGCTAAGAAGGGTTTTAAATAAGAAATGTCACAGATTTGACAATTAATTGCCCATCATTAAAGCAATAAAAGCTCTGAGAATGAAGTGACCATTTGCACCCGCAATCATTTAATGCCACTTGCATAAACTTTTATGCTGCATGAATTACTCATAAATAAGACAGCTCAGACACACTTAATTGTCGCCAATACCTTTCTTCATTAAAATCCCTTTAAAGATAGGGCCCACAACTAAGTGATGAAGGTTGTCCTTTTCTTTTGCCACATGTCACTTTTTAAAAATCATTGAACACTCTTGAACATGGATGAACTAAGTTCAAGGGTGTCCTTATGTGTTCACCACTGTTCAAGTTTGTTCCTTTTTTAATCTCCCGCCTTCATCTTTAAACAGAATATTCCATATTTAGCCACTGATTCCCAGCTTCGATCAATCAAAAATTTTGAAGACCGTGATCATGAGACACATTTTTAGTGATGACTTTATTCACCTACTATCCCTTCATAAAAATCATGAACAGGCTTGAACACTCATGAACTAAGTTCAAGGTTGTTCAAGCATGTTCAAACCTGTTCAAGAAACATGTTAGCAAATGATTTTTCTATTTTCACAAACACAGATGGACCACAGGGTGGACCCTTTCATTGAGAATTTGAACATGGGGACTTAAGCAGCTTTGAGATTCACAAAAATAACATGGAAACTCTAGAAATCAAATAAAAGGGAAAGGACTAAAACTTGGACTAACAGGTATCAATGGCATTTCTCTCTTCACTGGAATTGAGGGTGCAGAAGTTGCCCTGCATCATTTGGGTATAGCATTCAATTTCTATACCAAATCGATGTAGGGAAACCTTCTGCACCCCTTATTCAATTGAAGATAGAGGACATTGATCCCCTTTTGATAAAGAGTCTTCAAAAAAGATAGATGGTATCCTACCGTTTCTACCTGAAAAATATTACCAAGGGACAAAAAGACCACAACTGTATCATTGTATTTCTGCCCATCTGGGCCTTCTAACATCATATGGAATCTGTTGTGTTTATAGAAAAGATAACTACCAAAAACTATATTTCATAAGGTATTTAAAACTAGTTTCGTAAAGAGATGCAAACTATGTAAAATATTGGTAAGGGGTGGCAAGATTAAGGATGAACTCAAAAGTACAAGACCTAAGGGCTAGACCTAATGCCTAAGGGGCTCATCATAGATGGCCTTTCCTACGTAAATTGTAGAGACATCATAGTTTAGGTTTAACTTTAAAATGAGTCTTTTAAAAGATGGTAGAAGTGGTATCAAGCCTCTTTATCCAAAGGGTATCAATGACATTTCTCTCTTCACTAGAATAGAGGGTGCAAAAGTTGTGCTGCATCATTTTGGTATAGCACTCAATTTCTATACCAAATCGATGTAGCACAACCTTCTGCACCCCTTATTCAATTGAAGATAGAGGACATTGATCCCCTTTTAATATAGAGTCTTCAAGAAAGATAGACGGTATCCTACCGTTTCTACCTGAAAATCATTACCAAGGGAAAAAGAGACCACAATTGTACCATTAAATTTCTTCCCATCTGGGCCTTCTAACACCATATGGAATATGTTGTGTTTATAGAAGAGATAACTACCAATAACTATATTTCATAAGGTATTTGAAACTAGTTTCGTAAAGAGATGCAAACTATGTCAAATATTGGTAAGGGGTGGCAAGATCAAGGAATAACTCAAAAGTACAAGACCTAAGGGCCAAACCTAATTCCTTGGGATCATAGATGGCCTTGCCTACATATCTCGCAGAGACATCATAGTTCAGATTTAACTTTAAAATGAGTCTTTTAAAGGATGGTAGAAGTGGTATCAAGCCTCTTTATCCAAAGGGTACCAATGGCGTTTCTCTCTTCACTAGAATATAGGGTGTAGAAGTTGCGCTGCATCATTTTGGTATAGCACTCAATTTCTATACCAAATCGATGCAGCACAACCTTTTGCACCCCTTATTCAATTGAAAATAGAGGACATGGATCCCCTTTTGATAAAGAGTCTTCAAGAAAGATAGATGGTATCCTACCATTCCTACCTAAAAATCATTACCAAGGGAAAAAGAGACCACAATTGTACCATTGAATTTCTGCCCATCTAGTCCTTCTAACACTATATGGAACATGTTGTGTTTATAGAAGAGATAACTACTAACAACTATATTTCATAAGGTATTTAAAACTAGTTTTGTAAAGAGATGCAAACTATGTAAAATATTGGTTAGGGGTGGCAAGATCAACGAAGAACTCAAAAGTAAAATACCTAAGGGCCAGACCTAATGCCTTGGGGGCTCAGCATAGATGGCCTTGCCTACGTAGCTCATAGGGACATCGTAGTTCAAGTTTAACCTTAAAATGAGTCTTTTAAAGGATGGTAGAAGTGGTATCAAGCCTCTTTATCCAAAGGGTACCAATGGTATTTCTCTCTTCAATAGAATAGAGGGTGCAGAAGTTACGCTGCATCATTTTCGTATAGCACTCAATTTCTATACCAAATTGATGCAGTGTAACCTTCTACACCCCTTATTCAATTGAAGATAGAGTACATTGATCCCCTTTTGATAAAGAGTCTTCAATAAAGATAGATGGTATCTTACTGTTTCTACCTGAAAAGCATTACCAAGGGAAAAAGAGACCACAATTGTACCATTGTATTTCTGCCCATCTGGGCCTTCTAACACCATATGGAATGTATTGTTTTTATAGAAGAGATAAATACCAACAACTATATTTCATAAGGTATTTAAAACTAGTTTCGTAAAGAGATGCAAACTATGTAAAATATTGGTAAGGGGTGGCAAGGTCAAGGAAGAACTCAAAAGTACAAGACCTAAGGGCCGGACCTAATGCCTTAGGGGCTCATCATAGATGGCCTTGCCTACGTAACTCATAGAGACATCGTAGTTCACGTTTAACTTTAAAACCAGTCTTTTAAAGGATGGTAGAAGTGGTATCAAGCCTCTTTATCCAAAGGGTACCAATGGCATTTCTCTCTTCACTAGAATAGAGGGTGCAGAAGTTTCTTTGCATGGTTTGGGTATAGCACTCAATTTCTATACCAAATCAATGCAAAGCAACCTTCTGCGTGCCTTATTCTCTAGGGTTGAATCCAGTATGCTCTTGTATGATCCAGAACCTGCAAGGAAGGAAAAGATGGGGTTGAATCCAATATGCTCCTGTTGCCTGGCACCCTATTACTGATCCTCATCTACAATTATGCATGTGCATAGTCAAGCCATACACTTCTAAAAGGAACAAGGATAAAATTCACAAAAACCCATCCAAGATATAGAAAATCATAACGAAGTCATAAACAACAAAAAGTTTATGAGTTTATCAAAATATGTCCAGCATATCTACATGAAATTCTAAAAAAGTTTCAAAATATGTCCAACGTATCTACATTGACCAAAGCCATCGATGTTATATTAATAAATATTGCACCAGAAAATGACTTGTAAGTTGAGGCACCAACATCAGGGTAAGAAATAGGTGTGAATAAGTTTCCAAAAGATTCATTATCTTCTAGCTGGAACAAGAAATCGATGAACCAAAAATATGTAGAATTTCTTGATCAACCATTTTTCATGAGTTTATTGCTTCTAACCAACAACTGATAGTGAAGTACCAGCACAAAAGTATGGTCAAAAAAGACCTTTGGATGCAATATTTTAGTGTTGTTTTGGAAGATTATATGCAAAATATCCTACTTCAATTCATGTGAAACCAGCCTTCAATGATGTTATCCACGTAATTAGACATAGTACTTTTCAAATCGGTACAAATCAAGTTGAGTTAGAGACAGGAACTGTGGGCAGCTTGCTGTAAGGAAGAACAAATGTTGGAGCTTTTTATTATTTGATAAATTCCAAAGTATGATTGACAACTCATAATGTTGTAGAAATAATTTATTTGAGAATAATGGAGCAGGGAAAGCATTTGAGATTTTCTTTATAAGCTGACTTGTTCTCAAACTAGTAACTGGGTCTCCATTAAGTGGATCAGATGCAAAAAAATTGGTAAAGAGGTGTTATAAAAATCTCTGGTCTGTCTCATTTGATTTTCAAAATGATTCAAACCTTACATGAAAGTGAGTCTGTATGATGAACATAAACTTTGGGAATAGAAAAATAGGCAAGTACGAGCATGTTACCAATCCAACTTGTATGATTGTATATATTTCATGTACATGTCCAAATGGATCAACAGTGTGATGGTAGGTGGGATAACAGTAGAGAAAATGCCTTCTTACATAACATTTTGGATTATAACAAACACAATACAGTAGTTTTGATAGGTATCTATGCAAGAGAATCCTTGTCACAAAGAAAGTAACCTCTCAAAGAAAGAAACATTTACACAATATGTTGGGATGCAAAATATGAAACTGCCTTCCCAACTCAAAATTTCAAAAAATCTAAAATTATTTATCAAGCTTGATGTGTTTGGTTTCGTGGATACTTGCTAGTTTGCATCAACTCTTTCTTGCACATTCTTTGTTGTGTAGAAGTGTTAATGAGTTTCATATCTGCCTTGAATTGCTAAGAAGACTCCAAGGTATTTATTGGCTCCCTATTATTGTTAGGTGTATGCATACGAAAGATAAGTTCAAAGTGAATATAGTGTGTCTATTTGTGGCCAAGTAATCAGAAAGAATGTATGAAAACACACATGGATGATTCTTTCTTTCTAAAAACATCTTAGAAACATTAAACATAACATAAATGATGACCCTAGAAATTCAAACTTCTATCAATTGTGTGCAATCACAACTTGGGTTTAATTATAAACACATGCATGTTACTTTTTTCAAATGTCTTGAAAACATTAAAATGTATAAATAATGACCTTAGAAATTCAAAGTTCTACCAATTGTGTGCAATCATAACATTGATTCAACTATAAACACACATGCATGTTTCTATTTTTTTAAATGTCTTGCAAAATTTCAATAAGTATAAATGACGACGTAAGAAATTCAAAATTCTATCAATTGTGTTCAATCATTAAACATTGAATTAAGTATAAACACGCATGCATATTTCTATTTTTTTTAATGTCTCACAAAGTTTCAAAAAGTATAAATGATGACCTTAGAAATTCAAACTTCTATCAATTGTGCGCAATCACAATAACGATTGAAGTATAAACATAAAAGACCAAAATAGATTTCATCCTTTCTACTGGGATCACTTGGAAATAGATGTGTGCTTGTACCTGGTCCCACTAAATGAGTAGTAGAAGGATCATAATCCTTGTCAATCGGCAGAAGAGAGTAAAGCTCAGCAAAGACATTTGAATCACAAAATAAATAACCTTTATAGAAAGCAAGATTTATGCAAAATGGAAAGAGCCTATTACTGATTTCCCAACATCAAATCTTCAAAAAATCTAAGACCCTAAATTTCACTATCAATCTTACTTATCAACTCTTGCAAATACTATGTCTTGTAGAAGAAGTAATGATCCCCATAGTTGTTGCTTTGATCTGCTAGGAAGATGCCAAGGTCCTCCATGTATACATGTGGCATCAGTTTTCCTACCAGAAGCACATACTCTCTAGCTTGAGCTTGTTGTAGAGCCTGGCTCAACTCCACTATTTATCTTAATCTGTCAAGGGATTGCAGATATTCATTGATAGCCAAAATATTGCGTACCCCTAGCAGCATTATTAACACCACAACTATGTAAACAACCTTTATTACATTAAAGTGGGCAGAAGATTGACTTGAATCTTTAATGTTATGCATTACTTCATCAAATTTTGATTGTTTATGCATTTGATTGTTGCCCACTAAAGTGTTATTTTTGACTTTGATGCCTTCCGCCATACTATAACTAAATTCTATGATAGGTATCTATGCAAGAGTCTAGAACTCTTATAGGTATCTATGCAAGAGTCTAGAACTAAATTCATTATCTACTATGGAGAGTGATACTAGAGGTGCTAAAATTATGTCAAATAACCTTATCATGTAAGCTAAGGACAAAAGGAATGCTTATTGTCACCATTTAAACATCAAGATACAGTAATCAAATGTTGACCAAGAGAATTTCCAAGATAGCAAGTTAAGATAGAGAAATCATGGAAAAATCACATCATATAATGGAAGGCAATGATCACAACTACAACATGGAGACTAATAATTTTGCTACACAATGTAAGGGAAAACATGTCATTTCAGTTAGGATCACAACAGGGTAGCAGGATAGAAAAGGACAACATATACTATGATGTATAACAACTAGTTTTTATCAATGAAATTCTGGAGCAAAATCAATGTTTTGAAGAAATGATGTTTTGGATCCTTCTACATGACTTACAGGTGCAGCTACAAATCAATTTTATATCTCCAAAGTTACAATGATTAAATGATATTAGACCAGCTTAAAGAGTGATACATTGGTCTTAAAATGATTAGGCCATGATGAAATAATTTGGACATAGCAAAGGAAGGAAACATCATATAGTGGTATCACAATTGCAATAAGGTGTGTTGAAGATTGTTTGAAAGATTCCATTTCCACTTTGGCCATAGGGAATTAAATGTGACAGTTTGAAACCTTATCATTTTAGGGTCTAATGTGAATTGCAAAAATAACAATATCATGGGAATGAGTAATGAAAGAGCATACAAGGTACATCAAGTCAACTACCCAATCGTGATCATCTCAAATATGTATGGAGCAGTTGCATTTGTGTTCTGCAATAGTATATAAATGTATTTGAAATATTCAGCACACAAAAAGTTAACCATATGACCTTGTCAATCCTTAGAATACAGATTAGTATCATCTTTTTCATTTATCTAAATATAGATTTTTTAGGGTTTTTTTCACTGAGGAACCATTCTTCAACGCATAAGAATCCAAAATGTGATGCATGTACAGAGTGAAGGAGATGCATGAGCAGAATTGAAAGAGATTTATGAGTAGGTTTATGAGGAGATCATGAGCATAAAATGAACAGACTGTGATGCATGTGCATTTTTCACTATGTTTTCACAAAATTTTCACCTAAATTGCATTTTAGAAAACAATTCAGGTGAAAAATTATAAGATACAAAAAAATATAATGTAGTAAGAAGAATGATACAAATAGAAAACCAAATTAGAGAGATTCAATTGACACAAAATGAATCACTTAGACTAATGATCTCTTTTTCTAGGTGATTCAGAATTTCAAATTACTTATGCTAATATGCTTTATTTTAATTTATGAACTATAAATATATAAAATAAAATAATTATGTTGCAAGCTAAATGTATTGCAATGTGAAAATTGTTCAAAAGCATTAACAAGTTATCATTGTATTTCTTCATCATGCAAATTTGCAACTATGTTTTTGTGCTAACTATTTTGATAATGTTTAAATAGCTATTTGGATTCATGACTATACTTGCAGTGCAACCCTTGTTCATATATTAATATAGTCAGGGCCAGACCTAATGCCTCGGGGGCTCATCATAGATGGCCTTGACTACGTAACTCGCAGAGACATCATAGTTCAGGTTTAACTTTAAAACCAGTCTTTTAAAGGATGGTAGAAGTGGTTATGCAACCCCTTTCTAGGGTAGAGTCCCTAGATAATGTCTTCATCAGCTACCACCCACTTAGGTGAACAAGGATGAGAACATAATTAGATTCTACCTACAAATAAGTTATACATAGACCCCTCTAACTTACGCATCTAGAAAATGAAACTAAAAATCTTATTACGATGTTCAAATAACCAACGTGACTTGCAACTACATACCTAATTTTCACTTTCTTGCCTGTGTATCATATTCTCCTTGCCTCTCTATTTCTTGCACTTGTATGTACGGATACACAACTAGATGCATGATATAAAATTCATAGTTTATTACATACAAGATCGTAAGATAAGCTACATCAATAACTTAGCTAAATCAATCATAAGGTATTTAAAACTAGTTTCGTAAAGAGATGCAAACTATGTAAAATATTGGTAAGGGGTGGCAAGATCAAGGAAGAACTCAAAAGTACAAGATCTAAGGGCCAGACCTAATGCCTCGGGGGCTCATCATAGATGACCTTGCCTACGTAACTCGCAGAGACATCGTAGTTCAAGTTTAACTTTAAAACCAGTCTTTTAAAGGGTGGTAGAAGTGGTATCAAGCCTCTTTATCCAAAGGGTATCAATGGCATTTCTATCTTCACTAGAATCGAGGGTGTAGAATTTACTCTGCATCATTTGGTTATAGCACTCAATTTCTATACCAAATCGATGTAGAGCAACCTTTTGCACCCCTTATTTGATTGAAGATAGAGGACATTGATCCCCTTTTGATAAAGAGTCTTCAAGAAAGATAAATGGTATCCTACCATTTCTACCTGGAAAGCATTACCAAGGGAAAAAGAGACCACAATTATACCATTGAATTTTTTCCCATCTAGGCCTTCTAACACCATATGGAATGTGTTGTGTTTATAGAAGAGATCATACAGACTTGTCTAGTGATTATATTGTGTTGAAGGTGGCGCCTGATGCTGCTACAATGACTACAAACATTACATTTTGCATCACTGCATGATGTCGTTGAAGCAACATCAGAATCTACCTTCATCACAACATGATCAGACTCTAATGTCTCCGAGGTTGAATCCAGTATGCTCCTATATGATCCAAAACCTGCAAGGAAGGAAAATATGGGGTTAGATCCAAAGGATCTAAGCAATGCCTGGCACCCTATTACTGATCCTCATCTAAAATTATGCATGTGCATGGTCAAGCCATACACTTATAAAAGGAACAAGGATAAAATTTACAAAAACCCATCCAAGATATAGAAAATCATAACGATGTCATAAACAACAAAAAGTTCATGAGTTTATCAAAATATGTCCAGCGTATCTACATGAAATTCTAAAAAAGTTTCAAAATCTACAATAGCCCTCTATTAATCACATTTATGCATATGGTCCCAACAAAGTAGTGCACAAACTAAACAAACAAGGCATCACAGAAACCATGATTTCTGCTTTCACCATTGAAGCAATCTCGGTGGCACTAGATGCCTCTCAAGCCTTGCACAAGTTGCGTGCATTTCCTACATTAGGTATAGACGTAGATGGGGTAGATGTAAATGTGGTTTCATCGACCCACCAAAAGTATTAACATCCACTATTTCCCTGCAATACCAAATCTACATCAGTTCTTCCTAAAATGATTACTTGTCACATTACTTTTAAACATAAAATATAATTCCATATCCAGACCTTTTTCCTATTTGGGCAACCCCAAAATTGACGGTGCGTGACGTCTTCAACACACAAGGGCCAACACCACATTGACACATAGGCACATTGACCAAAGCCATCAACGCTATATCGATAAATATTGCACTATCATTCCAACATATCATTTTGTTTAGGTTATTATTTTGTTCGTTCATACTAATTATAATTGCAATAAAAAGCAACATACTAATGTAGACAACATCTCAAATCAAATTGAAAAATTACTATTGTGAATATATTGTACAAAACCAAAAAGGAGGTAGCATCAAACATAAGAAATGTCAACCACTCAACTTTGTATTGCGAAAATTTGAAATACTCAATTTTTCTCCTTTGTCAATGTTCTATATGGCATCTGGTGCCAAAATAGCACCTCACAAGTCCAAAATACTAGGTTGGTCAGATACTCCCCCGAGATGGCTTGCAAGTAGAGAATGGAAATGGGTAGGCCCATCAACTATAGTAAGATATCTAGGCATTATGTTTTCCATTAAACCCTCTATTAATGACATGTGGTTATGGATTTATAAAAAATAGAGAACAAGCACCTCAAATGGAAGTCTCACATGTTATCCTTGGCTGGCAGAGCCCAAGTTGTCCAAAAGGTTTTGTCTTCACATGCAATGTACTATGCATCCTCGTGGATGATGGCCAGTAGTCAAATAAATAAACTTGAAAAAACTCTTAGAGATTTCTTGTGGTCTGATGAGATGGGAAACAGGAAAAGACACTGTACAAAATGGGAATGGTGTTGCATACCAAAAAAAATGGGAGGACTTGGCTTAAGGGATATTAAGACTCAAGGACTTACACTGGCAGCTAAATGGATCCTAAAGGCTCTCAGAGGGAATGAACCATGGAAAGTTCTTGTGAGAAATAACATTGGGAAATCTAAGATAAAAAAAAAAAAAAAGGCAAAAAATGGACTAACACCCCAATTTATGATCTAATGTTTGGAGATGTTGAGATTAAAATAGTTGGATCCAAGGTTTTTCACACCATTTGGAAGGCATTTGGATTACATGATGGAGCTATGTGATATATACTTTCCTACTTTTGGATGACACCCACTTGACAGATTTTAATGCAAATTTCAGGTTGGATGCACAGGTAACAAACAAAATGAACTAAATAAAATCTAGATAGTTGACTGACTAATTATCTTTCAAACAAATTGCATTTAACTACAACACTACTTTTAGTTTAAGGCCTTAGGGCCCTCTTAGAGCCTTCAACTCAACCAAGGTTACTCTAAATGCAAACCAATGATAGATTTGATGTATTTGTGGTATATGAGGACATATTAAAGTGGTTTTAAGGTTTCTACAATTACCTCTTACTCACAATGGCAAAATATCTTCAAACTGGCCTAGAGACCTAATGAGCCAGTCTTGTAGCCCTACAGTGACCTTTTTGGTCTTCAAACACTTCACTTTCCCAAAACACTAGAAGAAATCAATACATATTTGGACACCCTCTTCGCCATATAAGAACATATCAAAAACTTAGGTATTGGTACTTTGGACAAAATTGTAGTACTCTGCCTATACCCATGTAATTACACTAGAAATTTGGTGATTTTACAAAGAAATTGTATCATAGGAACATCTCCAAGGTCTCAACTCTTGGACAGTGTCATAAAATGACTCAAAACATCTAAAACTAAGAGGATTTAGACCCAAAACCTAGGGAACCCCAAAAGCCCCAATTTAGTTACTTCAAACCCTTGAATCTAGGGCTTTGCCAATCTCGGCCTTCCACACCCTTCCAAAATCAATTGTCAGTTGATTCACCATTCATGCCGCCCTACAAAAATATTTCAATCATAAAAAGGCAATGTTGTTAAGCCCGATATCCCACTTCTACTCCTTAGCCATCAATTCAATAGAAAACTTCACTGTTATAGTCAGTGATCACTCATTTTCTTCAAAACTCTGCAAGTAAAGATCATTAGAACTTATGGTACATTTTTAGTATCCTTCTTCCATGGATTCTAGGCCTTTGATTCCATGGAAAGGATCAAGGTCTACAAACTAACTTCAAAATAGATGAAAAACTAACAAAATTCAGACTAAGCCACTGGAAATGAAGGTATAGTCATGTAAGATGGCTCTCAATACATTCAACAGAGAAATGAATGATTTTAGATTGCTTTCTATTCCAACATGAACTTAAAAATTGAACCAATAAGTATTGAAACCTTTCAATAATGCATAGAACACCAAGGTTGTAGACTAAACTTGTATTTTATTAAAATCTATGTTCATGGTCGTACACTCCATGCATCATGTATGTACAATGGAGACCCAAATACAAATAGGAAAACTAAACTTAACTTCCCCAACCTCTCCCAACTAGTTTGAGGGATTAGTTAAGTGTTTAAACAACAAAAACCCCATTTCCCTCCTAAGAAAAACAAAACCCCATTTCCCTCCTACAAAAGCTCCTGCTTCATATCAAAAACTTAACTTAACTTCCCCAACCTCTCTCCAAAAGGTGCACTGGAAACATCAAATGTCTATAATCTACATAATATCATGTGCTAGGAGGGGCTCCTACACCAGAGGTGTTATAAAAATCTTTGGTCTGTATTATTTGATTTTTGAAATGATTCAAACCTTACATGAAAGTGAGTCTGGATGATGAACAGAAACTTTGGGAATAGAAAAACTAAGATGTGGTATATTAAAAAATTCTTATTTCATCATGAACTATATGAGAAGAAATTTTATAATGATTTCTTTTTATGTTGATGATGGAATCCTGGAAAATGAAATTATATTTGCCCAATTTTTCTCATAGAATAGTTTAAACACTTTTGTAGAATCTTTTGGAGTGCAAGAATTGAGATGAATCCATGAGCTATAATTTGTTTTTTTTTAAACAATGCATACCATATTACATCCAATATTTAGATGATGACAACTATGTAGTTAAAACAAGACAATTAATCCTTGTGAAAGCAAGAGTATACAGCCTGGGTCCCAGAGAGTGACCATCAGGCAAGTACGAGCATGTTACCAATCCAACTTGTATGATTGTATCTATTTCATGTGCATGTCCAAATGGATCAAGTGTGATGGTAGGTAGGATAACAATAGAGAAAATGCCTTCTTACACAACATTTTGGATTATAACAAACACAATATAGTAGTTTTGACACATAGTGTCTGCTTATATCATAATTGTCCTTATCAAACATTGTGAAAATATTTAAAAAGATAAAAAGTGAACATGCAACAGAATTATGATGGAGCAAGAGATGAAAATATTAGAACTACTACAAGGTCTAAGCGTAACTTAATGGAACTTGTAGAAACAGTCTTGTGCGAGGTTGTATTGTGTCTAAAGCATCTAACTTTTGTTGTTTTTGACATGTTTTGATCTTAGAAAGGCTGGAAGAACATCTAAAAATTTACGTGATTTGTTACTTCCATGCAAGTATCCATATTCACAACATAGTATGACTGATTCTGTAAAGAAAATATGCATTTCTAAGAAATTCAAAATACACTAATGCCTTTAACAATTAAGTATATAACTTTCTGGACAATGTAGCATTATCAGTAATTCTTTTCATTTGTGTAGCTTTAACATTTGGATTTCCTTTAAAAAGTTACAAATTTTAATTTCTTTGGAGTCATATTTGAGCGGTGAAAGGATTCATTGGAGCTCATTTTAAAAAAAAAATTGTAATGAAGAGGCATAGAAGAATGGTGTTTCTGACAGACTTTACTATCATGCTGGCAGGCTTGTGTTAAAGTTGATCAGGGTTCATCTGTACCAAAACGACAAAAGAAGGAGAATATGGATTCAATTGTAAAGGATCATCTTATTAAAGAAAGATGGTTGTGGTATGTTCTTATCCTTGGTGGATGAGAATTCATTGCAGAACTCTTAGGAAAATAAGTGTTATATAAATTTTCATGCATTGATGGTTTGTGATTGGATGCCCTAAAATTGCAATAATTTATTCAATATTGATGACAAAACTCTGATTATGCATTTTAGCTTTGTGATGCAATTATCGAGCTTTAGAAAATAATTGATCCATTTGGAAGATATAGATGGATATTACAAAATGGGGGTTTCATTACCCAAATCATAGCTATGATAACACTTGGTAAGATCCACACATATAATAATTACAATAAGACAATGTAGAAGATAGATTTTACAGAACACAAGATGTTTTTGGGCCAAGATGTTGTAACGTCTGATGTATGCAATAGTAGTATAAATACTTAGAGGCAATGTAACATTTCTCTATACTCTTTATAGAAGAAGCCACTCCAGACTATATTTCCAAGCTATTAAAAAGCTAAACCATGGGCTCAAACAGCTAGGGTAATTGATTATTTCTTGCAGAGATGGAAACTGTTGGAAAGGTTAAGCATAAAAATTTGGTATCTTTACTTGCACTTACACTATGGAAACTACTAGAAACAATCACTAATACAACAACTAATCTGTAGAAAACAACTAATACAATCACTAAAACAACTAATCTGCAGCAAACAACAATGTATTACTTTTCCCTAACCTGGAGAAAATTCACATGGACTATGCTCGTTCCACGCATTACTTTGCCCTAACTTGGAGAAAATTTGCATGGACTATGCCTGATCCATGTATTACTTTTCCCTAACCTAGACAAAAATTTCATGGACTATGCTCGACCCTCCTCCCGCCCGCGAGTGAACTGAAAAATGAGTTTCACTTTTCACTTTTTTATATAGCCCGCATTGTTCTAACTTTCGACAAACTCGGGCTCGTCTAAATTTCAACCAAATCAGGCTCATAAACAAAAAATAATAATCTAACAAGCCAAAAAAATTCCTTGGTTGAAATTAAAGGTAGAAAATAGCTATCAAATGTATCAGTGAGTAACCACAAATGCTCTACAAACATTGTAGGATTATGACCCTGAATCAAAGCAAATCACACCTGAGCAGGAAAGGCAACTGGTCAAGGCCACTGGTATGTTACTAGTGGAGGGTTGGGATTTAGCTTCTGCTTTTATCATTGATCAGATTAGAAAGCAACCTGATGTGAAATTATTATCAAAAACACAGGTTGGGGACATGATTAGAGGGTTTGGATATAACCCAAAGTCCCAGGCATTAGCAATGTGGAGCTTAGCTCCAAAAAATCAAAATCCAGCCCTATTAAATATTCAGGATAAAATGGAAGGCAACAAGATAATCTGGTCAATCCATAACATAGGAGACTTGGAGATTTCTCAAGTGCTCACACATTTTTCTCAACTGAATGAGGCTAAGGTAGTTCAAATGTTTGAGAAACTAAAGAAGCTCACTAGTGAAACTAGTAATATTGTTAAGGACAGAGAGCTAGGGATGATTAAAATTAAGGAACAAGAGAAGCTCATAGTAGAGCTTACACAAAAACTGCTTGATATGCAAGAAGTTTCCCCAGCTGAGCCTAAAGAGGTAATGGATGTTGAGATCCAAACAGAGCAAACTGAGGATACAGCAACAGAAACAGAACAAGAGGTAAGGGAGCAAAATAATGTGGTATTGGGTGCATTAACATCAATTTTGCAGCATAGGGTAGATACCATAAAGGATAATATTGTTGTGGTATATGGAGCCTATGGAAAATTGTCAGGCCTACAAGTAGAGGTAAACAATTTTATCTCAATTTTAAATCCCTATTATGCAACATGGTCTAGCAGAACTACACTTTTTGAAAGGTTGGCATCCTTGCAACCACTGAGGTCAGACCTACCAAAGATAGTGACCCTGGTTGGAATTGAGATAGAATAAATAGGAGATACCTTATCATTTTTTAAAGGAAAATATAATCAGATAGAGGAAAGGTTGAACATGTTTGGGCCAACTTACAACAGATTTGTGTCTCCCATCAAATCAGAGGACAATCAAATCAAGCCACTAGGGCTATGGGGCTCAGAGTTCGACAATGTACTGCCTAATAAAGAGGTTTATGTTTATGATCAAGCAGAGCTGGACATGGATAGATTTAATAAGATTCTAGATGAAGCAATTAAGGCAGAAACATATTGCAATAAATTCATCACAGATGTCAAGAGCATAACCGATGCAAGGTGGGAAAGACAGAAGGCCCTGTTGGAGAATATACAAAGCTTTGAATGGCCAAAGGAGGAAGATATTACAGCATGGGACATCTTAACAAATCCGAAGAAGAAAAATCATGTAACAGTTGACCTAGACATCATGGATGAAGAATAGGAGGACACATGGCACCTGTTCTCTGAGCACAGGAAGGTTAGAAATCTCAAATACTAGTGTAAGTTAGCCTATATTGGTGGTCACTAGATCTCATTACAAATATCAGATTCTATCCTGAACATATACAGAAAAAGGTGCCAAAGATCACAAGAAGACAAGGAGAAAATTAGATCTTATTCTTCAGTTTTGTCCTTCCACCGCTTGGTGTTTTCCTATCTTTTGTCTTTTCTAGTTTTTAGGGTTGGGTCTTTTAAACCATCTAAAGATTGTAGAATCCTTATCCTAAGGATTCCAAGATGGTTTAGGCCTATATATAGAGCTCTTGTATCATTTTGAAAAAAAATTTGGAAATTAATGAAATAGAATTATAAGGCAGACTACTAAATTTGTCTGAGCCTTTGTAATATTTGTCTATCTAAATGTATTTGAAGCTTTAAGACATTAATACAAATATTTTGCAATCTCTTTTTTGCATCTTGGTTCTCTTTTCATTTATGTTAAATTTCTTTTATGTTTATTTCTAAGGCACTTAAGTGACCCCGGAGAGCTTAGCATTAGTTTAAGGATTTGATGATAGAGTTGTAGAAAGAGGATAATATGTAAGGCATTTTATCTTTGTTGCAAGTATCTTAGTGATCACCTTATTGTGGACTTATACTAGGTATTGACTCATAGCCCAAGGATTAGGCATTGGTTTATAGTTGGCTAAGTAATTGTTCATTATCCAACCAATATTTTAATTTATCCAATCATTCACACTTCAAATATATATTCCATTCAAGTAATTGTGTTTAAGGAATACAATTTGGTTTGTTGATTCCTTGAAGAGAGGATCAATAGGTTATCCCTCCTGAAGTTCATAAGAACTGAAAAAGGAAGAAGGATGAGAATCCTTATTGCATTACTATTTGTTGTTGTCAAAATACTAGCTTGTCTCATTAAGCTCTGTATCAGAATATTCATAGTCATTTGCATAGTCATCTACTTATTGATCCATTAAAAAGCATTCAACAAGTTAGTAAGAAGATAATCCACTTAAAAGATATTGTCAATCAGTAATCATCCATAGGTAATACCTACCTGAGTCAGTGGATCTCAAAAAATGAGGTGATAGTTTCTCTGGATGTTATCTAATACCCTCATCAATTAGGCATTTCTCTTGCTTGAATCAGTTATTTTAATATTGGGAGTCATAGAGTTAAAGCAAGCATTCAATCATATTGAGGCTCAGTAAGAAAAAACCCTAACACGAGGTTGTTTGAAAATTGAGTCTCACTTTTTTGGGGCCAAAGATAAACCAAAATGGTCAACCTCAGCCTGAGAAATCAATGAAGAATATTCATGGGAATGTCCTTCCATTTGACTAGATATTCCATGTATTGTTTACCTCTTGTACTTCTACCAACTCTACCATCCAAAACCTTCTCTATCTGATCCATATTCTTCTTAGGATATTGTTGTTCAACATCTAATATATCATTGCTACTAGAATCTGATTCATGATACGCATACAAGTCTGCAACATTGAATATAGGTTATATATTTATGTCCTTTGGTCACTCCACTTCATATGCACTCCCTTAATCAAATCTCCTCAATATCTTACAGGGAAAAAAATTCTTAATCTTCAACTTATTGTAAGTACCAAAAGGAAATATACCCTTCTGTAAGTACACCAAAACTTCATCTCCTATCTGAAATTCTTTATGTCTCCATCTCATGTCTGCTCTCTTTTGTAAGTCTGATTCATCTTCTCATAATGTTTTCTCACTCCTTTATGCAATGACTTCATAACTTCAACAAATTCTTATCCTTCAACACTCTTCTTAACATCATGATTGATATCCCTCAATTATGATACTCCCTTAGGATTATAACTAGTAACTATCTCAAATGGTGTCTTCCTTGTGCTCTTATTTACCTAACTAGTCTATACAAACTCTTCTTGATGCAAAACTAAATTCCAATTTCCTAGCTTGCCTCTAACTAAACACCTCAACGAATTCCCTAAATTATTATATACTTCAAATCAACCCTCAGCTTCTTCCAAAGTGTTCTCCAAAAATAGCCAACACACCTGTTAATTAATGGATTGGACCTTTTATAATATTGACTCAAACCCTCGGAAAAGGCCTCTCTATCAACAAATTGAACAAATTGAACAAATTGAAACAAATGGTAATAGTTTGATCTCTGAATTTTACAGGTATAGCTCCCTGTGAAAAATCTTCAATGAATATGTTTTTTGGTATTTTTTGAATATGAAAGGGTATGCTCTTGACCATAGAGAAGGAGATGCTTCTAATGGATGCACATCACCATGACACATTCACAAACAGACATAAACCCAAATATTAAAATGTAAAATCTATTGTTGTGCATTAATCCCCATAACCATGAAAACCAAAGCACACTAAAATTACTATAATTATTTCTGCAAATGCACCTCCATGACCATGAATAATACATATTCAATGTACCCACAAGAGATATAAATATGTCAAAAATCATGAATATAACAGAAGCAAACAATAAATAATGACTCTCAGATCACCTTATAATCATAGATTCAAAAAAAAGTTGACATCAATGACTAATTTATTGAATCATCACATATTCACCCATCCCACAATAAAGGATAATAACAAAAAGTTAATGAGCAGCAACCATGACTCAAAATTTGGGTCTCACTCAATTGTCACAGCAACAAGGGGGATTCTGGCCAAAGATTGTCAGTCCCTCATAAATTGTTCAACAGAGATATAAATAGTCCCTCATCTTCCATTATGGTTATAGTAACTGTAACCACCTAGATTTGGTCTATTCCAGTTATGGACCCTATTTGCCCTAAGTGTGATCATACCCCCAATTATGTCATGACAATGTTACTTTGGCATAATTTATTTTAAATAAAATTTAATGTCCTAGGTGATTTTTATCACTGAATTATATTAACTATTATAGCCATACAATTCAAATCAATTCAAGCCAATTAAATCAAATCAAATTCAAACATGGCTATAGTATTTAATTATAAAGAAATTAAATAAACCCCTAAATTAATTATCCACTTGCAAATAACCCATTCCCCTAGCCTATTTAATTTAATTAAAATGGCTATAGTCCCCTTAATTATTAAAAAGCAATAAAATGCTTAAATAATTAACATCCTATTTTTGAATGAATTAAACAAGTTTAATTCATTTCATTTATATTCCCCTAAACCCCAACCTAACCTATCTCAACCACTTCCACCCTGGGTTCTAACCCATCTCAACCTATTCCCTCCATGCTAATCTAATCCTAATTCTAATTCTATCCTAACGCACCTTCTAATGTTGTCACATTCTATTAAGGAATGATTAACAACTCAACCCACTTGAAAAAGTCAACTTTCTCAAGCATGACTTCTCTAAGGACCAACTTGCCAAGTTGAGCCTTACTCCCTCCCATGACTCTTAAATGAATTTCATTAATCACCCATTAATGGATATTCCCTCTTTCCCATCCCTCATTAATGCCCAAGGTATTAATGGCTCTTACACTTCATTAATGACCCTAGGGGCTCCATTAATGAACCTTGTCTCCCCTCTCTCTCTCCCATTCTTCTATAAATTGAAGAGATTTGGAGCTCATAATAAGCCTCAATTTTCTAAATAGTAGTGTTGTAATGCCAAGAATTTGAAGGAATCTCAAAGAATTGTTATCTTACCCATTCCTTCCTAGCTTCATGTACACTCCATAGCTACTCTCTTCATGGTTATAATGCCCATTTTAGACTAATATGCATGCTTAAATAGTTAAATAGTTGTTTTTAACTCAAATCTTTCATGCTAGGTTGTTTATGTCACTTGTATTAGCATAATCTGAGGGTTGTTATGCTATTTGCTACACTCATCCTAGTTAGAAAGTAGTAGGTCGATGTTAGGGTTTTATATGCTCATTAACCCTTGTTTCTCACTAACAGAATGACTTATTGAAGTTTTGTGTCACAGGTAACAGGTGCACAAATATACACACACATTTTTGGCGCTCACCGTGGGGCATGATTTCCAACTCAGCCTCATTTTGAATCAATTTTTCACTAATTTGCATACATAAGATTTTGTTACAGGGTCATTTCTGGTCATTCTAGATCGCATCCGAGATACGCCCTTGCACCGCAGAAAATGAGGCTCACATTCAGGATTTCCTAGATTATTTTTGGTTTAGGATCGCATCTGGTAAGCATTAAGTTGCATCTAGTTTTTTTGTCATTTGTTGTCTTTCTAGATCGCATCTGGTGAAAAAATTAGTGAACTTCATTACCTAACCACTAACGTTTGTATACTTAACTTCTTTGGTCTTTTGAATAGCTTAACAATTGTTTGCAGGTTGATATCAGAGGTTTTTCGTGGGAGTTGCTACATGAAAAACTAACTCAATTTTTCAGGTTGCCAACCCCCCCCNCCACCCCCCCCCCCCCCCACCCATCTTGACCTCTATTTACAAGCTTTCAACATCAAGATACATTTTCCAATCTATCACTAAATTGACTAGGGACTATGCTCTTTTCCTTTTAAGAAAAATCAGAAACTCACACATCAGCTTATGGGTTGAACAGAATTTGGAGTTAACTGAACAAGCAATCACATCGTATAATTTCTTTTGGATCAGTAAATGAACAACACAAATCACTAAATCTTGTGGTTCAAAGAACAAGTTCAATCGTTTAATTCATTTTTGGGACACAAAAATTGAACAAGCAAACTCACTAAATATCATGGCTAATTGAACAAGGCAAATCTATTTTCAAGCATCTTGTTTTCTTTAAAATAGGAACATATAAATCAAGCACAACATTTCTTGAGGAAAAGAATCACTTTTCTTGACTTTATTTTGGGAGAAAATGGCTTAAATTAGGAGAGTATGCTCTTCTTCTTTAGAATAATTAGAAATTCAGACATCCAAAGCTCGCCAATCCTTTGTATGTATATTTAATAGTAGAAGGCATGTCGGTTGAGGAAAAAAATCTCCTGGGAATGACCCAAGTGAGGACAAATTTTACGCCAACCCTTCCAACTCACTATAAATAGTTTCTTCCTCGTAGGCTAAAGCCTCAGAAGACGGAGCTGGTTTTGTTCATGGAATTTTGACATCATTCCTTGAACATGGTTGGGTATATGTAGAGAAAAGCCGCTTGAATCTTGCTTGTGAGACTATATATATTCAGGTACTCATAGGGCTATACACCTTAATTTTTCCTTGTGCAATTCTATGGGGGACAGTTTCGAATGGATTGCCCAATAATCTACAAAAATTTTAACAGAAATAATTCTTGATTCACCCCCGAAAGGGTGATAATCTTTGTGCAAAAAAAAAAGTAATTGCCCCAAGACACTCATCATATCATGCCCTCACTTTTGTTTGGAGTCGGCTAATACAGCATCATGACTGGAGTCATTATGTGCTTGGTGATGGTTGTATTCTGATTAGCATTTGATTGTGTGCCTAAGTCAATAAGCAAAGATTTTCATCCTCCACCTAGGGAATAGGAAAATATGAGTGTTTGTTTCACCCTCCTAACAATGCAAATCTGTTTGACATGTTTGCAAAATCATTAAAAAGATAACATCTTTAAACAAACAAAAACATTCAATCCCGGATCAACGCATGTGTTTTTCACTCACCGATGGGTCTCAAAAATCAAACTACAATTAGAAAAACTTCACGCACTTCTAAAACAAACTTTTCCAAACTGATTAAAATTGACAAAGACATCATAAGATCCCATCCTGGATTTCCCAAATTGCATAAAGTATTTAGGATCGCATCTGGTATCCTGACTCGCATTTGGTCAACACATAGTCGTATCTAGGGTTTAGGCTCGCATCTGGTGTCATCAGAAGCTCACATATGGGAGCTTGCATCTAGGACAGTGGGTATTTACCAGATAGTTTCTCAAAAAGTATCAGTTGATTAGGATACCCTTTTGGATCTTTAGCTGGTTCCTGTTGTCTTTTCTAGTCTCCCTGTTGAAATTTCAAAAAAATTTCAAATGTCTACCTTGCATGCTTAGTCAGTCTTTTACGATCGGTTCAATACATGTGGTCTACCCGCTTTCTACCAACAACTTGGTTCCCAGCTCACTATCAAGGCAATCTAACCCTCTAACGCTGGAATCATTTACATCCACCAACAACAAACAGTTACTCTTACCTAGATGCACCCACTTGAATGGTTTAAAACTCTCACTTGCACTATTGGGAAACATTGACAAAGTTGAGAAACAAATTCATGTTTAACACAAGACGTTGTTAGAGTAATAGTCTATCGGGTTACTAATTTAAATCTTTATGATCTAATTAGTAACTTCCTTATTCACTCTAGTTTGCTTCAGCTAACCTTAGGCAGTTTCTATTTCTTGTTGTTTCCCTTTTAGGGTTTCGGTATTCCTTTATAAGGAATCACCTCTTTGTATTTCATACAGAGTTTTGTATTCAAT
>MU223063.1:1324462-1334602 GCA_018584345.1 Thuja plicata | reverse complement strand
AATTAAAGTTACTAATAACTGATTCACCCCCCCCCCCTCTCAGTTATCCTTTGGGACTATTCTAACATGTATGTCCAAAGGCTACAACAAGAAGGTCAAACCACGCAAATTTGAAGTAGGGGATCTAGTCTTAAAAAAGAATCCTAAAATCCAGCCTAATAGAGAGTAGAAAGGAAATTTTTAACCTAACTAGCTGGGACCTTATGTTATCATTGCCACTTTTGAGACTGGATCTTATCAACTGGCTGCACCTGAGGGAGATGTTCTTCCAGATCCTATAAGCACTCTACATTTGAAGTGGTTCTACGCTTTATGTTTGGCTAGCAGAGCCTGTACAGCAAAAAGTTCTCACAAAATACCAAAAACATTCAGAAAATTGATCCTGAAGAAATCCCAAATAGTGGAAAAATTCCTGAAGAAAGGTATCCTTGGTGAAAACCTGGTAAATAGGCGCCTTGATACTACAAAAACATTCAACAAAGAAAAAATAGCAAAAAATTTGAAAAAGAGAAAAGTGTCTTGATGAGCACCTGGTAAAACAGGCATCTTGGTAGCAAAAAGAAAGAAAAAATCTTGCCAAGTGGTGAAAACCTAGCAATCAGGCGTCACTTGTGTTCTGCACTCCATCTATCAAAACATTGCTGACACTAGGCCTTCATAATTACACCTGTGCTCAAATGCTGACTTCATTTCCTAAATGGATATATTATTCTCGCTTGGGATTTGTCTACATTTCTATCTTAGGATCAAGTCATTCTGTACTGGGGGCATCTTTGTTGGCATGGTAGGTTGCAGTTGCTAGGTTGCTCTAGGATGGTTTGCCTCATGAACACAATGTTTCTTGACATGCAAAATGATGTCACTTTTCAAAACAAGGGTGTCTTTTCAAACATCACGTATCTAGACAGGACATTTACATTAACAGAGTTCCTACAAGGCTATATTGGATTGCAAACATGAACGGATTATCCTATCAATGCACAGACATGGAACACCATATTGCTTGTATTCCAATTTTCTAATTGATGAATCTTTACTGTGTTTGACATATGAATGAACAAGTACTACTTAAACACACAGTTTGATATTGGTTTGATTATAATTCTTTCATGTCCTGATGATGTTTTCAACTAGGGGCCTCTAAGTAATTATAAATTTTATTTGCTTGATTCACAATTGATGATTTGTTATGTCTTCTTAGTTACTCAATGACGTCTATGCAAAGAAAAAGGGTTGCAAGGACAGGGGGCATAACATTTTCTTAGTTTTCTGTGTATGGTGATTGTTTCAAATAATCCAATAAATTTCACCTAATTTGGATGTTTATGGTAAGAGATGCCACTATGGGTGGATAGCCGCATATATCTTGATCTTTGTTATGTGTAAACTACGATGAGTTTGAAACAATTTCCTTATCTATTTTCTGATCCATATTCTCACTAAGGTATATGAAGCATAATGTACCCAAGGATATGAATTTTCAAGGTCATTACGAGTTCAATATCTTGCCTTGCACAAAATCTAGTATATTAAAAAGAAGGTGATTATTTTATCCTGGCTTCTATGCCTTGATCCCTAAGTCTATTTCTGACATTCCAATAAAACATAGTATTCATACTTTCATAATATTAATGGGTATTAGTGATGGTTGTACTATCAGGTGGTATCCATTCCAAAAAGTGCCCAATGATGATAAAAAGCTATACATTTGCATACCAGTGACAAAGTCCTAAGAGTCTTCATATCATTACATTTTTGACAATTGCATGGGACATAAACAAGAAAAGAAAAGCATTAAGGCATTTTGAACTTCAAGTTAACTCAATTTTTCTTCTACTAGATCCAAGTTAATTACATTAGTATTACTGATATCAAATATTGTTACACATCCATAACATACATTTTGCATTCATAAAAAGAAGCAACAGGAAAATACAAAAACAAAGCATCCATGTATTGCATTTTTTTTCTTTTACATCCTAAGTGCATCCATACATTTTAATTTGCATAAAGAAAATCAAAAACATACATTTGCATTTTCACATACTACCAATTGAAATATATTTATATCAGTAATGACTCAACACATACATAAAATGATGTCATCATCTAAATCTAACTCATCAAGAGACCAAGATATAGTCACATGTGCAAATCACATCTATCAAAGGAAATAGAACTCATGAAACATATCAGAATTAGGAAGTTTCATCATATATATATATATATCACCACATGGTACAAATCAAAATATGGAATAGTATGCATGAAGAGTATCAGAGTATCAGAGTACTAGAAAGAATCAAATATACATCGATACAATGTCATAATACAAAAGAGGGGATGTCAGAAGGATCCAGATATACAATGTGAACTCAAATATACAAAATATAACAATATAAATCAGTTCTAGCTCCCCCCTCTCCCTGATCTGGAGGAGGAGGAGGTAAAAATGGAGGAGGATACATCGCCCCCTCAGACTATTGGGCTAACTATCAAAATGACATCTCTCTCTGCCCCTCTGGCACTGCTGCATGATAAAGAGCATAATAATATGTGGCCCTCTATCCCTGATGTGTGGCTGTGCGGGCCTGTACATCTCTCTCTACTCTAAGTCTCTCCATATGCCTGTCCCTATCTACCAGAAAGGCATCTGATATACCAAGTCTGGACTCTACTATTGTGGCTCTCGCCTCTAAGGCTATAATCTATGCCCTCAGCTTCTCTCTCTCCTGATCATACTATGAAAGAGCATCACCATCTTTGCTAGATCCCCTACCTGCATCTTGCCCTGAGGCCCTGTCCTGTGGTCTGTCTAGCTGTCTCTGTGGATGTTGTCTCTGTTGCCTCTGTTGCTCTCCTATCAGTAATGGTCTAGGGTCAATCTAAGGAGAAACAAATCTAAATCGGTTACGTCGACCCTCCCCACTCCCACTAGCAACCTCTGCGTGGCCACCCACTACGCCACCCCTCTGTCACCACCACCATCGTCACCATCATCGCGAGGAGGCCATCTCCCATCTCTCCCTCCATCTCGGCCTCCATCTCTACCTCCATGTCAGCCACCACCCCTATCTCTCTGTGCTCCTCCCCTCCCCCTGGTAGGACGATCATCAAGATCATAATCTAAAGGTTCCTCTATGCATAGAATAACCTCCTTTGGCACTGTGAAATGAGAAAATGGATATTGAAGCATCTCTGTCGCATATCCATCAAAAACACCTGGATCGTCAACATCAAGGCAGAGATCCTAGTCTACTCCAACCATGTCATGAATCTCCTGATGCATTGTCTCATACCTCAACTGGGCATCCCACAATGGTGCCTCGTCTTGGATCCATGCATAAACAGTAATATCTTGTATCCTACCCTGCCATCGGCCATACTGTCTCAACACTCGGGTGTGAATAAAATGCTCTATAACATATCTAGTCCTCCCTATGAGGTATCTGCTCTGAAACAAAAATGGTACCTATCGTGCATCTAAGGTACACTCCTCACAGTCTAAATATGGTCGCCAAACGACCTCAGTCATATCATCAAAGAGTCGACGCCAGTACTCAACCTTTCCCAGATGGGGCTACTGAATAAGGCCTGCATACATATACACGTAAGGTTGCTCCAGCACTCGTTGTCTATCTACAATCGGCCGCATAACAGGGATCTGCTCCCAGGCCCAGATCTGAAGTATCAAAATACCAACAGTCATGCTCTGAGTATAATGATATACTATCTCATGCAACTCTCGATACATATGGGCTAAAATACAACTGCCCCATGCAAATCTTCGTCTATGGGTAACCATCTGCTCTAACATATCTACCTAGAAGACCATGAATCCATGTTGACCTCTGTCTGGCATCAAGATGCCACCTATTAAGTACATAGATAATCGATCATAATGATCGACCATATAGTCCCATAAGAGGTATCTCTGATCAATGGTGTCGTCCTAGAAATATCGATGTGCATCACCAATCGCCACATCAGTCATCGACTCAAAACACACCTCATAAGCAATCATTGGAACCCAAACTATCTGCCATACATCCTCTGGAGTCACTGTGATCTCCCCGGTCGGCAGATGGAAGGTGTTGTGCTCTAAGTGTCATCTCTCGGCAAGAGCAGTCAACAACCCTCGGTTTACCCCTATCTCGGGTAACCCTGTCAAAGAATGTAATCCACATCAGATCATTGTAGTCTGCTCATCATCATAAAGAAGTCCATATAGAGCAAGCACACGACCTGGATATGTGCCTCTAAAAGTGACTACCTCAAAATCTGCCTATTTTTGACACGTACAAAGAAGAAATCAGTATTATATCTACAACAGAGATGCAGAATCCTGATCAGCTAAGTGATTCAAGGTTTGCGACATGCAAACAGCTCAAAAGGATAAAAATCCTAAGTCTACAAAAGAGATATGATTCTAAACCAACAGGGTGCAATCTCTTTTACAGGATGCGATCCAAGGTATACCGGATGTGATGGAGTATACTGGGTTCGATCCCCGACATACAGAATGCAACTCTATATGCAGGGTATGATCTTTCAAGGACAGGGTATGACACAAAATCAAATATAAACAAAATCAAGACAAAAACTAGGCAACGGGATACGATCTAGAGTATCCTAGATGCAATGCAGGAATCCAGAAAAACTGGATGCGATCCGGGGTATATCGGATACGACACAGGTTTTGCAGGGTGCTGAAATCCCAAATGTGACCCAAAATTCAATTGGCTATCAAAGCTACAAAAATGCATGGAATTAAAATTTGCAAAATTCACGAGGTAGTTTTACGAGCACTTATCGGAGGTGGGTAGTCGGTTGGGCACTGATGTTGATGGCTCATCTCGAAATGATGCTTCCTCACAGGGCTTATGATCTTCTCTGTAGAGCTCTCAGAATTACTATGGAGGAAAGTGAAAATGAATAGTAAAATAGTAATTTTTGAGGCTTATATTGGTCTTTTGAGCCATTTAGGATTCTGAAACTCCTCCCAGGAAACTACATCTACATTTCTATTCTCTTTTTGATTAATCGGGAACCAAATCAAAGGTGCCTAAGATGTTTTACGCCGCACAATGCCATTTTTGCGACAATTCTAAAAACTGCGGATTTGCTTCATTTGTTCCAAAAATCTGTCAATGTTGCACATTTTATCATACATCTTGGTTTGACATCATTTTATCAGTCTCATCACTCACATTTTCATGTAATTAACTTGGTACTCGTGTGTTTATTTTAAATACACCATCTTTTTCCACTTCTTCTACTTCATTCTTTCTTAACCGATTCCTGCAAGTAATACATCATTTCAACAAAGGGATTTTATCTTTTCCTTTGATTTTGTTCCCGAGGGGGCGTGATCACACTATCATCAATTAATTTTTTGCTCGAAACAACATTAAAATGATTTCGTTATCAAAACAACTAGGGGCATAACAGTTTCCTTGACTAAAGTTGAAACTATTGGATAGAAAGCTTTGGTTCTCATAAGTTGGATATCTTGTGTTTCCTCATTTTAAAAGATTCTTATTAAGCTCATGACAGCTTCATACTGGCTTTTGGATGACAACCAAGTTCAGAATCAGTATTATCAATCTTTAGACGACAACCAAGTTCAAAATTGGTATCTTTAAGATCTTTTATTGACCTTTGTACAACAACCAAGTTCAAAGTCAATTCTATCAGTTTAGTTCAATAAAGTACGAGACTGATATCATCAACATTTTGTTCGACAACCAAGAACAGGATTGTCAATCTTTCGGAAGTCAAAATCAAAAAATTTCTTTGAATCAATGCGTTGCTCGCACATTAATCCAAAGAGGGGCAAATGTAACCACCTGGATTTGGTCTATTCCAATTATGGAACCTATTTTCCCTAAGTGTGGTCATACCCACAATTATGTCATGACAATGTTACTTTGGCATAATTTATTTTAAATAAAATTTAATGTCCTAGGTGATTTTATCACTGAATTATATTAACTATTATAGCCATACAATTCAAATCAATTCAAGCCAATTAAATCAAATCAAATTCAAACATGGCTATAGTATTTAATTATAAAGAAATTAAATAAACCCCTAAATCAATTATCCACTTGCAAATAACCCATTCCCTAGCCTATTTAATTTAATTAAAATGGCTATAGTCCCCTTAATTATTAAAAAGCAATAAAACGCTTAAATAATTAATATCCTAATTTTGAATGAATTAAATAAGTTTAATTTATTTCATTTATGTTCCCCTAAATCCCAACCTAACCTATCTCAACCACTTCTACCATGGGTTCTAACCCTTCTCAACCCATTCACCCTTGCTAAATCTAATCCTTATCCTAATTCTACCCTAACCCCCTTCCTAATGTTTTCACATTCCATTAAGGAATGCTAAAACCCATCTCAACCTATTCCCCCCATGCTAATCTAATCCTAATTCTAATTCTATCCTAACCCACCTCCTAATGTTGTCACATTTCATTAAGGAATGATTAACAACTCAACCCACTTGAGAAAGTCAACTTTCTCAAGCATGACTTCTCTAAGAACCAACTTGCCAAGTTGAGTCTTACTCCCTCTTATGCCTCTTAAATGAATTTCGTTAATGACCCATTAATGGATATTCCCTCTTGCCCATCCCTCATTAATGTCCAAGGCATTAATGGCTATTACACTTCATTAATGACCCTAGGGGATCCATTAATGAACCTTGTCTCCCCTCTCTCTCTCTCTCCCATTCTTCTATAAATTGAAGAGATTTGGAGCTCATAATAAGCCTCAATTTTCGGAATAGTAGTGTTTTTATGCCAAGATTTTGAAGGAATCTCAAAGCATTGTTATGTTACCCATTCCTTCCTAGCTTCATGCACACTCCATAGTTACTCTCTTCGTGGTTATAATGTTCATTTTAGACTAATATGCATGTTTAAATAGTTAAATAGTTGTTTTTAACTCAAATCTTTCATGCTGGGTTGTTTATGTCACTGGTATTAGCATAATCTTAGGGATGTTATGGTATTTTCTACACTCATCCTAGTTAGAAAGCAATAGGTCGATGTTAGGGTTTTATATGCTCATTAACCCTTGTTTCTCACTAACATAATGACTTATTGAAGTGATGTGTCGCAGGTAGCAGTGCACAAATATACACACACAGTAACAGTTCTTGAAAATTAATTGAAATAGTCTCATGACAGATGTTAATATAAGATTCTTTATTCTCTAATAGTTTTCACAAATTCATCTGGACACATGGTAGGTTATTTCTAAATCTCGGCTTCAAAAGCTTCTTTTCACTAACACGCGTGACCTAGAGACTAGTTGTTAATAGCTTAGTCTCCAGCTCTCTATAATTTTCTTTTACATTCATTAACCGTCATGACCTAGTGACTAGTTGTTAATGTCTTAGTCTCTAGCTCTCTAATCATTACTATCAACCACCTCAAACCTCTACAACCTAGCGACTATCTACCAACCTGTGGCGACTATCCATGGGTTCCATTCTTCAGAGTTTTAGGAATTTCACTTCCTCCCTCCATTTTTTGATGATTTTTTTTGCTTCATATGTTTTCCTTCCAACTAAATAATTTTGATAATGTGGTAGGTCTTTTATCATCTATCAATTGGATCCCTATGATTTATCTTACACTATCTTCTTCAGAACAACTATAATTTCAAAATGTGTGGGTCCTAACCTTCCTTTCAGAATATCAGGAATTCTCTTACTATGCTTCCATTCCTGATCACTCTAGCATCTTGAGCATCAATTCTCTGCAATAGAGTACTTAGCATTTATTTGAAGTTCAAACTCACCACCAATATGTCAGATCCCGACAAGAATTAGGACTAAAAGGATGAAGATTGAATTGATCAAACATGAGAAACCATTTTCCAAGTATGCAACCTTGAACTTGTTTCCACCACACACCTTTGAAATCTACCTATGGAACTTGGCTATGATGAAAGTTTTCTAATGCCCATCTTCCATTTTGCAAATGTCAGATACCAATCTTCATGATTTTCCATTTTTGGTATTTTTTAAATTACACTTCCCCCTTTCACTTTCTGGTGACTACGTACTTCAAATTTCCTTTTCCCAAACAAAGGAGTTCCACCAAGGTAATAAGTATTTTCATCATTCATCAATCGGGATGATAAATATAAATTTTTTCTATTAGTATGCAATGAGAAAACAAGTTGTTTAAACTATCGGTTACACTACATTCAAAGTCAAGTTTTTAGTTCAAACTGAAAATGCTAAGAAAGGAGAAAACCGACGACACAGTTTTGCAGTGTAAACCAAAAGTGCAAACCGAAGATGATAAAGTGGAACCCGACAGGAGTAAACCGACAGTGGAACCCGATGAGTAGATTACCATGCAAACCGAGAGAATAGAAATAGAGTAACCTAACAAGCAGTGCAACCAAGGAACACCAAAAGACAGTCAAACTGATTTTAGAGAAAACTGAGCATCAGACAGCGAAAGTCAGTTATATCCCAAAAAAAGTGGATTTGACTTCCACGTCAGATAAAATAGATATATTCTATTTATAAAGTCTTGATTTTTTTTAAAACCATTACTTAAGGGACAAGCAACATTATTGTAATTGTTTTAATCAGTCTAACTGATTAAAAACATGCAGACTAGGAGATCAAGGTCAAGTTGTAAACCTTTGATCATAGAGTTAAGTTGTAATACGTGAAACTAAATTAGGTCAATCTATCTTATAAATAGACGTTGTAATCATTCATTATCAAGGATGAGAGGATGAATGTAGCAAACGAGCACATCTATGGATCAGACTAAGAGTTTCAAGAAACATAACAACAAAAGATGAAATAGGTTATCAAGAACCAAGAATAGAGGCTACCGAGAAATAGAGGTATTAATCAATCACAATAGGTGATGTTAGAGTAATTAGTTAGTTTACTTACTCTTTTTCGCTTAAGCTATCTCTTAGGTGCATATAATTAATACTTTATATTAATTATATTGCACAACCTATCTTTTCTGGTTTTAGGGTTTGTTCACCTTTATAGGCTAAACTTTGTAATATTTTTCATTAACTTAGAGAATAATATTGTGCTTCTTCTTTTGAGCATCTCTGAGTTCTGCTTTTTCATTTTCGTGCTTCATCTTTGTATCAGGTCATTTGCATGCAGGTGTATTCGGGTTCTATGGATTTGCATATTTCTCAAATCCTACATGGTATCAAAGCCACCCTGTTGCTGCCTGATCGAAGGTCTTTGAAGCCACGATTCGAAGACGACAGCCACAGCTATTCTGAGGTTTTTTTGTCACTTTTAAGGAGGAACTATTTTTTGGAACAGATTGAGCAGAAACAGACTCTGCCATTGTGTTCAGAAGGCCCGGGAGAGTCTAAATCATATAAATTTTGACTAGTTTAGCCTCCGTGAGCACAGGGAAAAAAATTTGGCCTCCTAGGGCCGTACGGCTCGCAAATCGAGGCAAAAACTCAAAAAAAAATCAAAAAAAATGCATTTTTTAAACGGTTTTAGGCGCTGCCAGCCCGCGCCACCAGCGCGCCGCCAGAGCGCTGCTGCTGGCCAGCGCGCCACCCAGGGGCCACCGCGCCGCCACCCGGGCCCGTCGCCGCCCTCCGGCCGCCGCCCGCGCCCGGCCAACTCCCCGCCCGCTCGCCGCCTCCTCCGGTGGCGCCGCCCATGGGCCACCGCCGCGCCACCAAGCCCTACGACGGGCGTTTGGACGTCATTTTTAGGCTCGTGACTGGTTTTTTTCCAGTGGCTAGTTATTTGGAGGTACTTGTGGTTTTTTGCCCATATCTTGGGCATACGGTATCCTTTTTCGGAAAATGAAATATCGCCGGAAAGGTGTTTCCGAGATGGACGCAATGGTGCTGGTCTTGTTTTCTGATTCGGCCGTTTGAGTTCTTGTTTTTAGTGTCAAAGTTGCAGCTTCTGTTTCCCTCCTCCATGCACCAGGTTTTGATCTAAATGTAATAAGGTCAGATTTCTCAGTTTTTTTTTCCTTTTAGAAGAGTTATCATGGGTTTTTCCACTCACCCTTCAGTTGTTATTTTGGAACGGGGTAATTATGAGTCATGGGCAAAGGGTATACTTACACATTGTAGGTGGCTTAATTTTTTGCC
>MU223063.1:1294805-1308373 GCA_018584345.1 Thuja plicata | reverse complement strand
AAGAATTTTATTTAATTAAATGGGGGAAATTGAATTTAATTAAATAAGAGGAATTTTATTTAATTAAAAGGGAGATTAAATCTTTTAATTAGATAAAAATGATCAAACCTTAGGAAATATTGAAATAGTTGAATTAATTACAATTTGATCAAGGAAATTGATTTGAATTGAAAATGTTTCAAAGCATTGATTCAGGAAATTTGATAAAATGATAAATGGGGCCCAAAGTCTAGACGACCATTTTAGGGTGCATACACAGGGAAGATGAACATATGGATGAATTACCTAAAGTCCTTGATTGGCTCAGAGATAGCATGTAAAAGAAGAAGAGGAAGGTAGAAGAGGTTCCTCTTATTGAAGACATTGATGCATTCCTCAATAGAATTCAGAAGATACAGGATCCAAAGCTAGAAAATAAGTATTACAAGATTACTGGAGATGAAGCAACAGGTTCGCTCACTTTGCATTTAGCCATTCCAACAGCAGGAATGAATGAAGATGAGATTACACCAGAAGATTTTTGAGTTACTGTAGTGGATATTGGACCTACAACAAAGAAGCGGGAATTTCAGGAGTTAAGAGGAAATACAAGTGCTATAGAAAGAAGAATTGATAGACTTGAGGCTGACAAGGAAGAGGTGGAGTTAGAGAATGCAATGTTGAAAGAATTTATAAATCAATATGTTAACTCATCCAGGCAAAAGAACACATCACTCGTTCCATATGTGTCAGCTCCAGAGAGTACACAATGTGCTTGCAGCATAGTTCGGGAGTGGGCAGATGAAATTAAAGAGCAAGCAGAGGTTTTTCTTGCAAGATTGGTTCGAGTACATGAGAAGACTACAATGATAATGGAAAAGATACAAGGATTAGAGGATGTATGGAAGGAGTTTCAGCATATCAAACAGAAGGAAATTCCAAGATTGAGGACATTGAATACTATGCCCATTTCAGTTTTGGTACAGGAAGGCGTTATTGATAATAAAAGTATGTATGACTTCAGCTATTGGTACCTTTCATTGATTACATAGATGTCTACATATGAGCATGTGCGCATACAATGTGAGGAGATAGAGGGACATGTTACAGCAATTTGTGACAAGATCCTGGGTGCAATCAACGGTCTCCTCAATTTGGAGTTTGATGCTTCGTGTGATTTGAGTCTAGATGGGCTGAAGGCGGGATTAGAATCAGTGTATTTCAGAGGCATAAACTCTCTTGAGGAAGGGTCATTTGAATGGATTCCTGGCACTTGTGTCTCCTGTGAATGATTTACATTGGCATATTACAGAATGGGATACTACATTGGATAACTGCATGGAAAGGTTGGAGATCATTGAGTTGCAACATAGCATACTCCCTGCTATTGACTTGGTTGAACTTAGAGCGATTTTGCTCAAGTTTTTGGAGTTTGCAAAGAGAGAAAGAAAAAGGGATAAGCTTATTGGATGATGACATGTTTGATGAATAGGAATTTCTCTTTCTTCCTATTGGTTCCCAGGGCCTTTGAATTTTCTCATTGGCTAGTTTCATATTGCTTCTTTCCTATTAGATACTTTTGGATGCCCTAATTAGGGTTTGTAGTGATTTAATTTGGGCCATCGATTTTACCTCTTAATCTTGGCCATTCATCGTACTTGAAGGGTTCCTATATAAACCCCACCCCTATCATTTGTAAGGGAGGTTGATTGAGAAATTGTTGTGGATTTGCATGATAAATGGTCATCAAGTTTTCATTATTGCATGATTATCTTCAATTCTCAAATTTAGAATAGAATTTGTTTTTTTTCAAAGTTAATAGAATTAAACTAAATTGCATGAGTAAAGATAGAAGTAAAAATAGATGTAAATTGTGTGGCTGCATTAGTGGATGTTTGATTCGATTCCAATACGCTAGGCCACTAGCATCCTTGTTGATTTGATAGGGAAGCCTTGTGTGGTACACTAGTTATTTGCACTTAAGTTCAGTTGGCATTGGACCTTCAGTTTGTACTTGTGTTGAATTGGAGTAAAGGTGTTGATATGAAAATCATTTGATTTCCTCTGAAGCTTGCACTTGGCGAAGTTGATGTCGCAAATAAGACTCCGTCATCGTTGAATCCTAGTCCATCCTTTAATCTTTACTTCCATAGTTAGAAGCAGCAGCAGTTTTAGAGTTAGAGTTTAAAGAGCAAAGATGGAAGTAATTTGTAAAAGGAGAAGCACTAGAGTACACATTGCAAATCTAAGACCCATCACCAATGAACAAATTGTGTAACCGAGTTAGTATCCACCAACGTGATTATAAGCAAATCACATGATTATAACCGAGTTAGTATCCACAGGTGTAAGGAACCTTGGAGTTTTTTCATGTTCTTCATGAATATTTACTTTTCAAGAGAGGATTGAGTGCTTGGTATCCCTATCAGGTATTCAATCATTACATGTTATGTAAGTGGTTCAAAACTAACATCAACATAAATTGGCACTAGAAGGAAGGCGAGTATTGTTGTCTTAAGGGAGTCGTCAATATTGAATATGGTGAAGAATGGGGCTTCCTCAACCACAGCAGCCTAGAGAGAATTGGGAAGCATTTCAGAGTGATGTCATCCTAACATTCTACTCGCTTGGGACTTAAAGGAAAGCGAAGATCAATTCCTACAAGTTGTTGAAGTAATTGACCAAGAAGATCAAAAGGGCCAAAAATCGAAGAGCGAAATCAAGAAAGAGAGGAACGTGCAAGACAAAATTGATGAGATGATCCAAGATGGTGTTGAAATCCTATGCTAATTATCCAGTTCTATAACCAGATTTGGATTTCAATGTAAGACAAGACGACATCATCTCTGACTTAGGAGCATTCATTTGGAATCACAAGGAAAGCAACGAACATTATGCAGCTGCAAGAATTGTGTTGGAAGAAGAAGAACAAGTGGGTATTGCCTTCGAAAGAAAACAGCAAAGGATTGAAAGGGAGATTGGAGAAAGACTTGAGCAAGAACAAAGAGAAAGAGTACAATGAGAAGAGAAGCCCACAGAAGAGCTCAAATACCACCATTGAGAGCAATTCAGCTTCGAGGAAATCAGATAAGTCAGAATTAAGTTTCAAGCTGGATAGGAGAATTGGATCTTTATCTGCCGAAAGGTTTGAGAAATAACAATCAGAGAAAAGAGAAAGGATATTGAGGTCTATGCCACACCGAGAGGAATATTTGATTGAGCTGCAATTTCAAAAGAAAGGAAGAAACCATTGGGCAGCAAACACTTCAAGTTGGGTGAGTTCTTCAAGCAGTCCAATACAAGTTTCCAAAGCTCAAAATACTTCAACTCCATCAAGTCAATTAGTTCCAATTCAAACAATTCAATAAGTCCAAGTTCAAATCAATCAAGCAGCAATGGCACAAGCACCTTGGCTACAAAACAATGCCTCACCTATCTCATTCACATAGTACCATGATTTGCCCAAAAATCCATCAGGTTTTTGTTCTAAGTTCAACATCAATGATCCTAATCGTACAGCAGAACATATCAAGGTTTTCAAAGATGCCTTGTGCAATAGAAGAATTCAACATGAAGATGTATCATGTAGACTCTTCCCTCATTCATTGGGAGAAGAAGCATTTTATTGGTTTATTCACTTGCCTATGTCATCCATAACTAGATGGGAGAAATTGAAGAATGCATTTGTTGGGAAGTTTGGCATTCCTATTGTTGGAGCTCTAAATTTTTGGCAAAATTTGGACTCCTATATAGTGATAAAACACTAAAAAATTGCTTCCTAAACTCCATGCCCAATAATTGATGATATGATGAAGTACATGAAATGGGATACAACAACATATTACTTTTTAATTAAAAGTTGAGGGATTAGGGAACGAAGCTCTGTGACAGGAACAATCAAAATTTTGCAAGCGAAGGTTTCAGAAATGCTCGAATTTTGACCTACTGTAAAGATGATGTCGACAGAGAATGAAAACAATCAAATATTGAAAATCTAAAAAAGACTCAGTTCGTAAAATCAAATTTCCTATCTCCAGTAAAAATCTTAAGTACAATCTTATTTGGATTTTCGGCCAAAGCCAAATCTGAAAAATAGGTAGTTATTAGTCAGTTAGTTGATTAGTTTTTTCTCAAAAATGTTTTCTAAATTTTAATGAAAAATGATGTATTTTCACCCTAAAGGGGTATGAAAACTATTTGACCATATATGTGTGTGTGTGTGTGTGTGTGTGTGTGTGTGGTCTAAAATGTAATCAAAAAAAAAAGAAACACATTGTATAATAGAATTTGATCACAATTGCAACATGAACTTCAATGTACTAGTTTTTCAATATCAATAAAGATAAGTGCTCTTCTTTTTATTTCTGATTATAAGTTATATATTTTCAATTAGTCTTTCGGATATTCTATTGTATTATAGTATTTCACTGTGTTGAATTCCCTGAGTATCATAATTCAAAATTAATATATATAGTTTAAATATCAATTGAAAGATTTGTGTATCTTCTCTTGTTTTTATCGGTCTCTTAATTTGAGTTAAATTCGATAAGATTAGCTGTATAGATTGATTTGAATTATAAGTCAAGTGGAAGCCTGTCAAGTGATAGTCTTGCATTATTAAAAGTAAGTTTTTAAAACTATCTCCGATTGTACGTAAGATTGGAAGTTATCTGACTTTATAGCCCAAGTTTTTAGAAGGCACTGATCTAATCATTATTTGAAAATTATTATATTAGTTCATGCTTTGTAGTTTGTAAATTATTAAATTATTTATTTCAAAGCCTTACAATTATTATCTTAGTGATTATCTTTTAGTTAAGTTTCATATTAGAAATTATCAGGAGATTTGTTGTTTTCCTCCAAGGATCATTGACCACCTTGGGAGGAACTTTGTTTGTTTGTGTACGGAGTCGTGCAACATAGAAAATTTGATAGTTCAAAATGAAATCAGGCCTACCATCCTTGGCTTGAGTAAGCCAAAACTGCAGAGGTATCAAGTGGCGCATGACCATTATACCTGTCAGCTGGCCAAAAGCGATCCATCGTTTTTGGGCACCAACAAATTGGCAACTCTTCTGGGGAGAGTTGCTCACAATAAGTATTGTGAAGTTACCAAGAGTTTCAAATTTTGCAGATCAGACAACAGTTATACTAGTTTTGTTTGAAAATACACTCTGTTGGAAGGAAGAATCCAGAAGACCAGCAAATCAACATTTTCCTTGAAAGAGGTGGCGACTCTATTTGGTAAAACTTTTTAGTCATTGACTCTACTAAGGGCGAAGACTCAGAAAGAAATGATAGTTTTCTTCTTTGAAAAGGGATACAATTTTGTTTCAGGATGTTTCAACCATTTCAAAGAAGACCATTTATTCCAGATGGCATCAGGCCATTGGACCTTAGGAGATTTCAATGCATCTCAAATAAGTTATCCCCAAAACTTTCACAACTTCTACCAAGCTTCCATGGAGAATGGGATGAATCGCACTGCAACACTTGGATGCATTTTACATATTTATAGAAGATTATGAGATCTATGCAGAATATCAGGTAATGAGATTATTTAGCAGGACTTTAAGAGACTATGCACAAAAATAATATGAATCACTACCCACACAATGTATCTCATCATGGAGACAGTTTGAGCAATGGTTTCTTGATATGTTTCATGATGCCAGTGCTAAAGAAGACAACATGTGTTATGAACAGTATGAAGACCAAAGTTGCAGCATGGAAGAGGATCCTATAATGTTTCCACTTAATGTCTTTTGGGGCTTGGAGAGATTCCAAGGGGAGTCTTCTGTACACTTGTTGATGAGAATGGTGAGCATTCTTCAAGAGATACCTTCAGACATTAGGCCTCTACACAAGGAATTAATAAATAAAAAGCGTGAGTTGGGAATCACATCACATGATCCTTCTATAAAGTTCCTTGCACATATATTAGAAGAAGATGAGGAAGACAGAAAAAGGGAGGCTTATGCTCAGATTGAACAAGGCCTTGTGCTTGTTGATTATCTTGGTGAGGAAGATGAGTGCACTAGTCATACAGAAGTTAAAGAAGCATCCATTCTTGAGAACCATAATACTACTTATGATGACATGGAGGAGAAAAATTTGGATCAGATTGAAGAAGAATTTGTACGTAGTGAGATTTGTATGGAAAGAGGTATCAATGAGCATGATGATTAGGAAGAAGATCTTCTCAATACAGAAGAAATCTCATATTTACTAGACATGGAATATCAAAAACATGTTGAGAAGAATGGTCAATTTGTTTTCTCAATGCACCATGATAAGCGAGTTGATGGATCAGTATATATTCAGGGAGTACTAGATGAAGGAGATGATAACTTCTAAGAATCAAAGAGAGGAGATTAAATAGAACATCATACAACATATAAAAAAGAAGAAGTTTTAGATGAAAGCTCTCATGAAGATATGCCCAAGCTCTCTATGTTCCTGAATTCCTTATTTGAAGAGGAAGAAAAAGAAGATGTGCTTAAGTTCTCTATGTTCCTGAATCTATTGTTTGAAGAGGAAGTAGAGGAAGTTATGTCTATGCCCTTGAATCCATCAGTTGAAGAATATTTTCTATGCAATCAAGTCCATCAACATCATGATAAAAACAGTGGGCCTAATAATCATTTTGGGGATGATGAATCTCGGAATATGTATGGGGAAGTGTATTCAGAAAATGAGACGTGCATCATTTCATCCTCTGAGAAAATTTTATATCAGACATGTGAAACTGAGATAGAATCGAATAGACATAATGATGAAAATGTGTTGAAGATTAGTTCTGAAAGATATCAGTGTCCTATCTGATCAAATTCTTGATAAGAAGATAGTTCCTGAATATGAGCTATCTTCAAAACTTTTATGTAAAGAGAAACAGTATCTGGAGAATGGAAATGGGGTAGATTGTGTGAAAGGAAACATCCAAGCAAGAGAACTTAGTTTAGATATTTATATGACTGATCATATGCACAGGGATCCTCCATCCAGCAAAGAACACAATGCACATGATTATATCTCAGAGGAAAAACATAAATCAAAATCCATTGATTGTGTTGATAAAGTGAAACCAATGAATATGGTCCATAAGGATGATGCATCAGATACAACAAAAGATCAAATGTTGGGATTGAATAATTATAAAAACTTGTCTATTTTAAAATATTCTAGTTGATAAGGAAAAGGAAAGATATAATATCATTTTTAGGAGATTCAAACTATTTCATGATCAGAATTAGATCTTTGACAGAGGAAAAGAATAATATTAATTTTTGGGGCCAGAGGCCACCAAATTAATTCCAGACAAATATTTTATGAAGAGGATAGTTAACTAATGGTCTTCTTCTCCAGAGATAACTGAGATCTCGCTATGATCACATGGAGCATACGTCCCTAGAAAAAACATGTTGGAGCTCTAAATTTTTGGCAAAATTTAGACTCCTATATAGTGATAAAACTCTAAAAAATTGCATCCTAAACTCCATGCCCAATAATTGCTGATATGATGAAGTACATGAAATGGGATACAACAACATATTACTTTTCAATTAAAAGTTGAGGGATTATGAAAGGAAGCTCTATGACAAGAACAGTCAAAATTTTGCAAGTGAAGGTTTCAGAGATGCTCGAATTTCAACATGTTGTAAACATGATGTCGACAGAGAATGAAAACGATCAAATATTGAAAATCTAAAAAAGACCTAGTTCAAAAAATCAATTTCCTATCTCCAATAAAAATCTTAAGTTCGTACAATCTAATTTGGATTTTCGACCAAAGCCAAATCTGAAAGATATGTAGTTATTAGTTAGTTAGTTGATTAGTTTTTTTCTCAAAAGTGTTTTCTAAATTTTAATGAAAAATGATGTATTTTCACCCTAAAGGGGTATGAAAACTATTCAACCATATGTGTGTGTGTGTGTGTGGTTTAAAATGTAATCAAAAAAAAAGAAACACATTGTATAATAGAATTTGATCACAATTGCAACATGAACTTCAATGTACTAGTTTTTCAATATCAATAAAGATAAGTGATCTTCTTTTTATTTCTGGTTATAAGTTATATGTTTTCAATTAGTCTTTCGGATATTCTATTGTATTAGAGTATTTCACTGTGTTGAATTCCCTGATTATCATAATTCAAAATTAATATATATAGTTTAAATATCAATTGAAATATCTGTGTATCTTCTCTTGTTTTTATCGGTCTCTTAATTTGAGTTAAATTCGATAAGATTAGATGTATAGATTGATTTGAATTATAAGTCAAGTGGAAGCCTGTGAAGTGAGTCTTGCTTTATTAAAAGTAAGTTTTTAAAATTGTCTCCGATTGTATGTAAGATTGAAAGTTATCTGACTCTATAGCCCCAGTTTTTAGAAGGCACTGATCTAATCATTATTTGGAAATTATCATATTAGTTCATGCTTTGTAGTTTGTAGATTATTAAATCATTTATTTCAAAGCCTTACAATTAGGATCTTAGTGATTATCATTTTAGTTAAGTTTCATATTAGAAATTATCAGGAGATTTGTTGTTTTCCTCCAAGGATCATTCACCACCTTGGGAGGAACTTTGTTTGTTTGTGTACGGAGTCGTGCGACATAGAAAATTTGATAGTTCAAAGTGAAATCAAGCCTACCAGTCTCGGCTTGATTAAGCCAAAATTGCAGAGGCATCAAGTGGTGCATCACCATTATACCTGTCAATTGGCCAAAAGCGATCCATCATTTTCGGGCACCAACACCTATCACTCCGTTGGAATTGTACAGACAATTCACAAATATTAAAAGGCAAGACCAAGAGTCTATAAGTTCGTTCAACAATCATTTTCATAAGGCATACACACGATAAAAGACTCCTTATACATTTCAAGATGCAAGCGCATGGGAGGTATTTTACAATGCCTTAGATTGTCAAACATCCATGTTCACAAGAATGGCTCATCCTGCTCCAACGACCTTGAATGAAGCATACGCTACGGCAATGGAGGTGGGCAAGAAAATGAGGCAGCAATTAGATGCACCTTCACTGAATAGGGGTAATCAGGGTCCGCAGATTACATATCAAGCCCCTTCCAACCAGTTGGTGGTACATCCAGGACCTCAATTATCTCAAACACCGCCATCAATACATGTTTATCTGCAAGGTACAGGTACATCTGCAAAAGTTCAAGAAGAAAAAGATGAAATGAGGGACTTGATTGAACAAGTTAAGAAGCTATCTATACAAGTTACTCATCTAAGAAATAGGAACAATCAACTCCAGACTATACAAAGGAGTAATCAAGGAGGAAATTACCAAGTAAATTATCAAGGAGGGTATCAAAGAAACAATCAAGATGGTGGATACCAAAGGAATTACCAAGGCGATGGTTACCAAAGAAACAATCAGAATAATAACTATCAAGGCGGTGGTCAATCACAAGATCAAGGATACAACAATCAATCAATTCAAAAGAAGGCTTGGAATACAAACCCAAACAATGGCAATGTGGTGTCGCCACTTGACAACCAGCCGCTTGCGGACAATAGACCAGTAGACAGAATATTTCTAGCAAAGTCAACATTATCTCAATGCTGCAGATTCCATGAGACGGATTGACATTCAGAGTTGCAGTGTGCAAAATTCAAGAAGGCTTCAAACTTATTCCAAAGGGTGGTAGACGAATCAATCAATCAGGAAGATGCACAAGTTATAGGCCTTGAGCTGGTTCCTGCTCCAAGATATGATCAGTGTTTAACTTTTGAACAATTATCCTTCCCACCAGAATTCAAAGCTTATGAAGAGCATCAAGGAATATTTCCACCAGAATCTGCTAATGGACCCATAGATCAGATAATAGGATGAAATCAGTATAGTAATGAATCAGAATTCTCTTTTCCTCCACTAAACAACAATATGTTGGTGCAAGGTACAACTGAAGTTCAAATGTTTCAAAAATCACAAGGAAATACAACAAAGTTTTATCAAAGGAATGGCAGGAGGAATGATGAGCCTTTGACATCTTCTATCCCACCAAATAATTTCAACACACCCCCGCACCCTAATGCGAGCAATACACCCAATTATCCAAGAGATGCACTAGAATACAGGCAAGGTGGCAACAACAATAGCAATGGTCGAAATACTACTATCCCACAGAATACTACAAATGGAATTCAAGGAGCTGGTAAAGAGAAAGCAGTGAATAGTCCTGCAAATAATGACGAATTGAAAAGGTTGGGACATAGTGTAACAGAAGAAATGAAGAAGATCAAAGTTAGTTTACCATTATATGAACTATTAAAAGTGTCAGAAATCAGAGATACCTTTCTCAACAGCTTGAAAGATAACAAAGGACAAGGGTCCTACACCCAAGCTTCTACAATAGCGAGTCAAAGTGCAACAACGGCAAGGAGACCCCCACCTAACAAAGTACATGTAATTCAAGAGGCAAGTCCTACACGGAGTATTTCATATGGAGATCTCAATGATTTCAATAGAGAACCTGAGCCTCAACCAATATGTGTAGCGTAAAGTTCTACACCAGTCGATCAACTGACGCAAGGAAGTGGGAATTCAGCTATAAAGAATGAAACAGTCAAGGTAGAAAAGCCAGTGCAGCCCACGGAAACGAGAATGCAGCCTAAGAATCCAGTGGTGTTTTATCAAGGGAAAGATGAACCTGTATTTTATCAAGGGAAAGATGAACCTGCTCCTTTCCTAGTATCAGTAAGAATATTTGGAAAACTGCTTCATAATTGCTTAATAGATTTGGGAGCATCCAGTAATGTCATGCCCCTGGCAATCTGCAGGAAGTTGGGAATTGTCCCAGCAAGATCAAACAAGAAGGTTACTCAACTAGACAAAACTGAGGTGTCAGTAGTAGGAGAATTGAATAACATACATATGCAATTAGCATCGGATCCAAGGATGGAACACTTGGTAGACATATCAGTTGAGAATGTTGCAGACTACTATGGTTTAATCTTAGGCAAAGATTAGGCGAGAAGATTGAATGGCTATATGGCCACCGATTTTTCCCACATGTGGCTTCCATGGAAAGGACCTCCTAATCAAATAAGAATAGACAGCACTCCAAGGTTGAGACTGATGGTTACAGAGTATGGAGAACAGAACGAAGTATTATTTGCAGAGATGGATCTTGGCAATTACAGGCCCAAGGTCGAAGAAGTATTAACTTTGAACATCATAAATGAAGGAAAGGATTCTATAGATATTCTAATTGAGTCAGACCCCGATACATCATCAGATGAAGGTGTAGGAATGTTTGAGAATTTCAAAAGCTTTGTGTTGAGAACAGCGCAGCAAGGCGTAGAGTTGGGTAGCAGAACATCAGTAAGAGACTTGATACTGCCTAACTGGTGTAGAATTCATAATGCCTTTCACTCAGAGTTATCTTTCTCCATGTGCAATATTGCGTTAAAACAAGTGGAGAAGATAGTCCCAGGAGCATTAAAGAGGGATGATCAGTATGGAAAGCAGAAAGTTGAAGTTTTACAAGCAGACACTGCAGAAAGTAGCATGACAGGAGAAACAAAGAATCAAATTACATTGCCTGATTCAGAAAAAAAGAAAGATGATGAACAAAGTAAGTTCAAGGAACCCCAAGGGGATCATCAACAGAAAAATAATGATGAAATTTGGACGTTAAGGTTCGATGGTTCCAAGACAAAGCATGGAGTCGGAGCAAGATTTGAATTAACTAGCCCAATAGGGGCAACGTACTTGGTAGCACATAGACTACAGTTTCAATGCACCAATAACATGGCAGAATATGAAGCTTTAGTTCTAGGCCTGTTGTGTGCAATCAAGAAATGCGCCAAGGTAATCCATGTATTTGGAGAATCGTCTTTGGTAACTGAGCAAGTAAAACAGAAGTTTGCATGCAAAGATAAGAGATTGAAGAAATACATAAACAAAGTTTGGGGTTTGATAGAAGATTTCGATGCTTTCAACATTAAGTTTGGATACAGAGAAAGCAACAAGGTAGCAAATGCCCTCGTACAAGTGGCAAGCTCTATGGCACCAATTGAATTGGAAGGGTTGAAAAAGTTTAGAGTGGAATTGGTATCTGTGCCATCAGTGCCCGACAATGTGACTAATTTCCAAGTATTCAAAGACGAAAAACATATATTGAAGTACCTGACAAATTCAGATGTATTCACGGCAAATTATTGATGATGGTGAAGAAGAGGAAGTAGAAATCAATCCAGAAGGGATAATGAACTTGAAAACAAATACTATCCCAAAGGGGATGATTGAGCTAGAAAAGATATTCGACATGGATCAATTCAACAAAGTACCATATCAACCTACAGGAGGGGATAAATGTGATAAAGTAAATCTTGGAACCGAAGAGAATCCAAAGATGGTCCAGATTGGGAAAGTTTGTACACCTGAAGAAAGAGAAGGCATCATGAAATTGATGAAAGAATTCCCATATGTGATAGCTTGGGGATATCAAGATTTGAAGACATATGATCCTTCCATTATTACACATACTATCCCACTAAAAGAGGGAAGCAAGCCATTTAGACAGAGGCAGAGACCAGTCAATCCTCTGTTGGAACCATTGATTTTTCAAGAAGTTAAGAAGTTATCGGATGCAAGAATTATTTTTCCAGTATGACACTCAACGTGGGCCACCAATCTTGTCCCAGTAAGGAAGAAAAATGGAGAGATAAGGTTATGTGTAGATTTCAGGAATTTTAACAAAGCATCGGAGAAGGATAACTATCCATTGCAATCATTGGATGAAGTGTTACAAATAGTGAATGGTGCACAAATGATGACTTTTATGGATGGATATTCAGGTTACAACCAGGTGATTGTAGAAAAAGAAGATAGATTGAAAACAGCTTTCACCACCAAGTGGGGAACGTTTGCATATAGAAGAATGCATTTTGGCTTAATCAATGCAGGAGGACATTTCAGAGAGCAATGGACTATACTTTCAAGGACTTAAGGGATAAGTGCATCATCATCTACATGGATGATATCACGGTATTTTCAAAGAAAAGAGAGGACCACATTGAGGATTTGAGGAAAGTGTTTATAAGATGCAGAAAATTTGGAGTTTCTCTCAATCCTAAGAAATGTATGTTCGGGGTTACTGAAGGAAAGTTATTAGGACATGTGCTTTCAGAAAAAGGAATTATGATAGATCCTGAAAGAGTGGAGGCTATTTCAAGACTGAGTTTACCATTGAGAAAGAAAGAATTGAAGTCTTTCTTTGGAAAGATTAACTTTGTGAGGAAGTTCATTTCAGCATTCGCAGAGATAGTGAAACCCATGAACGACATGCTGAAGAAAGAGGCTAAGAAAGATTGGACTCATGTAGCTAAGGCGGCATTTGAAGAGATCAAACAAACCATTGTTAATGCACCTGTTTTGGTAAGCCCAGATTATGGGGAGCCATTTGGTGTAGGGCACCTCCTGAAGATCATCATTTTGCTTGCTTTCTTGTTTGTAATAAGGTGCATCCATGAGATCACCCTTGTGTGTGTTTGTTTGTTTGGGTCTTTGATGTAAGGTGAAGGACCTATGGTGAGTTATAAACCTAGGTTCCTGAA
>MU223063.1:1256420-1293665 GCA_018584345.1 Thuja plicata | reverse complement strand
GGTTTAGGGAAAGTGTCCCTAAAGGAGAAAATTGCTTTGTTCCATAGCTTGATTTGGAGAACCAAGAGAGAACAAGGGAAGCCTATTGACCCCTTGGGCAAGTCAGGAGACATCCTAAGAAGACTTGTGTGGAGTGAGGTTGATCAAAGTTGGAGTTTGAAGAGGTATCAAAGAGCTAGGGCCCATTAAGGCCTTCTTGCAGTGCTCTCTGCATCACCATTCTACATATATTCATTTGCATCAAATCATGCATGTGCAGCTATATTGACTCAGAAGAATGAAGAAAGTGAAGAACATCCAATAGCATTCATGAGTGCCCCTTTCAAAGAAGCAGAATTGAAATACCCAAACATAGAGAAACAAGCATACGCTTTAGTGAAAGCAACCAAGAAATTCAGGCATTACATTTTTAGAAGTAAGATTCATGCAATTGTGCCTGACATGGCAATGAAGACTTTATTGATGCAGAATGAACTTGGAGAAAGAAGAGGAAAGTGGGTCGCCAGTATCCAACAGTACGATATAGAAATCCAACCAATGAAGCTAGTTAGAGGACAACAGTTGGAACAGACAATGGCATGTGAAGGACCGGGCTTAGTGCAACAGGTTTATGAGTTAGAAGAAGTGTGTCCATATGAATGGTACAAAGATATTATCAGTTATTTGTTAAATCATCGGTGCCCCTCACATCTTAATCCAGTACAAAAGAAAGCATTGAAATTCAAAGGAAAAAGATACATGCTACAAGGATCAGTATTGTACAAGCAAAATCATGAAGGCATATATCTGAGATGTGTTGGTAAGGAAGAAGCGCAAAGAATTCTAGAACATTTTCACGACAAGTGGGGTACTGGACATGGAGCAAGTTTAGCCACAACACACGAGATACTGAGAGTGGGATATTACTAGCCAACTTTATTCAGAGATACTCACAAGCATGTGAAGACTTGTCATGTTTTCTAGAAGGCAGTTACAAGAGAGAAATCAAGCAATGCCACTACAGCCCGTCATCGAGGTGATACCTTTTGCAAAGTGGGGACTTGACTTTATCGGTCCCATCAATTCACCATCCTCAGCGCAACATAGGTATATTCTAACTGCAACTGACTACTGCACGCGGTGGTCAGAAGCTCAAGCTTTCAAGAATTGCACTGTTGAGATTGTTATCAAAGTTTTAGAAGAGAAGATTATCACAAGGTTTGGTTGTCCTTATGCATTTGTATGTGATAATGGTTCTGCTTTTGTGTCTTTGGGATTTCATAATTGGGCATTTGATCATGGGATTGTTTAAAATTTTCATTCGGGTACTATCCCCAAGGAAATGGCTTAGCAGAATCAACAAACACGAACCTTTTGACTGTTATCAGAAAATTATTAGATAAGAACCCAAGAGACTGGCACACCCAACTGAAATACGCTTTATGGGCAGATAGAACAAGAGCCAAGGAGTCTTTAAGAACTTCCTTATACCATTTGGTATATGGACAGGACCCAGTGTTTCTAGTCCAATTGAGGATCCCAACATTACAATTCATACAAGAGTACTATGACAATGAAGACAGAGTTCAGACTAGGTTGTCTCAACTGATGCAATTGGATGAGAAGAGAGATGAGACCCTAGATAAATTTGTGAAACATCAAGGAGTTGTGAAACGAGGGTTTGATAGAAGAGCGAAAGTGAAGGCCTTTAGAGTTTTGGACCTAGTTTTATACTGGGACAAGGCCCATGAAAGGCGTGGAGATCATGATAAATTTGACAAGTTATGGAAAGGTCCCTTCAGATTTCTGAGATTTTGGGAGACAATGCATTTAAACTGAAAACACTCACTGGTAGGGATATTTTGTTTCCCGTCAACGAGCAGTTCCTCAAGCATTACTTCCAAGCCTAGGCCTCCTTTCGGAGCCCTTTTTGTACATAGTTAGTTTAGAGTTTGTCTTGGACCATTTGGCCCGGGAGGTTAGAGTAGGTTCCCTTTCAGTTGGTTAAAGTAGGTTTCCTTTCAGTTGGTAAGTTTAGGCGTTTTGAGGGAGCTTGGTAATTTAGTTTGCATCAAGTCATTTGACTTGAGATCTTTTGTGCTTCCCTCCATAGGGTAGAGCATTTTGGCTTTTGAGGTTTTGCGAGTTCAAGGGGATTCTAGGTTATAACTAGTAGGTGGGATGTGTAAATTTTACACTTCTGGTGACAAAACAGGTGTTCGTCTTGTTCATTTCTTGAATATATTTGACGAAGTTCAGAGGATTTTAAGTTGTCCCTAGCCATTGGTCTGTGATAAGATTTGTACTAAATTTGGATCGGGTTTGGTAGTTGTTCTTAAGTTATCTTTGACACAGTTACAACATTTTACTCACACTTAATTGCTCGAAGTTCTTTGATAATTTCAAAGTGAAGTTGGACTTAGTGAAAATCATACACCTGCTTCAACGCCACTGTGGTCTTCCAAACCCTCTGCGAGCTTCATTGCCTCCAAGCCAAACGAAATATTGAAAATGAATAGAAGAGAAATATCATGAGAAAATAATACAAAAAATGATGACAAAGTGAAAGATCAATATCAAAGTGAAAAACGCAAAATTGGCTCAAGGGTGTGCAAGCATTTCTACCGGTGCTATTAAAAATAATCACTAAAGGTAGAACCATGTTTGTGGTACCACAGCAATAACCTCGTCGGGGCTATGGACGCCTAACTAGCAGCGGGGCTCTATCCAGAATGCTTTTGAAGTAGGGATATTAAAATAGTTAAGCTTAGTGGATCTAAGAAATTACTAAGTTCATATTGAGCGGGGAATAAATCACTTGCACACATGTGAGTAACTTATGGTCAAGGTGCTTAGGTTCAACTTGAGAATCCTTTCCCTTATTGAGTGCTTTTTCTTCGCATTGGATTTTCGATTAGGTTAAACCTGAGATTTTATGTCCTCAGTTATTTTATTCTTAAAATGTTCAGGAACATTTCACCAATGGAGTCGCCAGATCTTGTGAGGTTTTCACACCATCGCCCCATTGTGCAAATAGGGACCCCCTATTTTTGCTTGTTGCCTCAAGTTCAGTGAATTTTGAGTGGTGTTTCAATCAACCAAGTGCTTTGAAAGTTTGAGAGGTGGTATTTTCAGAATGAGAGAGTTGAAAATCAAATGTTTATAAGCCATGTTGTGATGAGTTGAATGTAAAATTTTAAGCATATAGAAATTTTGGCTAGTCAGTTTGTCGGAAATGTTATTTAAGGGCATATTGTGCAAATGGGGGCCTTAAAACCCCTAGGAGATTGATTTTTTTTTACGTACAAAATTGTTAAAAATCCTTTAAAAGGTCAATTTTCCTTATAAAAAATGCTCAAAATGTTGATATGACTGACTTAAAGTGTGATTCCTTCAATAATTCAACATTTCCAAAAGATTCAAAGTGATTGAAGATCATACTATAGCCCAAATGCCTTATTTACAAAGTTTTGCAGTGAAACATGGATGAAAAATGGCTAAGTACATGAATCCTGTAGTAGGGGGTCGATTTTCCCCTTTCTGCAGTTAGAGGCCTTGAAAATGACTAAGTATCAAGTTAAGTGTTGTAGTAGGGGTCGATTTTCCCCCTTTTTGGTGAACTACAGAGGTGAAATTTTCTAAGTACTGCATTCCTACAGTAAGGGGTCGATTTTCCCCTTTTGAGGTAATTTGAGCATGTAATGTGAAATTTGGCTAAGTGTTTAAAAGTGATTGCAGGTACAACAATGAAGTGAAGGTAAGATCAAAACGTTGCTCCAGTAGTGGATCGATTTTCCTATGGGCTGGCAATCAAATGATGCATACAGAAAACTGAAAATGAATTACAAGCAACCTGTGGACTTAGTAAAATTTGGAAAAAAAAAAAAAAGTGCAATTGTGGTAGTGGGGCAATTTTCCCCAATTGGAAAAGTTTTATTAATTATTTAATAAAACAAAGGAAAATAATAAAGTAAAGGGGAAAATAAAGTGAATCTTTTAGATGCCCAATAAAGTTTTATCCCACATTGCTTGTGAGAGGCAAAAAAGTGAAAATAATTTCCTTTATAAAAGGCTGTCATAGAGAAAGAAAATACATAACAGCCATTGGAGGGTTTGAAGAAGTGATGAAAATTTGAAGGCAAGTGCCCAAGGAAGGAGGAGGAAGCCATTGAAGGCCAAACGGAAGATTGTTGCAAGGCAAGAGGACATTGTTTGAAGATCTGAAATTTTATAACAGCCATTGATAAATTTTTGCAAGGTGAAAAATACAGAAAATTGTTGCAGCCCTAGATGGGGTGATTTTTTTGAGGAAAAATTGGAAATTTTTTAAAATGCAAATTTCATTTCTAATTTGTTTCTTGACTTAATTGCTTCATTTTTGTGATCATTTGCAGCCATCACAAGTCTGAAAATGAGAGGAAAAAGCATGAAAATCTGAAAAATGCCAAGACGGGCGATTTTTTTCTATAATTTTTTTAAAATCATTCAAGCACCAAATTTGCCCTTTCTTGTTTGTTGAGTTGTTGTTGGACAATTCCTCGCCATTTGCAATTCGTTTCAGTCAAATCGGAGGTAAATTGAAGGAGTTATGAACAAAATGTCGGATCTAGGGCTAAAAATCTGAGTTTTCTATGAATTTTCAGAATTTTACTTAGTCTTAGAAACAAGTTTGGATGATCATTGGGAGTCTTCGAAATCATTTTCAGTGCATATTTTCATCATTTCAGGGACTGAAAATGCAAATTACAGTCATATCCTCAGAAAATCAGTGATGCAAGGGTTTGAATTTTACATCTAAAAATGCATGTATTGGCTGAAATTTGAATTGAAATGCATGTTGTAGGTCTTTACTCATCATGATAATCATTTGATAGGGGCTAAGTATCAAACTTCTTGTAGAGGGTTTGGGGCTGCATACAATCATATATTTTACTTAGTCATTTTTGCCTAAAAATAAAGATGCCAGTAGTTACAACTTTGAATGCGTGCACACTAATCTTTTCATGGCATATCTTTTTTTGGCTAATTGTAGTGATGTCTTGCATTACAGTAATTACAAACATGAATTTTAATTTCGAGCTTCATACAGGATGGTGGAGACTAAGGGCGCATCAAGACAAGAGTTATACAAGAGGCTATCCAAGGGCTTCTATCCAGAATCTACAATGACTTCAAAGTGGGGAAGACTTACAGATACAAACATGGAACACTTTGACATGACAAGATTAAAGAGAAGAATGTATGGACATAAAGATTATTTGCCATCCAAGATTGCAGCAAATACGGTAAAGTGCGGACTTTACCAAGCAGCAATACAATGCAGTGTATTGATCCTTGAATGCACCAAACATTATGACTCAGAAACAAGAAAAATCAGAATAAAAGGAAAGGTATATGCATACATAAGCGAAGAGGCAGTATGGGAAACCTTTGGGATCCCGTGCTACAGCAAGATGCACATACTACATGTTGATGCAGCTAAGGAGATGTTTTAGTTAAAGCCAAATGAGTGCAAAGGGGTAATCTACAAGAAATGGAATAAGGGACAATGGAATCACAAATCTAGACTTCCAAAGAAGCTTGTAAGTGAGGACTTCAAAGATGAATACATTGATTTAGTTTTCATGTTGAGCAGGATCATGGGATCACCTCAAGGAGCTTTCTTTAATTCCTGGATGTTCTACTACATAGAGGAGATTGCTTTAGGAGAAAAGATGATAAATTGGGCAAAAATAATAAGTGACAACCTAGATGCCCAATTCAAGAGAGTGAAGAAGTCAAAACAATTCTAAATCACTTCATACATAGTGTACTTGCTGGCAAGGAATATCAAATATACAATACTTATATGCAAAGGCGAAGTTGGAAAGGACAATTCAAGGTTTATGACTGCTACCCTGAACTACAGTTACATGGAAAGGCTAGCTACAGGAAGGTGAATGATGTATTCATGATGTATATCACTCACAGTATGCAGGGAGATGTTAGAAAAAGATTATCTAAGGAAGCAATTGCACTTATAAAGCAATATGGAAATTGGTACATTCAGTTTCCTACTTTCACCTACATCAGAATACCAGGATTCTCCTCAAAGCCATACAAATTGCCTAAGTAGCCAACAAACACGATAGTATTACTTGAAGTGATAAGGCAACTGTCAGAGTTCGACAGCATACAGAAGGAGAAACACAAGCAAGGAGTGCCTTCCATAATCACTCTTGGAGATATGTTGGAATCTTGTCCATCATTGCAGGCAGCAGCAACAGGCAGTGCAGAGATATAGTTCTACCAGTTGGGAACATACAAGGCAAGGGTGAAGTTTGATCCGTTCAGAAAGATACAGACTTACAGAGGAATGAAATACAAACATAAGGAAGACTTAGAGGATTATTGGATAAACCTCATGGATGAAGAGGCAGTAAGAAGAAGAATCTAGTCCAAGATGACAGTGAATTTCATAAGGAAGTGTAATATCTTCTCCATTCCTGACCAAATACAAGAGGATGGCAGCATTATTTGTCCCGACCATGAGTTTGAGAAGAGCAAGCCGATTGATACACCTAATTGGTCACTTGAGGAGATTTCAAACTTGGGGATTTTCATGAAGAATGTTACAGACAAATCAAGAGCATGGATAGACAAACAAATGAAAGTATTGATGAAGCAAGGTGTAGCCTTGACTTATTCAAAGATGCAGAATGTGGAATCTTCTTCCTCGAGAGGACATGAAGACATTACCAACAGTTCAGGATTGCGCATACAAGGTACAGCACATAGAGGTGAGGGAAGAGAACTGAGGAAAATACACAAGGCATTTAGCGCAGAATCAAGAGATGAAGGACAAAGACAAGTTGTGCATACTCCTACAAGCAGTTCATCATCATCTAAAGAGAAAGCAGAAGGCATGGACAGTGATTCAGTACAAGGAAAAGATACAGAGATCCTACCACAGAACAGTCGTGATGTAGTTCTATCTACACATTCAGTGCGACGGGATATAGAGATTTTGGCTTCATCTCCTACTGTACACTTAGTAGTCGATTTGAGGGATGATGTAGGGCAACCTGCACGCAATACACAGAATATGGAAGATGATGTTATATCAGCACTTAAAGAATACAGGGAAGATGAACAGATGGATGAATTACCTACAATCCCTGATTGGCTTAGAGATAGCATGTAAAAGAAGGGGGGGAAGGTAGAAGAGGTTCCTCTTATTGAAGACATTAATGCATTCCTCAGTAGAATTCAGAAGATACAGGATCCAAAGCCAGCAAAGAAGTATCACAAGATTACTGGAGATGAAGCAACAGTTTGCGCACTTTGCATTTAGCCATTCCAACAGCAAGAATGAATGAAGATGAGATTACACCAGAAGATTTTTGAGTTACTGTAGTGGATATTGGACCTACAACAAAGAAGCGGGAATTTCAGGAGTTAAGAGGAAATACAAGTGCTATAGAAAGAAGAATTGATAGACTTGAGGCTGAGAAGGAAGAGGTGGAGTTAGAGAATGCAATGTTGAAAGAATTTATAAATCAATATGTTAACTCATCCAAGCAGGAGAACACATCACTCGTTCCAAATGTGTCAGCTCCAGAGAGTACACAGTGCGCTTGCAGCATAGTTCAAGCAGGAGAACACATCACTCATTCCAAATGTGTCAGCGCCAGAGAGTACACAGTGCGCTTGCAGCATAGTTCGGGAGTGGGCAGATGAAATTAAAGGGTAAGCAGAGGTTTTTCTTGCAGGATTGGTTCGAGTACATGAGAAGACTACAGTGATAATGGGAAAGATACAAGGATTAGAAAATGTATGGAAGGAGTTTCAGCATACCAAACAGAAGGCAATTCCAAGATTGAGGACATTGAAGACTATGCCCATTTCAGTTTTGGTACAGGAAGGTGTTATTGATAATGGCGGTGTGTATGACTTCAGCTATTGGTACCTTTAATTGATTACACAGAGGTCTACATATGAGCATGCGCGCATACAGTGTGAGGAGATAGAGGGACCTGTTACAGCAATTCGTGCCAAGATCCTGGGTGCAATCAACGGTCTCCTCAATTTGGAGTTTGATGCTTCGTGTGATTTGAGTTTGGATGGGCTGAAGGCGGAATTAGAATCAGTGTATTTCGTAGGCATAAACTCTCTTGAGAAGGGTCATTTGAATGGATTCCTGGCACTTATGTCTCCTGTGAATGATTTACATTGGCATATTACAGAATGGGATACTATATTGAATAACTGCATTGAAAGGTTGGAGATCATTGAGTTGTAGCACATCATACTCCATGCTATTGACTTGGTTGAACTTAGAGCGATTTTGCTCAAGTTTGTGGAGTTTGCAAAGAGAGAGAGAAAAAGGGATAAGCTTATTGGATGATGACATGTTTGATGACTAGGTGTTTCTCTTGCTTCCTATTGGTTCCCAGGGCCTTTGAATTTTCTCATTGGCTAGTCTCATATTTTTTTTGATTGGTAACATTTTTTATTGATATTGGTAAATGAAAATTACATAATTAAGCCAATTATCTATTAGGCTGCCCCATTACATTCGGATTGCTTGTCTATCCCAGCATCTATCCATATAGTCCTAGAACTAAAGACTTAAAGATATTAACATCACAAAACCAACAGTGCCTACAACAATTCATTGATACATTAAGTTGATGCAACTAGGAAAACGCATCAACAACACGGGCTATCCCCAAAACTTAGACACTGGAATATGCCCCACCACACAGTAGGCCACCTCGCCTCATTTCTCTTTAAACCAGGCCATTGCGTCTTCCTTGGTGAAATTTGGGATGGCGCGGGCATCATCCGCTGTGAACCTACGCTTTCCCGTGCCACTTGCATTCACCTCCCCCAGGAGGGATTTATCAATCCACGTTCCTGCCCTTGTAGATGCCCTTGCCTCATTTCGTCCACCTCTGGCCAGTTGGTGCCTCGAAGGTTCACCTGGAGGGTGCACACTCTTTCTGGGGGTCGTCTTCCTGAAGCCCATGTGTTCAGCCTCCTCCTCCCCAGTGTTCACCTGCAGAAAGGTGAGCATCTTCTGCCACACCTTGGAAGCCTTCGGCAGATGTGCTTCCCGAGGGGTAGCTGACAACCAAACCACCAGGGGTTGCATTGAGTTGTCTCCACCTCCAATTTGCCTCCACGGCTCCAGACCCATGTCCAGCCCGACACCCAACTCGGTCCTATTGATGATTTCATCCACCCCCAGCAACCATTGCGGATCAATGCTTGCATTAATGACCTTACGGACTTCTTCCTTTGACTCCCCAACCAGAGCAACAAACAGAGAAGCAACATCCAAGTTCGTCCTCCTCCTCCAGTAGGCATCCATAAACTCCGGGCCGAAGAAATCCATGACGGCACTCAGAAAGGCCATATCTTCGAAGAGGAAGATGTGCTTCAGACGCCTAACCGTGACATTTCCCTTGTAAGACTGGGTTTGGTTGCATGATTTCAGTGCGAAGTTTGCTTCCATTTCGACTGCTCTGCTCAAAGTGTGCCAAAAAAAGGGCCAATCTCCACATTAAATGCATTCCCAAGAAGGATTTGGAAGACGCGCCCATTCATTACATACTACTTGCGGGTTATCACATGTGTGGCATTACTCTCCAATGAGTGCTTGATACAAGGTAATTATTGTGCATCCTCATAACAAGTGGATGTAAAGCAATGGAAATCAAATTCGAATTAATCCACTTTGAGGAGAGTGAAATCTTCGAATGTGGCATTATGATTCCCGAGGGGTTTACTTGCTCCTAGGTTGGCCAATTTATCAGCCTCCCCATTTGCCTCCCTATACACATGGGAAATCTGGAAGTCCTCAAATTTCAACAAGAAGCATCTAATCTGTTTAATATGCTTGTCGAGGTGCCATGACTCCAGATTGCCTTTCTTAATCCTGTTTTTGATGATCTCATAATCCCCTTCTAGGTGAACCTTCCAAGGGCCCATTTTTACTCCCAATAAATTTGCCTCTTTAGCAGCTTCACACTCTACCTCATTGTTGGCTCCATCTCATAACCTCTTTGTTGTGAGCGCTATGATGTTGCCTTCATAGTCCCGAGCTATGCACCCACTCCCAGAAGTGCCTGGGTTCCCTCTGGCTGCCCCATCGAAATTAATTTTGATCCATCCTTCGTCTGGTGGTTGCCAAGCACACTTCAATCTTCGCAAGCAAGGAGTAACCCTTGAAGGCCCATAAACAGGGCAAAATTTGATAGTGGGTATCTTGGCTTGTAGTCGAGCGTCGAACCTCGTAAAGCAAGGGTTGTGCTTACTTAATGAGGAGGAAGCTGAGGAGATGACTTTAGCTATAGCCCTTTCAATTCACTGGCTGAAGGTAGCAAGCAACTCTTCCTTTCCTTGGAAGATTCTCCTATTTCGTTCCTTCCGTAGTTCCCATAGCGTTGTTGATGGGATTACCTTCCATGCTGCTCCAAAAACTGACCCCTGATTCATCTCCAGCCACGCTTTCAACCATCCTTCCAAGGTTTCCGTTAGGGGGCAAGCCCATCCCAATTTGGCTTTAGCCATGTTCCACACTTCCTAGGAGTAACTACAATGGAGTAGAAGATGATCGACCATTTCTTCTGCCTCCTTGCACAGTGGGCATCTAAAGGGTCCCTGGAACCCCATGCGTTGGAGTCTTGTGCCTAAAGGATTTTGCCATTGCCTGCGAGCCTAGTAAAGGCACGGGATTTGGGAAGGCATTCCTTTCTCCAACACAGGTTCATCTCCCAATCAATTTTGTTGTGGTTCCCTTCCAGAAGCATGTACCCAAGCTTCACTGAATAGTTGCCACTTTTGGCACCAGTCCAAATGAGTTGGTCTTCCTCGGGAGATGCAATTAATTCTCTTCCATCCAGGATTTGTCTCATGCATTCCTTGTCTTCGTTGTTGATTGCCAGTGTCGAGGGATCCTTCCAGTTCCTTGGACAGCCCATGTCTGATGGCTGGTTATCTATATAGTCTCTAACTCTGGTACCCCACAGTTGCTGCATAAGTGCGATCACTCTTTGGGGAACCCCAGAGGAAGCCAATTCCTGTTCCCCATCCCATGAGTCATGCCCGAAATCAGCCTTCTCCCCGTTCCCGATCTTCCATGTTAGGTGGCCAGTGATTAGTTCTCTGCAACTGAGGAGGAAGTTCCATATGACCAAACCTCTTGGAGGATCCGCAATAGTCAGGATCCGGTCATCTTCCTGGTTGTCCAAATATTTGGCTCTCAGTATTTTAACCCATCTCTGCTTCCCAGCGCTGAACATCTGCCAAACGAGCTTAGCTCCAAGGGCTGTGTTGAAGAGCAACCAATCCCTCACCCCCGCTCCTCCACCACCTTTCGGTTTGCTCACCTATGACCAAGCCATTAAGGGGATCTTGTCACCCTCTTATGAGTCGTTCCATAAAAATTTCCGCATGCTCTGTTGAATCGACTGAATCTCTTTTTTGGGAATTCTGAAGCATGCCATAGAGTATATTGGTATCGCCGAGATTACAGCCCGGATCATGGTGATCCTCCTAGCCAGCGTGAGCCACTGCCCTTTCCAGTTGTCCATTCTGTCCCTGTAATCTTCCACCAACTTTTTCCAAATAGGTCCACTCCCCGCGCCACCAAACAGAGGGGATCCAAGGAATTTCCCTGGGAGTTACCAATTCGTACGCCAAAGAGAACAACAATGGATCTTTGTAGTCCTGGTTCTATGTGGAAAAAATAGCTTTCTGACTTATCCTAGTTTTCTGACTGTCCTGACACCAAGCTATAATCGATCAGCACATGTTTCATCACCTTGGGCTCTGCCATCGAAGCCACCCCAAAAAAACAAGCATCATCTGCGAATTGCGAGTGGGATGTAGGAGGTATCCCATCCGCAATCTGTATGCCTTTCCAAGCCCCACTCAGTCTATATTTGGAGATTAATCTCCCCAAGACCTCTGCTAGGATGATGAATAAGAACGACGAAATTAGGTCGCCTTGTCTAATGCCCCTGCTGGTGCTAACAAACCCTTGTGGGCTGCCATTGATGAGAACCGAAACTCTGAAGTCTGAGATCATACTTCTGATCCATTTCAGCCAGCTTTCCCCAAAGCCAAAACTCCTCATAACATCAAGCAGAAACCCCCTATCCACTCTATCATAGGCTTTACAGATATCTAGTTTGAGCATCATACGCCTTGCCTTACCCTTGCTGGCAATATGTATCGCCTCGTGAGCCACAATGATACCATCCACAATGCTACGTTTGGGGGTAAAGCCACTTTGTTCCGGGGAGATAAGAGAGTCTAAGAGAGTTTTTAATCTATTTGCAGCAATCTTAGTGATAATTTTATAAACATTATTACACAGGGAAATGGGTCTGAAATCATCGTACCTTGTTGGCTGCCCTTTCTTTGGGATGAGCGCAATTAAGGTGTTATTAAAGTCTTTCAAAATGAAGCCTTCTCTTCTTGACTCCTCCACCACCCGTAACAAATCATCTTTGAGAAGCTCCCAGAACTTTTGGTAAAAAAAGGCCTAAAAGCCGTCCGGCCCTAGAGCCTTGTCTCCACCCATACCAAAAACTGCGGCCTTGAGTTCCCCCATCATGATTGTGTTCATGAGCATTTTGTTGTCCTCTTCTGATACAATGTTCAGAATGATTCTCAGTACCTTGTTCTATGCTGCCTTTATGTCTGCCTGTTCCTCTTGCCAAAGTGCCGAGAAGAAATCAACTGCTTCTTTGTTAATACTGTCAGAGTCTTCCAAGAGGGCCCCGTTCTTGTCTTCGATGGAAAGAATGTGGTTTATGTTCCGCCTTACCTTCAAGGAACTGTGGAAGAATTTGGTATTCCTGTCCCCTGCTCTTAGCCAGTTCTCTCTTGATTTATGTTTGTAATGTATCTCCTCCCTCTTCAGGATTTCTGAATATTTGCCCATTAGGATCTGTTCGATATGGAAGTCCACATCATCCATCCCGTGCTCCAACACCTTGATGTTCAGGGCCGCCAAGTCCACCTCGACCTCTGCTCTTGCCTTGAAGATGTTGCCAAAATGAAGGTGGTTCCATTCCTTCAGTTTCTACTTGAGGTGTCAAAGTTTGGAGAAGAACTGAAAGGTGACATTGCCCTCAACCCTAGGCCCATTTAGCCACCACTCAGCAACCAACTCCTAAAAACCATCCGCCCGAAGCCACATCTTCTCGAATTTAAAAGGACACCTGATCGGGATCCCGTCCTGCTGGACCACCAGCGAAACTGGATAATGGTCGGATCCTGACAACCCCAGAATGTTGCCTTCGAACAAAATAGGCAGAGCCTACCATTCTCCTGCCAAAAAAATCCTATCAAGTTTCTCAGCGATGTGTGAAAAACCTTTCCTTCTATTTGTCCATGTGAAAAGGCCTCCTTTGACAGGGAACTCCCATAACTGATTGTGTTGTACAAAGTTCTGGAAATCATTCTGAATTGGGCCTAGGGTGCGGGCCCCTCCTCGTTTGTCCGCCAAGTTGAGAGTAGCATTGAAATCACCTACTACCATTCGAAATTCATTCCCCAGTGTTGCTAGAAAAAGTCCAATCTCCTGCCATACTGCCCTCTTCTCATCAGATTTGGTGGGTCCATAAACATTGATCAAGACCCCCGAGAGTTTGACAGTAAAGGAAGAGAAGTGTAAAGCTTGCCAGCTCCTCTTCTTAATTAGGGGCTCACCTTTGAAAAGTCTAGGGTTCCACAGTATTCACAGGCCCCCTGAAGCCTCCACAGCTTCGACAAAAAAACCAGACCACCGCTGTCTAACACCTAACACCTTTGCAGCCTCCTCAACTTCCATTTTGGTTTCCTGAATGCAAACAATATTTGCTTTCGCCTGATCGAGAGCTCTCTTGATCAGGTGTCTTTTGTCAGGGGCGTTGCAGCCCATGACATTCCACATAAGGAACTTCATTTCTGCCCAGGAAAGATTGTGTCCCTCCCGGATCTCAAACGGGTTTGAGCCTTCATGCTGCCAGCATCCTCTAACAGTTGTTGAATACTTTTCCTACCCCTCTTATTCGAGCTTCCATTAGCATTGCGTTTTTTGGCCTGGGATTGAGAGACAGTACGCCTTTCAAAGAGCCCGAGCTCATCCCTGTAAGTAAGTTCTCCCTCTTCCATGAGCTCTTCAATCTCCGGGAGGTTCCCGAGGAAGGGGATCTTCATCCTCGTGGGGGACCTAAAGGAAATTATGTCTCGCACTTGCGCCTCCTCACCCCTACCCCATTCTGGGTCAATTGGCTCGGCCTCTGTGGACTTCTCCAAAATCCCCTTCTGCACCTTAATATATGGGTCCTGGTTCGCACTGTCTTCCATGACCCTACGAGAGTCTTCTTCAACCACCCAAAGAACTAACTCCACATTCACTGCTTGTTGTGGGTCTTGAGGGTAGTTTCCTTCCAGAGCCTCATCTGTGATTCTTCCTATGCAAGAGTGATTAAGCCCGTCACATGAGACCGCCACTTCTCCCTCCATCTCTTCCAGACTTCTTTCTTCGACCGTTGCCCCAGGCCTGAAATCCACTCCTTCCCATGGTTTGGAGAGTCCTGGTTCCCGTGTGTCTACAAGCTCTGCTAGAGATTCCTCTACCTTCTTTTTGCCATCTCTTTTAACTGGGCATGTCTCCATCGTGTGTCCCCATTCCTTGCAGCTACTACACCAGCTAACTGCTTCCTCAACCTCTATTTCTTGCCACCAGTAGCCTTCAGCCGTTCAAATCTCTACTGCATGTGGCAGTAGCGAATCTGGCTGCCACATAATACAAATTCTTGCATATTGGCTAAAATCCTTTTGTTCAATAGCTTCATCCGCTTTGATGAACTTCCCCAGTTTATCTCCTATCATCTTAAAGATCCCCGGGGTCCAGTATTCATACGGGAGATTATATAGCCTGATCCAAATGGGAAACTCTTCCACTTTTGCCTGTTTGGGGTTAAAGTTGGGAAGCCAATCTTTGATATAGAAACCAACTCCCTCCATCAAGAAGGGCCCATTAAACATGATTCTTGTTTTGTCATGTTTGGACGCCATGATTATCAGGAAGAAACCGTTAGTTAGGGTTTTAATGATTACTTCCTGCCCCCAAGTCTCGTTGACCCAACAATGCAGTTTAGGCAATGGTGGCCACCCACCTCCCCATTTCATGAAAAAGGCTGTCCTTAAGCATCTTAACCAAAGTCTTCCATTCCTCCGTGTCTATTCGAATGTTTATCGCCTTGTTTTCTGCTAGGGATGGGATGACTTTTGTGAATCCTCCAGATGTTAACGGCCACCCCTCGTGTCTCTGTATCCATTTCCAGTTGGGTCGTGTCTCCTTCCCTTGGGAAGTGGCCGAAACATCCTTCCTGTGAGGACCAGCCGATGCTCTGCAGGTTTGTTCTTGTCTATAGTTGTTGTCCTGGAAGTCACCCCAGGGTCGCGGGGGTCTCCACAGTTGTCCCGGGCCATTGCGGGCATGCCCTGGCTACCATCTCTGCCTGCCACCGCCATGGCTGCGAAACCCTAATCTCCTCCTACGCTCCGCCATTTTTACTAGATCTTATCCTGCTATATCAGATGCATTGCTTGCGGATAGGGACAGACATTGGCTAGTCTCATATTGCTTCTTTCCTATTAGATGCTTTTGGATGCCCTATTTAGGGCTTGTAATGATTTAATTTGGGTCATCAGTTTTGCCTCTTAATCTTGGCCATTCATTGTACTTGAAGGGTTCCTATATAAACCCCACCCCTCTCATTTGTAAGGGAGGTTGATTGAGAAATTGTTGCTTATATAATGCCAAATTTGCTCTACTTTTCATTGTTGTGGAATTGCATGATGAATGGTCATCAAGTTTGCATTAGTGCATGATTATCTTCAATTCTCAAAGGCAGAATAGAATTTGTTTTTTTTCAAAGTTAATAGAATTAAATTAAATTGCATGAGTAAAGATAGAAGTAAAAATAGAGGTAAATTGTGTGGTTACATTAGTGGATGTTTGATTGTATTCCAATACACTAGGCCACTAGCATCCTTGTTGATTTTATAGGGAAGCCTTGTGTGGTACACTAGTCATGTGCACTTAAGTTCAGTTGGCATTGGACCTTCAGTTTGTACTTGTGTTGAATTGGAGTAAAGGTGTTGATATGAAAATCATTTGATTTCCTCTGAAAACTTGCACTTGGCGAAGTTGATGTCGCAGATAAGACTCCATCATAGTTGAATCCTAGTCCATCCATTAATCTTTCCATCCATAGTTAGAAGCAGCAGCAGTTTTAGAGTTAGAGTTTAAAGATCAAAGTTGGAAGGATTTTGTAAAAGGTGAAGCATTAGAGTATACATTGCAAAGCTAAGACCCATCACCAATGAACAAATTGTGTAACCTTGAATGAACTAGCGTAAGTCCACCAATGTGATTATCAGCAAATCACATGATTATAATTGAGTTAGTATCCACAGGTGTAAGGAACCTTGGAGTTTTTTCATGTTCTTCATGAATATTTACTTTTCAAGAGAGGATTGAGTGCTTGGTATCCCTATCAGGTATTCCATCGCTACATGTTATGTAAGTGGAACAAAACTAACATCAACAGTACTAGAAATAAGATATAAGTAGTTGTTCAACAACATTTCATAATTGTTGTTACTAATACTAATATTGAAATGATTACTATGAATTCACAGAAGAATGAAGAGGTTGGAATTAGAATAATTTTTACAATGCATATAATAGTGTAAGAATTTATTACCAATTAAAAATAAATTAATTGAACTTGATTAAAAAAGTTTGATTGAAATTTGGAATTTCTTTAGAAAAAATATGTTTTTACTTATATTTTGAATCTGATGAGCCGTAGGAAGGACCACATAGGCGTCCACAATTGCACTAGTGTCCACATGCAAGAATACAATAGTATATCAAAAAACAACAAACACAGGCCAGCAACCCATTAAAAGCAAACAATCAAAACAACATGACATCAGCACTCGGATCAGAAAATAGACTATGAAAGATGACTAAGTGGGACCTAAATTGTGCTGCAAATGAAGACACCAAAATGAATGTAAAATGCAAAGTCAAAATCGCAGGATATGCAGTTTTCAACAATAGTGTTAGTGATGCAATTAAATAACAAGCACTAAGTAGAACCTTGTATGAGACTCATCAGAGCTATGCATCTTTACCAACAAGTCTTCTGATGACAAGAACATTACCAATAATATGCTTAATGCCTACAAAGTTCAATGCGATATCTAGATACTGTCTGTGTATGTCACTTTGTAAACATTAATGCTATTGTGCCAAGTCATGTGCCAACTTTCCTATTTGAAAAACCAAATATGTTTTGTTTAAAGTTCTAGAATGAAAAAAAAATAGAAAGAGAAACAGAGACGTTACAACAGGAATTTGTTCTATACGACTATTCCTTGCCTGGAAGAAAGGCTCTAAGCAATATGCGAATTCCATTTGACATATACAAAGTAAAACTCTGAATTCTCTACTTAACATCTAGCCATGGAACCGAGAAAAATAAAATGGTATAGTTTATGCCAAAGTGAAGCAGGGAAATAACAACAGAAAACTAAGCATAAGAAAACTATGCAATAAACACTACCAGAGAAAAACTGGACACATTTCTAAAATTATTTGGAAAAGTCTGTCATTAAAAAGCTAAAAATAATTGACAATTCTGGACTAGTTAGAGAGATAAAACAACCCTCAATCTCAAAATTAGAGCCTGATACATAAAGAGGCACATACCAGTTACAAGAGTTACGCATATCAGAAGAGATCAGGAAGGATTAAATGATGGGATAGAATAAAAACATCTTAAGAACGCATTTCTAAACTTCAGTTCTTTGCTAATGGAACTGTTGTCAATAAACAAATACAACAGTAAAGTTTAGATTATGGTTTTTATACACCAGACATCAAGTCAAGACAATTGTAAATTCATCTTTAAAAGACGGTACTAACACAACTAACCATCCTTCAAACAAAAAAAAATGATAAACAACTCTTCAATGGTATCAATTCATCAGAAAAAACGGTTACAAGCATGCCCTTATGAATTGGTGTACGTAGAAGATATGCACACATAAGCCCAATAAATAAGGTAGGTAAATTCCTTTTTTGCATACAAAAGCAATCCAAATTATTAAGCATGCTTATCTCTTTGACATGGACTCATTAACCATGATTTCCTTTTTAGATTCTGGTGGCGGGGTGACTCCCTCAGGTGGTGGTCCAGCACATGCCCTCAACACATTTTCATTCTGCAAATTTCATAGAATATCAGTACATCCCTTAAGCTTTATATGATAAGTTGTTTATCATTCATCACAAGATCTGTTCCTCCTATGTTTCAAGGAGTTTCAGTTAACAGGCAAAAAGTACACAAAAATAGCAAAGCATAGAAATGACAACCAACAATATTTCGATTATATTTAGGTATAAGCACTGATGGCATTGGATTAACTCAGATTCTAGTTCAAGTCTAAAACACGTCTGTATTTAAAAGTTCCCGTCTATCCAACTTTCCTGAGAGAGGTCAACATTATTGCTGCAAACATGTTGTAAATCCAGAGATTTGCAGAAAAAGTAATTCTCTGAGTACAGAATTCCAATAACATCCAGCTAATTATAAGAGATAAAAGAATTAAAGCATTGAAGTTAAAAACAAATATAATGGTAGTCTATTATCAGAGTCAAAAAGATACAGGCCAATAATATATATTAGATACAATGCAAAACCAAAAATTGGAGATAAAAGAATAGAAGCCAATAACATATAATGTGAAAACCATTATCAGAGAAGAAAAGAATGAAGCATTGAATCCAATAACAAATATAATGTGGAATTCATTACAACTACGAGTGGTAAAATAATGGAAGCCAATGATAATTGTAGTGTGAATCCCACTGTCCAAGATCAAAGAATAGAAGTCAATAACAGATACAATGTGAAACACTTTATCAGAGATAGAGGAATAGAAGCATTGAAGCCAATAACAAATATAATGTGGAATCAATTACAAGTGACAAAATAATTGAAACCGATAACAAATAATATGCAAACCCACTGTCAAAGATCAAAGAATAGAAGCAAATAACACATACAATGTGAAACACATTATCAAATACAACAGAACTAAAGTATTGAAGCCAACAACAAATATACCGCAAAATACATTACTAGAGGAAAAGGAATTGAACCCAAAAACAAATATAATGTGAAACCCACTGTCAGAGTTAAAATAACTAAATCCAATAATAGATACATGTGAAATCCATTCTTAGAGATATAAGAAATGGACCATTCAAACCAATAACAAATATAAAGTGAAACCCATTATTGGAGATTTAACAAAAAAAATAAAACCAATAGAGTGAAACCCATTATTGAGATAAAAGAATTATGAACTGAAGATAATAACAAATATAATGTGGCCAAAATTCTGCACTTTTAAAACATTTGGCAGAAAATTTGTAGTAAAAATGGCTCCCGCCTCTGCTGCTGCATCTAACCCTAAGACTATTCCTGCTATTTCTGCTTCCGTTGTTTCCATACAATTAGGGATGTTCCCACTGTGCATAAACCAAAGGTTTTCTCCCAATTAAATAGGCTTCAGGCAGCGTTGCACACGGCTGTTTCAGCTGATGCACAAACCATGGCAGCTCCACTTATGCCTGGTTGTCCCTGCTCTTGGCCCCTTGAATCTTGCCCTAACTTCTCCCTCCTGCAGAAGGGCTTGGTAGAGTTCCTTCAGTTGATGTGGCTTCAAATCCAAAGGGCGCAGTGTTTTGCTTTATTTCTTCAATCACTCCCGATCCTGGCTTCAAACATTAAAAAAAGTGGAGCCTCAGCCTGCTCTGCTCCCTGATTCTGGGCTTGTCTCTGGGGATCATCTGCTCTGATCCCCTTGCTTGTTTTACGAGAGGAAGAGAGGTAGGAAGAATATGAGTTCGCTGAGAAAGGTTTAATTTGCAAGTTCAATTAGTTTTGACCTGATTTGATTTGATATTCATGATTAGATTTCATCCATTTGGACACCCTTCTTGACTTCTTCAATAGACATTAACTCTTGTGCGCAAGGCTTTTTTGTTATTTTTTGTAATTTGACACAAGACAACATTCAACATGGACAATACACTTGGATTGTGCTTCAGCTGATGCCATAGTTTCTAGACTTTGATCCTCTCTCAAAATCATTTTCAGCTTCCTATTTGGTTAGTTTACCGAGCCTTCCCATGCAGTTCTAAATTGATCCAAGTTTAAAAGCTATTGGCAACACTCTGGATTTGTTTATCTCAATGTTTGCAGAAATTAATTCTCTTTCTCATCCCACTTTTGAGCAGATTCTGAGAGATGGATTTTTCCAACGGTTTGCCAGCAAAAATATAACTTCAAGTGTGAGAATGGCTTTAAATTAAAAAATTAGACTATGAAAAGTTTGTTTGAAATCATAGATGTTGGTCAACCGGTGGCTCCCTGCTCTGAGGCTAAGCATAAAAATCCTAGCCCTGCCACATGGTGGTGTTGTGTAGTCAAACACACACGCCCTTTTGCAAATGGGGACCCCCACTTTTCATTTTTGGTAGTTAGTAGTCAATTAGTTTTAGTCTTAGTGTGGCAACATTTTGTGAGTCTTGAGGGGCTGATAAGGTAGAAATTTAGGCAAGTTAGTTTTAGTTGCAAGTCGTCGTCTTGTAGAGGATGCAAGGTTTTTGATTGCAAGTTGTCCTCCACACTTAGGTCAAATTGGAAGATGCCTTTGAGCTTGATCCGATTGTGATGTCAAGCATGCAAACTTCAAATCAGTCTTTATGTAAATTGCAGATTGAGTGATGATGATGTCAGTTGAAATGATGAAAGAAAACTTGAGGTCAACAGAAAATTAGGCGAGCTCCAAGTAAATGGTCTAGCACTTAGTTAAAATTTGGAGATAAACTTGTAATCAAGCACAAGAGCATGAGGAATTCCACCACATTCTTAAGGCAAAATGAAAGATATTAGGTTCAGATCTGATTGATAATAAAGGGAAATTTGAATTACCAAGGTGAAATTTGGGTGTTTCATGATTACTTTGTAACCTTTTGGAGTCGATCTTGACATGAAGCCCCAAGATGTATTGATTTCCACCCATGCAAGCCTAAGAGACCTCTGATTTCTGCTCAGATCTGAATGTTGAGCCCAAGAGCACGAGGAATTCCGCCCCATTTTTGGGGCTCTGATTTCTCCAAAACATGAACTAGCTAAAAGATTGAATCATTAAAATAAAGTGGCGAAATGAAATCAGAATAAATCAATTCCTCCAGCACTTAGGAAAATGGTGGGAGCAATTTCAGCGATGGAGCCCAAGCACTTGCATATTTCCACCCAAGTTTTGCTATGTAAGCCCAAGAGAGGGCAAATTTCCACTCAAGCTCAAAACATGGAACCCAAGGACCACCCAAACTCCATTCAATGTGAGCCCCAGCAAGCCTTCATTTCCGCCAAGTTGTGACATGGAGCCCAACAACAAGATGATTTCCGCTCCATACTTGAGAAGGCGAGCCCAAGGACAAGATGATTTCCGAGCCCAAGAAACCCCTAATTTCCGCATTGCAGTGAAATTGGGCCCAAGAAAGGGCCAAAATTCGACCAAGGCATGATTGGAGCCCAAACAACTCCCAATTTTCGCCTTGCATTCAAATGGAGCCCAAGCAGCTACTAAATTCTGCCCAGATTTTAGAGGAAATCAGAAAGATAAATGGCGAAGTTTAACATGATCATGGTGAAATCAGAGGTGGAAGGGGATTAAATCAATCTTCACACCATAGATGAAAAAATTGCAGACTTCTCAGCGAGAAGTTGTTTTCTCACGAGAAGTTTTTGCTCGCAAGAAATTCTGACTTTTTCTTGCTGAATTTTCTCAACAGAAGTTGTCAAAAACTCCAAGAAATCGACAAGTCCATGCCAATTTCCCTGCCGCGGCTGCATAATAGATTTTGAAATCAAACAAAAAGTTTTATTTGCATTTTATGATTTCTATTTTGCTGTCCAAGCCACAAAAAACCCTTCCAAGGTATTGCAAGGTCATTTGCAAGGCTTTAGGTTGATTTGGAGCAGATTTGAAGAGAATTTTGAAGCAAAATCAGATTCTCAAGTAGGTTTTCAAATTTCTTTTTCTTTCTTTTTTTAAATCACTTTATCTCTTTTTTGTGAGTGCAATTGGAGCTTGTTAGAATCCATCCACATCAAGAAAAGGAGAAAGTTAGCGAAGAATTGCCTCAATGACCTTGTCTTTGTGCAATATAACCTTTGGTTGCGCACAAGAAAGGCAGAGGAAACACCAGCTGGTCCACTTGATTTGGATGACATAGATCCTTAAAGCGATTGGACATCGCAGGAGCAGCCTCCATTGTTTATAGACGATGAGATCTATGATTTGGAGAGGCAGTGTATGGAGGAGGGGGAGGATGAGGAGGTTGAGGGTGATTAGGAGTCATTATCAGTACTAGCACCATCTACATGCAAGATGGAGGTCGAGTCACAGCCAGTTGTGCCGAGTGAGGAGGCGCAGCCACAGCGAACTCCTAGGACTAGAGCCCCTACCCCTCCCGTAGTTTTTACTAGAGCTGCTGGGAAGGGGAAGAGGAAGATGTAGACTATTTTGATTTATAGTTTTACAAAGAAAATTTTCTATTTTAATTTTCCTTCAGACTATCAGGCTACTAGCCATCAGCATTCCACATGAGGATGCCTTTTTATACCCAATTTGCATTTAAATATATCTAGACTCAGCTTCTTTCTTTTGTTTACTCATTTACTGACTCATTAGATGCATCTCCTCATTGAGTTGTGCAAAAAAAATGCATTTATAATTAAATTTAATCAATTTTTTTAGTTGCTGAGTTTTCACCAAGTTTTTGGACCTAGGCGAGAAGTTGCCGAGTCTAAGTATTTCAACTATGCTTCACACTATCAAAGTATTAGAGCCCTAAGGTATATGAATTTCCGCCCAGATTTGGTTAAGGTGCCCAAACACCTACCAAATTCCAATCAAGTATTGAATAGAGCCCAAGAAAGCTTCATTTTCCGCCAAGCATTTGATGTTTGAGCCCAAGAGACCCATGAAATCCGCTATGCACCTAAGATCGAGCCCAAACACATGATCAAATCCGATCAAGTTAAAGTGTGAGCTCAAGGAGGTGAATTCCGCAAATGTGAGCCCAAGGAGGTGAATTTCGCAAGTGCGAGCCCAAGAAGGCTATAATGTCCACCCTTTCACAAATGGCAACTAAGTTGCATTAAAACTTCAATCATTAATCAGGTCGACCCTAAAGGAATTAGGTGTATTATGAGTTCCTCGAATTGCAATTAAATAAACAAATATGTTAGGGTCAGCCTTCATGAAGAGTAGCGATTTGCAATCCAAATCTAATCCTTAGTTTAGTCGGCCCTATTGCCAAAGGTCATCTCTTTTAGACTTAACGCCCATATAAGTGGAGATATTCACATCATCTACATCATAAAGCAATTCAAATAAACAATAAATCCCAGGTAGAGAAGACTTCATACGTGCGAAATACTAAAGGAAGGGCAGATTTGAAACACAATCAAGACAATTTTCACCTAGGCAAGGCAGATCCAAAGGCAAAGAAAACCAAGGCCTTGGGTGAAAATGAGAAGTTAATAGCTGAAAATCAAAACAACTAGCGGCCTCTAATCAGATCTGATTCATTTGAGGAGGAAAGTCAGAAATCTGAAGATAGAGAAAACCTTCTAGCTTCCCAATTTCAAAGCACATATGTGCTAATTCTTGCATATCTGGGAACTTACAATCATGAGATCAAACAAATTGCTGGGTATGTGCAAAGTGAAATGGAGGGTTTTGAAAGTTAGAAAGATCAGGTTTCACAATCAAAGTTGGAAATTACTTAATACCAATGTCTAGATTCACACAAATACAACTTCATGTCTAGTTGAGTTAAATCATGTGAACTTTTATCATCAGAATATCTTAATTTTGTGTACACTTACCATTTTATAAACTTAATGCAATTATCTTCTTGTTTTGCAAGGTGAAATGGAGGAAGAAGTCCAAACAAAAGATGGAAGTGGAATTATAAAATACAGAGGTTTGAGACTTCAACAATGCAAGTACAACATGAGGATGATCAAACAAGTGTGCCAAGGGATAATCAAGGTCAAGTCTCTTCATGTGCAAGCATGATTCCAACATCAAGATTGTTATAGGAGGATCATCGAGGCAACCACAAGTCATTCATCAAGTTAGCAAGATGGTTCGAAGTCGAAGATCAAAAAGAAGATGCAAATCTAAGTTTACAAATTCACGATCACTTCAAGGAGGAGAATTCAAAATATAGATGATGGAGAAAATTTATGAAGATGAAGCAATTTGGGAATATGAGTCATCACAATTAATCAAAGGCTTGAAAATGTTGAGTATCAAGAGATATTGCTAGAGATGCAAAGACTTCTTTATGATGATGGAGAAGTGGAATTGAAACAAAGATTGCAAGATATATGTTGTCCTCGATTTTGAATTCACAAAATTGGACAACCCTACGGAAAATTTTGTAGTTTGAACTCTCCAAGGTGATTTCTTAGTTGTCTAGTTTGTTTTTGGTTTCGTTTTCGCCCGAGGATCGTTGCATTTTGATTTCCGCTCATTTCGAGCTATCTTAGGCTTCAATCGGAGTTGTCTATCAAAAGTTATTAAGGATTTAAGCATATTGCAGGTGAGAGCCTGATTACATATCTTCATTCTTTAATTAAAATCTATCAAAGTGGGCTTTTCGTTGGTCATTGCATATCATCTAGAGTGTCATTTACTTGCAGACCGGAATTAAAACTTCACTATATATATTTGAAAGGAAATGTGTGAACTTTTATTAAGGTTTCAATGTGTTGGTGGGCTTTTTAAGCCTTACTGCACGTTGATTCTCTAAAGTTTCAAATGCTTGTAAGTGTACATGAGAAACCCGTTGTGATCAAAAGCAAGGTGGGGATTTTTAAATACATTACACATTCAACATTTGTGTATGTATTTTAAATAGCTTGTGACTTCATTATTAAATTCCATCCTTGCACTTTTTAATGTGTTTTTGAATTACATATGTAATCTAAAATCCCGTCATTTACTTTAAAGAAGCAAGGTGGCAATTTTGGGAGTCATTACATGTTATAAAATGACTTGCATATGTAATCTAAAAAGTATGTCATTGCTTGTGGGTGGCGATTTTTCCTTGCAATGCATATCAGAAAACCCGTGATTGTTCAAAGATATATCATTTTGTCTTGTTCTGGCTTCTGAAAAGCCCATCTTTATGAAAAGGGCAGATGTTTAGACTCGTGATAGGCAATAAAAAACCCGTTTTTATCCAAAATGGCAATTCCAGCACTTGCATCATGAGTTAGAAGGCTCGAATAGGGCATTATAAGCTACATATGTGTAAAGAACAGTCCCAGCATATGCGTCTGCTCTCCAGAAGCCCGTCTATGGCATAAAACGTGATTTTTGGAGGAAGAATGGCGTTTTAAACTTGCAGTGACTTCCATAGAACTCGTCCAACACTTGCGCGTGGCTTCTAAAGCCCATCTTTACTGCTTTTCTTTTCGACTTACGTTATGGTCACCAAAAGACTCACACAAGGCATTTAGAAGCATCGTTTTGGCATTCAATCTTTCTTTAGATCATTGCAAACACCATTATCAGCTTGTTCTGAAGCCCGAGTTGCAGTTATCTGGCATATATTTATCTTTACAACTCTCCATTTGTCTTAAAAGCCCGAGATTAATGGTGGACGCATTAAAAGGGGATTGTGTTTTACTCCAACTAGAACTCTTCCAACGTTTTATAATAAGATGAAAACGCACTGTTGTTTATATGATTCTCACATTTGGGTTGTGACCTGATGCTTTCTTTCCTATTGGTAGACGCCTTTGAGCTTCTAGTTAGGTTTTCCTCGTGCCATGTTATTTATATTCAAAGAAAATGTATTCATGGTTACAGCAGTAAGGGATTGGTTTCTCATAAAAGAAATATGCTTTCTGTGTAAACAGAAAGTGTCAATACATGAAGACAGTAAAAGTTAATGTATGATAGATTTCACTAAGAGGATGTAACAACAATGAACTGCTGACAAGTAAAGAGCATGATCATAATAAGACACTGTGAGTGCCACGAACAAAGGGATGAATGACATAAACAAAGTTTCTCCGCAGTCAAAATAGTAAAGATTTCATACATCGTCATGATATGCTCAGAGATTCTCATACTGTCTGGACTGTAGAGTTTCCTATATTTTTTTCAATGTCTCAAAGAAATGATCAGAAGAACATCCTATGGTTCTCAAATACTAAGAAGTCATACAAGGGAAATGTTGATAAATTTTGAGGTTGTGGAGAAATGTCTTTTCCCCTTACTTGTAAGTTGCCCGTTCTTCCCTTCAAGATGCAGAATTCATGTTGTAGTTAAGTGATTTTCGAAATTCAGATGCAATCATGGGTGCACTAAAAATCACTTGAAAACGGGTTTCTAAGACCCGTTTACAAGTGCATGTTCTTCCTCTCAAATGTTGCAGGTGTAACTGCAAGAAAGTTCTCACAAAATGATGTTCCAATGCAAAGTTCTTCCCCTTTCTATGCAAACTATAACGAATTAGTTCTTCCCCTCAAATAATAAAGATTCATGTTGCAAGAGGCAAAGTACTTACCATACGGTTGCCAAGAAAAAAGTGATCTTCCTCAAACTTGGCTCTTCAAAATACGGTATATGGTGTTCTTCCCAACTTGTAATTAGGTTTCAAAATCCTAATTACGAATTCTGAGGTTGCAGAAGCATATGAAGCAGGAACGACCGTATGATGGAGCCATAAAAGGAAAGGGGTGAGCGATGAAATGATTGTGGGCATAGAATGCTTTCAAGACTGAGATGGTCATGAAACATGAAAAGGTGTTTTTCCAATAAAGGATTTTGGGATGCAGAATGATTCCAAAATGCAGGTTCTATTTCGAGATGCTTCCACCAAACTAGAACACATCAATCATTGGGCATCCTGTAGCAGCATGAAGATCGATAAAGGATGATGTAGTAGAAGTCGTGTCTTGTCAGACACTTTGTCATTTTCACATGCTTTAAGTAGGTGTAGTTTTGTTGACAAATTACATGTAATTGGGTAATAAGTTGTAATTGCATGTGATAGTACCACGTGCAAAGTTGTTACATGTAATCAAATTACAAGTGCATTAGGTTTCGTAATCTTGAATAAGTCAAAGGTAGTTAAGGGTTTCCCCTTTTTTCTCCAACTTTTTCTCAGCCCCTCACCTATAAATAAAGGAGAGTGCTCATTGTAATCTTTATCTTTTGGCAAAGCAAGAAAATGTTGTCAGTTTGTATATGCACTCTAAGACTTTGAGCTTAGGTGTAAATTGAATTGCTTTCAATAAAAGAGGCAAGTTGTTTTGAGACTTTGTGCCAATCCAAACTGTTATGTGACGACATTTTCTTGAGTTGATTGTGGGTTTTGGTGCTTTGTTCAAGAGAGATTTGAATTTGATTGTGCAAACTTTGAGCTGCCTATTGCATTCAGAGTTATAGTTCAATTTGAACTTTTAAAGACTTTGTGCTGCAAGAGGACAAATTGTTATAATTAATAGTGGCTACAACTACTAATAACTAAAAGACTTTGTGCTTCAATCGTAAGTATTTTTATTTAAGTTTGTGGATTCTCAGTAAGAGACTTTGCGCCATACTGTTTATTCAGATTATAGAATCTTCATTCGGAATAAGCGCAGGAGACTTTGGGTTCCTATATCTATTCTACCGAGTATAAAGTAAATTGCTACCTTTGGTGTTGTTCTTATGTAAATCCCCGAGTCATCGATATTATCGTAGCAATAGGACCTTTTTGTTAAGTTTGAAAGTTGATTATAAATCATTCCTAAAAAAAAAGGAATTGATTAAGAGAACCGCCCCTTTTTGTAATTTCAATTAAGTTCTTGTTGAAGCCACCTACAATAAGAAGGGAGCCTCCCCTATTGCTGAGAGGAGAGATAAATCTCATTCAACGTTGTCTTAAGTCACAATTTTGTAAGTTGTAGTCATAGTGACTGACAAAAAATTTAGCCAATAATATACAAGTTGAGATGGCACTCATTCATCTCCAACCAATCAAAGGATTCCAATTTCACGTGTCCAAGTACATCCAATCAAATTCATCTACAAGTGACATGTGGATTGCATCTAATGCTTTACCACAATGAATTTTCTTATTGGTCCACCCTCACGTGGATATGTATCTCAAAGCAATGTAATTTTCTTATTGACTCATAGATTGGTGCCTAATTGTAATTGGTTGGCATTCCATGCTTGTTAATAGTAGTAACATTAGGGTTGTGTTGGCATAATCTTGGTCGTTGATCTTGAATCAATCCTAGCCACTCCCTGTACTTGGAGCCTCTATAAAAGGCTAACTCAAATCATTTGTAAATAGGGAGGTTTGGAGAAATTGTTGCTATAATGTTGCCAAAGTAATTTCAGATTCATTGTTGTTATCATGGTAGATTACTTGTGTTATTTTGGAGTGTTGCATGGTTTCTACATTTTCCCAATTAGAGTATGGTTTATTTATGTTGAATAGAAGTAGAAGTAGTTGAGTAGATGAATGGAAGACATTGTTGATTGGTGAATTATGGTGAAACTTATGTTCATACCTTTTGGTACTTGTTGATAGCAATAGGTTGGTCTCAACTTATTGCAAGCACTTAAATTTAATTGGAAATGTTCATTTGGATTGCGTCATACTTAGGTATTTGAATGAGTGTTGACAATATGAAAATTATCCACGCATCCTTAGAAGATTGCACCCTCCCTTGCGTAGTTGATTTGGCGAAGCAAGGACTGGTTTAGTTTCACCTCATCCCTGATAATCTCTTGCGTTGCTCGAGTTAGATTAATTTCCTAAACCCAATCTTTTTGCACGAAGTAGTTGAAGAGCCATCAATGTCTAATCATTCGCATTTGCAAAGTTGATAGACCATCCACTGAATGAATAGTGTAAGTCCCCGCGTGGTTACCAGCAAACCACATCATAAAACTGAGTTGTGTCCAACAAGAAATTGCAACTACACAATAGGAACCTTAGAGTCGCCTCTATGATCTTTTTGTAGTCTTAGCATGCATGGTGTCTTTGTTCAAGAGAGGATTTGATATTTGGTATTTCATCTTGGAATACTAAGTGTTTTATCCGGCATGTTGGAGTGGTCACAAAACTCACATCAACAGGTGGCATGGACTGAGGTATCGTCACTTGAGAGTTTTTGGTTATCGCAAGGCTCCTCTCTCATCAAACTGTCAACCTCAACCCCCTTTAGATTCACTTCCTGCTTAAGCCCTGGCTGTTGTGAGGTCTTTGGGTGTCATGGAAAAAAAAATTTAAGTTCCTACTTGATTTCCCTTATCGTCTTTGGCTTGGCAAATGTGGAATCTCCAGCTTTAATTCCTACTAAAATTTGACCCTTCATGAGTTGACCTACCTATTGTGGCTTCCTTTACTGTAGTTACAAAGCCACCTTCAATGTTTGCTCCTAGTCATTTGGTATTGGCCCATGCTCTAGTTCCCCATTCCTCCAAGAGCACTAATGTCTTTGTAGTTCCTCCTTTTGGTGGAGTTAGACCTAAGGTTGATGGTTATATTTCCCCTTACATAATGAGAAAGAAAAATAGGGATCCAAGAGATTGAGCTTCATTGGTTAAAGCATTGAGCTCTTATTGTGGAGATCCAAGTTCAAATCCCAAAGAGACATCTAATATGGAATTCTAAGTTGTAACTATTGGTCTTCCATATATTGGCTTCTATTGTGGAAGCGGTTTCTAATAAGTGAACTTCTAAATTGTGACCCTTGGTCTTCCATAGGTTGATTCTAGTGGGATTTCTTAAAATGAGCTAATATTAGTCTCATGGTTGTGCTCGCAAGAAATTGTATTGGTCTAATGTTGATGTTCGTATGAGAAAAATATTTCTAAATGATTAGCAAAGTAAAAAAAAATAGGGGGATTGGATTACTATGGCAAGAAAGAAATTCTCTTCAAAGATGGTGTTGCAGTCTCAAAAGAAGTGTAGGATGGACGTTTGTTGGACCATGGTACTCTCCAGCCTTGCTGCTTCACTTCTTTAATCATTTGGTGATGGCCGTCCTCGTTGGACCCTAGGCCTTTCGTTTGGCCCCATTTTATTATGGTGGTAGGCTGCTTACCCTTTTTACCAAATATTATGTATTGTTGTTTTTTTCCGAAAGGATGAGGGCCTCAACAAAAGGGGGGTTAGACTACCATGGCAAGAAAGAAATTCTCTTCAAAGATTGTGTTGTACTTTCGGAAGAAGCTTAGAATGTATGTTTGTTAGTTCATGGTTCTCTTCAGCCTTGCTTTTCACTTGTTTAGTCATTTGGTGGTTGCCGTTGTCATTGGCCCCCCAGCCTTTTATTTGGCCCTATTTTATCATGTTGGTAGGCTGTTTGCCCTTTCTACCAAATTTTATGATTTTTTTCCCAACAGTTGGGAATGTCACTAAAAACCCTCCATAAGTTATCAAAAAATATATATAACGTGAAATTCATTATTAAAGATAAAATAATTGAAGCCAAAAATATACATAATGTGAAGCCTACCATGAGACATTTATATCAGAAAATTGATGCTTAGAACAGAACTCTAGCATTAAAGGCAATAAAAAATATAACAAGAAATTCATTACTAGAGATCTGCATTACTGTATTTCCCTGTATGCAAGAGATACCCAAAGAAAAAATATATCAGCATCTCACAATAATCATTTTCAACAAAAAAAATCATTGACTGCTATTTTAACCTAATTTTTTCCGATCTTATCCAAAAAAATCCTTTGAAAGTGCACTATGATTTATCATTTTTTCTCTCTTCCTACTTTATTTTGGTCTTATTTTGATCACTGTGCTGCCATGCAAGGCTTTGGGGAACCTTGTGCACTTGACAGAATTGTGCATTTAACATGCACTATATAGCAACAAGCGTGCTTTGTAATGTCCCCAAACTCGTTTTCTATGAGATTTATTTTTTGATATCCTTCTGATTGGTGGAAACGGGAACAAAACTAAAACAGCAAATTCAAATGAAACTAAATACTGATATAAACTCTTTTTGGTATTCTCTGAAAGTTTCTAAACCGAAGTAATATGAATCCAGATAACTACAGCAAACTAAAACAATATGAAACTCCTCATATCATAATATTCAGATTTAACAACAATGTTGCATGGACAACCAACAGCACTCTTATTACACATGGAAATATAACTTGGAACATACAAAATCTTCACTAGGAATCTTACAGCACCAACCTATACTGCTGCAATTATTAATTAATATACTCCAAACTCCTGGAGAATGGAGTAGTACCCTTGTACAGGAACTCAGAACCTCATTCCCCACTACAACAATGTGTGATAAACCTGTGGTTGGGTAGAATGTATAGTGCCACAGACCTGTAGGTATTTTCTGAGCTGTATTGTCTGCCTTCAATGCTGGACAGCACCTATAGACTCACAAAACCCTTCAAAGGTGAACAGTAAATATACTATATGCTGCGACAGTCAAAATGTAGGTACTACTGAATGGCAATAACTTATTCTGCTGCTGTGATCAGCAAATGAAAATTCCTGGAACCCTTCTGCAATCCTCGTATCATCAATAGCTACTCCCAAATGAAGCATAACATGGCTGTGTTCTCATGGTAGACCACTGTGGCTCCAAATCAGCAAGAACAACAGTAAACATATAGATAGAACCATCCTCTAATAGCTGCGATCACCTTCTGTAATGTGTAATGAATGATGCAGCTGGGCAATGGATTCATGCGGTTCACCAAATCAGCAACAGAATATAGGAATAAAAAGATTTACAAACAATCGCACTCTGGCTGAACAGCAATAATTCTTCAATATTTACTCGTAAATACTGAATACCAATCACCCCAATCTGAAAATTTGAAGATAACTTGCCAAAAATCAGCCCCAACGCCACCCCGAATTGGAATTGCCCTAGAAGAAGATGAGGGTTTTCATCCTTAAATACAATGATAGAAATCCAAGAGAGTTTTTGTCCTCTAAGATCACTCTGTAGACAAAGGTTTTCGTCCTTGGATGTGAAAATTGAACACTAAGTTCAAATGTTGAATCATTAAATGAAGACAAGATGATCCCCAATGAATCTGAGCACCCTTTTTAAAGCTCTCCAATTTGGGCCCATAAATTAAAATTTCCCTTTAAAGTATTTTAAAATGCTTCTTATATTTAATTTTTAAAACCATTTTTTAATATTATTGAGTTTTTAATAACTTTTAATATAAAATTATTGAGCCCAACTTAAAATAATATTATTAATCATTTCCCTTAACCTTTAGCCTATGGGAATTGAGAACAGGCTAGAGGTCTTCTCCATGGCTTTAATTCGTAAAAGTGGACATGACATGCTTTGGATGCATGACACTGCATCATTGCACACCACCACACATATGCCCATGCAAGCCATTGTTCCATTACATCTTACCACACATGACTTAGTAGGAAACGGCTGTGCAGCCGATGATTTCTACCTGCTTTGACAATTTCATTGCATTTTTTAATTAAATTCAAATTTACAAAACAGTTGTTTTTTATTTTTAATTTAATTAATAAATGCAATGAAATTGTCAAATCAGGTAGAAATCGTCGGCTCTATAGCCATTTCTAATGGAATGCCAGCTACTAGGAATCTAAACCAACAAGCAGTTGGAAGGGCAGATTAGGAACATGTATCATTTCATCTTCTTTCTTTGTTTTATAACAATATTGTACATATATTCACTTGTTCCTTACGTGGAGGGATGATACCTGCATGGTGTGGGCAAACCAATTTGATTTGTTTACCCCTTTCTGGTCACAAGAATCTGCTGCTATTAAGTCATGTGCCTTTTCAGTTCCAATATTTCTCAGGCTAAAGTAAATTAATAAGGAAATTATAATTATAATATTTATTATTCATTAATGTCCCTAATGGAATTTAGTACTTCAAATTAATTTTGAGACATTTAAATATTAAAATTAAATGTTTTGATAACTCCAAAAGAGGCGTGGCTTTCCTTGGGATGCTCATGATATGGATTACATAACAGTTATGACAAAGGTATGACAAGTCATTAATCACTAATCAAGCATGATAGGGTGGGCTATTTTCCGCATGCAGTTAAGTGTTGGAATTCAAAATATAATTTTAAATATATATTCCCTTGAAGTTGGGCATTGGATTTTGTAGGTCAAGTTTGGTATGAGAAAACACCTTGTTTTCCATTTAGGTTTCAGATATTCATTTTCTACAACACTTATTTCTATGAGCTTTTGCTTTACAATTCTTTCTTAGACGAAACCCAATGAAGGCTGACAACTGTACAAAACCCCATTAGTCTCCCTTGAGGCAATTTGAATTAGGAGTTGCATTGGAGCATAAAGATTTGCAGTAGTTCCAGTGTTTTGTGTGTTGTATAGATTGCAGGTTGTAAACGAAGTTAGAGTGCATAGTTGCTGCTGAAGTTGTGTGAATTTTGTGGATTGTGGTTTGCTGCTGTTGAATTGTGGTTAACTATTGTTTTGGGTCGTTTGATCATTCCCAAAATTTATGATATTCATCTTTCAGTTTGGGGCAGTTAAGTGTTGTGCAGAGTTGTGTGAGTTGGTTTTTATGAATATTTATTCTAATAACTTCCAAATTTTGTTGTTGTTGTTATGCTAGATTTTTTGCTGTTGTAAAAGCATATTTTCATGTCTTTAATCAGATTATATTATGGAAGAAATCCTAGGATTTTCTATGCAAAGTTTGATCAAATCAGGTGCATATCTTTAAGGGTGTTCTTGATATTTGAAAGTTCATATTTGAACAGGGTTTGCAGTTTTAATTTCTTAACTCAGATTTGCTGTGTGTTGCTGTACTAAATAAGTTTGCAAAATATTTTAATTTGGGGATATATTACAAAGTAGCACATATTTATTGACATTCTTCTGCTTGTATAATTCAATTGTGTGTTGGTTTACTGATCTATTAGTTTCCTACAGATAATCTATAAATTATTCTTTCTCAAGAATAATTTGTCCCCTAGATCGCTTGGGATTTGGAACAATTTTTTACTGCTATAAAACAGACCGGTTTATAGGGTTTTCTGAGTGTCAAATAATACTGATATCTTTAGGATGGTTGAGGCATTTATTGAAGAATGGCTAAATCAAATTAGGTGTAAGCAGTATGTGGAGCTTCAACATCAGGAACTATATCGTATTCATTTATGAGATTGTTTCATGCTCCTTGTAAAAATTAAAATTTGCATCTTGTGTATTCATTTATGAGTAAGTGCATCTCAGTTAATTCATTGCTTTGTTATAATTCATAATTAGGAGTAGGTCGATACTTTTTAGGAGTACACAGGTCATAGTTACTTTGTCTCCTTAAAGTTCCAAGTGCAAAATCTGGTGCACTCCGTGAAATAAGAATGAACAAGCTGAATCAGAACCCATGCACATTTCTTTAAAAAAGAGTTATGATGGTGATAATATAGAATTCTCTGAGCACTAAAGAAACCAGATCTCTGTTGTAAGCAATGGTTTAGGATATAGAGATGGTGGTGTGTTTGGTTTCCGTTATTAAAAATGAGTGAGCTGTATCAGTACCGATGCACATTTCTTTGAAAAAGAGTTATAACGGTGATAATATAGAATTCAAACCAGATCTCTGTTGTAACCAATGGTTTAGGATATGGAGATGGTGGCGTGTTTGGTTTCCATTAGAAACATGACACCTTGCTATTTCTACAGTCTACCGATTTACAACATTGAACCATAGCATAGGGACTAAGTAAACATCAACAGATCTCTCTGTATTGGCATTACATCAGATTGGGAGGAAGAAGGCCCTTGTATTGCACTATTTAGTAGTGAATAAAGGTATAACTAAGTGCGTGATTGAACTAAATTATTACAAGCAATTCGATTTATATTGTACAAGATCCACAGTAACATTATAATAACAAAGGGACAGCACAGCAAACTGAAAGTGTAAACAGAAATTGCAAAGGTTTAAAATGGGAAAACGTGGCAAATTAAAAACTTTAAAAAAAGGTAGAAATGTTATTTCATGACAAGTAGAGTGCATAGAAAGAGAAACAAAGTCCAAACTTCAATTAAAAGACATCAATAAAGATTTGATGTTGTCAATTGCTATAAAATTCTCATCAAGTATCAATTTTTCAAACTTGAGAGTACATAATTGTAACAACTAGCAGTTGTCGTTGCACCAAAAGATCGACCTATTAATGCCCGATACAACCACTAGACATATAGAAGACACAGGAGGCGGTTAAGCCATGTCACGAACCACTGCTGCGCTGAACAACCAAGGAGACGAAGGGTGCAATCAGTTTTGCTCACCATTGTAACAATCCCCACAGCGCAAAGCAGGGTTCTAACTTGTGACCAAGCTCTGATACCACTTGTTACAACTAGCGGTTGCCGTTGCACCAAAAGATCGATCTGTTAATGCCCCATACAACCACTAGACAAATAGAAGACACAGGAGAAGGTTAAGCCATGTCACGAACCACTGCTGTGTTGAACAACCAAGGAGACCAAGGGTGCAATTAGTCTTGCTCACCATTGTAACAATAATGTCCTAGACTCGCTAGTCATAAATCATTTACCAAAAAAAAATTAAAGAATACAAAATTCAAATAGCCACTTAGTTACCCATGACTAGATCTATGAAGTGGAAGTCGATGCCTCTTCATTTGCGGTCATTTGGTCCAAACAAGAATGGTCACAATCATAATAAAAAAATCAATTTTGAGGGGTTTATAGGCAAAAACCCGTGGTCTGTTTGAAAAAACACCATTTTTTTAGAGGGCTAAACACTTTGATCTGGAGCTATGAACTGGTGAGGCCACAAATGAGGGACCTCATTGCCAATAGGATTTGAACCTTGATGGCAAAAACAACAGAATAACTCAACCACCACAACATGCCAATACTAACAAGAAAAAAAAACCACCAATATTTCAAGTACATGCATTTTACTTGGTTTGAAACTAGGATACTGGGTTCGGCCCTGGACCCCCCCGGACCCGGATAAATTCAAACCAGTTCGGGGTCCGGGTCCGGTCTGCCTGTGGGTCCAGGCAAGGTCTGAATTTCATGACCAAGTTCAAACCCGGGTTGCGGACGGTCGAACCCGAGCTAACTTCAAACCAAAAAACGAATTTGCCACGAATTTGAAGCGAATTTCGCGCGCGATTTCAGAAAAAACTTTTTTTTATGACGAATTTAATAAAAATTTGGTGTCCACAACCCTAAAAAGGTGACTTTAAAGGCTTTTTTTTACTTCTATTTCTCATTTGTGGTGTGCAAATAGGTTATTTGGTCTTGAGCAAGAGGAAATAGGTTGTTGAGCAAGAGCTTGGTTGTGCAAGGAGGAGTTGAAAGTTTGATTTGTGGACCTTCAAGTGATTGTGCCTCATTTCTACACCTTTGCAAGATTACAATGAGTGGAAGAAGTAAGTTCTTGTTCCATTTGCTTCAAGTTTTTGTTTTTGTTTAAGCATTTTATTTTATTTTCATTTCTCTTTCATTGTCCATTATTTTCCAGAATTTTTCATTCTCTTGTTTTATTATTATATTGAATATGTATACAAATTTCTTGCCATAGGAAAAGGAACTACAATGGCATCTACCTCTTCCTCAGTAGGCAACCGCAATATTGACCAAATAGCAGAACCCCCTTCTGATTCTCCTTTGTGGAAGTATGTTGATATTGTAAGTGCCCTTCCCGAAGGTGGTGGATTCCGTTGGAAATGTCGGGGTTGTGATGTAGTAAGGAATAGTTCATATTATCGTATGGTAGGCCATTTGTGTGGATTCCCTGGAACAGGATTCAAGAAATGCCCTGGAATAAAAAGGCGCGCCTATACCAAATGCAACAGTATTACAATATATTGCAGAGCATGAGGCAGCAGAAGAGAGAGAAGAACGTAGACAAATTACAGCCAATAGTAGTAAAAGTAAAAAAATAGCAAAGGGAATGCAACCCCACTTTGTAGATGTTGTGATAGAAGATCACCCCTTTTTTACTACCTCAGCTGGCACTGAAAGTGAAGCACCCCCTACAAACACACTTAAAAGAAAGGGACCACTAGAA
>MU223063.1:1244616-1254800 GCA_018584345.1 Thuja plicata | reverse complement strand
TCATAGGTTGCTAGTTCATCTACAGCAGAAAGAAATTGGAGCACATATTCGTTCATCCACTCATTGAAGCGCAATAGGTTGCAATCTAAAAGAGCGGAGAACTTGGTATTTGTGCATTACAACTTGCATCTTGTCTCTCACAAGACTAAAGAATACAATGAAGGGGAGGCGAAGAGGTGGGATATAAATGCAGACCTTGCAGACTTGGATGCGTCCACATCTCGGCTTGCACTTGATGAATGTGAAGATTTTGAAGCAAATACTATTATTAGTGCAGCTGACCCCATTGGCCTTAGCTCTATTTGTGACTCAACTAATACCAATGAAGAAGATGAAGAAGATGATGAAGAATCTGAATAGAATAATGAATATCAATAAATTGTTAATCCATTAGTTGAACTTCAAACAATGATACTTGAACTGATGTTCTGATTTAATTTTAATGTTTTGAATCTTTGATGTTGAACTTGAACTTGAACTTGAAGTATATGATGGTATGATCATGGATTCATGATTCATGATGCTATGATTACAAATTTACAAGTGTTTTTATTGTTTAAATGTTTACTTTTTATGATACTATGTGACATTCTAATCTTAACTCATGCTTCTAGGCTGCATAAATATCAAAATATGTATATGTGTGTGTGTGCATATATAAAATTACATATTTTTGTACTAACAAACCCGAACCCAAACCCCTTTTCAAAATTTTGCCGTACCAGCGAACCAGTTCTTCGAACTCGAACCCGAACCGGCATCCTAGGTTTGAAGCAGTTTGACCTTGTTTTGACTGGGTTTTGACCCAAGTCAGACACGACAGAAGTAGAGGGTACATTTTAAATGCAGGAAGCTGCATGTAATTCACAATTTTTTGTCATTATGACATGATCACATCTAGCTAGTAGTGTAAAGCAATCTAGTCTAATCATCTTGTTCATACACAAAAGCTTGATGATCTAGCATAACTTCATTGAGCATAACCCATCAAAAAAAATCAGGAATTGCAGCCCAATGGTTCACTGTACTTCATAGCAGCTAGCCTCATTCACTCTGCCCGCTTTGTGTTTATTTGTAGCTTGACATTTTAGTTGGTTGTGTGAAATTGATTCTACAGGTTCAAACTTTGAATACAATCCATGTTGCAATGCACTATGCAGTATGCATCGTAAATTAACAATCTCAAAATTGATGAGAAAAATCCACATTTCAATAACCATGGTGTTGACTCTCATTTACTATCACTCTTACTCTATGCAATTCGAATTTTCTTTAAATGTATAAAACATCAGTTATTTATGTTTTCTTTTCTTCTTCTTTTGAATTTTCCTGCATTTATGAGGGATAAAATAAAAGAATTGAAACCAATTATCAGAAAAAAAAAAAATTGACGTGAATAACAAATTCCACGGAGATAAAATGGATTGATGTGTTTGAAACCAAATGTTGGAGATAGAAAAAACTTAAGCCAATTTGGGCATAATGTGAAATCACTAACAAATAATAGAAGTATTGAAGCTACTAACAAATATAATGTAAACCTATCACCAAAGATAAACGAATTGAGATCAATCAGGACTACGATCCCAAGTCCAATGTCAAAGAAAGGATAACGAATAGCAGAATGATATAACAAATATAATACCATCTAAAATAAAATAACAGAATGTGATTACAAATATTATGCGAAACTCATTTTCAGAGTTAAAACAGTTAAAAGGCACAAACAATTATCATGTAAAACCCACCACCGTCTAAGAAACAGATAATAAACGCAATGCAAAGTCTGCGAAAACAGAATTGAAGACAATAATAGATATAATGTGAAACCCATAATCGTATATAAGAGAATCAAAACATTAAAGCCAATAACGAATATATTGAAAACCCACCGGTTGTAGCCAATAACAAGTATAATGATAAACTAGCTATCAGATATTAAAAAACAGCTATGAGCATTGGTCATTGGGGGATATAGCAGAGATAAAAGAATGATAAGGTTAATTACCTGTGTAACTCTTCGAAGGCGCTTCTTGGTATTGGCTCTGCGGGTGCAGGTGTATTTTAATTTCTTCCACAAAAGCCCACCTGTTTCTTTCTTTACTGCAGCCTGCAGAAACGGCGTAACAAACATTTTTTTAGTGAGCTTATTTTCCCAGAGCTATTGAATGAGAAACACTGGTTTTTTTCCAAGGTTTAAGTAGGGTTTTGATAGAATTTGTTTGTGTTTATTTACAGTACATTTGGGGAAATATCCACTTTCCAAGTTGTTTTTCTTTAACAAATGTTTTTCTTTCATTTATTAAGTCGATAGGCGAAATTACTTTCTCCTCCCCATAATTGTCAGCACTCTTCTTGATAGTTTTTCTTTTCTAAAAAAATAAATATAACAAGTTATCTTTTTTTTCCCCTAGTTTTATTCATTTTTTTTAATTTTTTTATTTTTATTTTTTGCTAAAAATAACAAGTTATCTTTTTTTCCCCTATTTTTATTATTTTTTTTTTTGGCCTTTTCAAAATCTAAATTTTTTTTTAAGTAACATCTATCTATAAGATGATTTTCTCGTGTCATTCTTTTTGAATATTAAGCGATCTTTGAAATGGTTTGAGTTCGTGTATATAATTTCTTTCCGGACCATGTGATTTTCGTGTTTGATGATAAATTAGCTCTAAGTATGTTATGATCTAGTCAAGTTCAAGCATTTCGACCATTTTGTTTCTTCCATTACAACTTTTTTAATTTTTATTTGTTTTATTTTATTATTGTAGATTTATGTTTCGAAAAAAGGTAATAAATAGTGAGATGTTTGGATATGTTCCTGATTAAATTAGTAGTATATCGATCAAAGTTCGTGGTGTAGATTCCTAATTTTGTCATTCAATTTGTAGCAGCAAATCTAAACAATTCCTCGATAGAGTCAAATTTTTGGCCAAATCTGGTTGTGAATACAGTCATAGGTGAATGGATAATTGACATCATCTCCAAATGATGATTTTTCCTACTTTTTGTAGGAAGTGATCTTTATTTGTAGCTCAATTTGATGTCTGAAATTTGTTTACGCTTTCAAATTTCACATGTCTTTTTTGTGTTGCAAATTAGTCAAGTTGAAATTTATTTATAATTTACTTATAATTTTATTTGTTTTGTTCATTTGATACTTGAATTTGTTTTGCATGTGTTCAGCTACTCAACAATAGATTCTTTTTGCTCCATTAGCACAGTAGATTTTCATTAATCCAACTAATTTTCATTAATCCAACTAATGCATGTTTATCTCTACGCTGGTCCAAGCACTCGTCGTTGTGCATAACATGAGGATGCTAATTATTATAATTTGCAGGGGTTATTGTATTCTTTGAGGAATTTCAAGAAGAAATATTTTGTGGAATAAGGGCAGGTACCCATGTGGTTCTTAAGCTTATTTTAGCTAGCAGTTGTTGTTCAACAGTTTTAGCAACAATTTGTGGAGTTGGTGGCCCCATGGTAAATGAATTTTGTTGCTTATTTTTTTAGGAGACATAAAAAATAGAATGTTTAAATAAAATCTTAATAATAAATTTTGTAGATAAGTTTTTTGAGAAAAAAATAGAAGATATTAAAAAGAGGGAAAGTAATTTGTGGAGCCATGTGTCATTTTTGCCAATAAGCAGTCCTCTTATTTCCAGCCCCCTTTTTTCAATGCTTATTTTTAATTTTTAAGCGTTGGCTACTCCACTAAAGTAGGATAGATTCTAAATTATCATTTTCCCCTGATTTAAAAATGGTATGGGAACACTCTTAATTTAAAGTACAAATTGCACTTAAGCAGCCGCATGGGGACATGGGGTAAGAGATATATATTTTTATATTTTGTTCTTTCTTTCTTCCATTTTGCTTTGATATTTAATGATCCTTTTGCATATATTTAGAGTTTTAATCTATGTGTCTCTCTATAACAAAACCCTTTAAATGTATTTAAAAATATTATTAATTCTTATATCAATTTATATATTGAAAGTGCATTTACTAAAAGAATGTGATTGTTGTTTCTAAATCTTAAACATACAAATATAAAGTTTCTAATTTCAAAAAATCAAAATTGAATGCTTCTATAGATATTTCAAATATAAGTATAAATTTTTAATGTTCAATTTAGAAAGATCAAATTTTTATGTTTCAAAATTTTAATCATAAAATTATAATATTTTTAAATTTCAAAAAAAATTATCTATATACAAAATATTTAAAACATAAATATATAATTTTTAATTTATTAAAAATATTTAACATAAATTTACAACATAAAAATGTTTCTAAATTCAAAAAAAATTACATATTTCCATAGATATTTCTAAAATAATTTATGATTTTTAGTTTTCAATTTAGAAATGCCAAACAGACATTACATGTTTATATGTTTAGAAAGATCACAAAATTGAATATTATTTTGTGTTTCATTTATCATTTACTTGCTATCAATATTACGCAATAAACCAGTCAAAAATTTGACACATATATGAACAAATATAATTTGCAAAAAACTTCATCGCCTAACGATTGTTATATATCATTTCCACAATTCCTTCTACTTTAGGCATTGTTCAAAACATATCACTTTCTTGAAAATTAAAACTCCTATCAGCTCATCATTGCACGTACAAAAGTGTGTAACCGCTAGTATTATTTATTTTTCTTACACTGAAAGGCATCCTCTATGGGGATCGGCTACCGAAAAGTTGTCAACCATCCCAAAAAAATATTGGCAGTTTTTGGGTTGTGCTTTTTCACTTTCCAGCAGTGACATGTTTGTCGTGTGCGCTTCCCAACGATCAAGGTGTCTCATTCCTAGTTTCTCATTTCCGGTGATAAGGTGTCTTTCATTGCGCTTCCTGAGGGCCTTCTCACCTTATACAATTCGCTTTTGCAAAATGGGGGCAACTTGGCTTTGCAAGTTGTTGGGAGTTAATGTGCATTCAATGGAATGTACTAACTTCATTTTTTGTGGTTATGGTGATTGTTTTGTGGGTTCAACTACCCATTTTTTGCACTATATTTTTCTTTTGTTATCGTTTGTGTTGCAGAGGATTTTGGTTGTGTTGGAGAAAAGACTTGTTTTCTACATTGTTATTTTTCTTTTGCTAGTGTTTGTGTTGTAGAGGATTTTGGTTGTGTTGCAAAGAATTTTGTTGGTGAGGAGGGCACGAACCATAAGCTTTGTCAGGTTTTGTTGACTCTTTTTCATCTGGTTGTTCGTTGCATCGTGATTTTTGGTTTTTATGTGAAAAAAAAGTTCAAAGGGAAAGAGAGTTTTTAAAATTGGTTGAGTTCTTCTTCCCTTGATATGGTTTGCATTTGCGCTTGTAAAATGGTGGCAACTTGGCTTTGCAAGGTGTTAGCAGTTAATGTTCACTCAAGGGCATGAACCAAAGCTTTTGTTGGGTTTTTGTTAATCATTTTGTATTTGGTTTTTTGTTGTTTTTTTGTATCATTGTTTCTAATTTTTATGTGAAAATAAAATTGAAAATGAAAGAGGGCTTTTAAATTTGCCCAAGTTGTTCTATTATTTTTAGATGGAATTTATGTATAGGGTCACGAAATTTCTCTATATATCGTGATTTTTTATTTTAATGTGAAAAGCAAGTTCAAAGGGAAAGAGGGTTTTTTAAATTAGCCCAATTCTTCTTATATTTTTAGATGAAATTTATGTATATGGTTAAGAATGTTCTGTATATATTTATATCAATCCATGAATATGTGGGTGTAGCAATCGCCTGCAACGGTTTGCGTTTATAAAAAGGTGGCGACTTGGCTTTGGAAGGTGTTGGCAGTTAATGTACATTCGAGGGCACGAACTGGAAGCTTTTCCAGGTTTTGATTGACCCTTTTGTATTTGGTTGTTCGTTGTATCATTGTTTCTCATTTTTATGTGAAAAAAAAATTCAAAAGCAAAGAATTTTTTTTTAAATTTCCTAGGTTCTTCTATTATTTTTATATGAGATTTATGTTGGATATTTGCTTCTGTGCAAATAATTGATTGTATGTTTGTCATTGATGACAACATATAATATACAGCGGTGTTCTCTATGCAATTATCAGTACAGATGTTTTGGAGCTATGTGTGTTTATTTCCATGGTGTATACATGTTCTAGATGCTATGTGCATTCACACCGAGTCAGATATGAAGTTTCAATTGAGTTATGTTATTCAGTTATGACAGTTACAGTGACTGAAGACTATCTGAGAAGAGCCGATGTAATTACATTATTTCTTGAGTTGCACCTATCTTTGGGATATGTGTGTTTGTATTCATGTTTAGCTATGAGTTAAAGATAATTATCTAAAGGTGCCAAAAGTGTTCTATCAGAATCGTGATGTTGGAGTTGATTTGGTGGAGCTGACTTTGTGAAGCATCGCGTCCATCCAGTTTGGGTTGCGTGATTCCAATCAGGTTGTGTGGTTGATAAGGCCGACTAAAGAAGTATTGAAGGGACTCCCAAATCTGACGAAGATCACATCTTTTGGGAAGATACTTATAGCAGTTCATTTGGTGAATGCTAAGTGTGAATGAGAAGAGAAGTGACAGAAAAAGTACAGAACAGAATGTCTATTGTTTTGGGACAGTAAAGACATTTCATTCATCAAGAAAAGATCTATGTGAAGAAGAAGTGAAAGCATATAATACACTGGAACTGATCAAGATAGCAGGTCTACTCAAACAGTTCATTTATCAGATATAGTGCATATCTGTTTTACTGAAGGTTGTAGCCTTCACCATTTCAGCAGTGAGCTTTTGGACAGTGAGTCCTCACCCCTAACAGGGTTTTTTGTAAAAGACTCCTAACAGGGTCATACCCTTAACCAGGTCACTGTACTTATTGCTTTGTAAAGAACAACTCCTAACAGGGTTGCAAGATCTTCTAACAGGGATAATTATACTCAAGTACAGTTCTTTGTGGGTGCTAATTCCCACCAGGGTTTTTTACCTATTTGGTTTCCCCGTAACCAAAATTGGTGTGTTCTATCTTGTGTTATCTAAACGTGTTAATGCTTAAATTTTATTTTGTAATTAAAAGAAGAAAGTAATTAAACTTGCTGATAACTGATTCACCCCCCCCCCCTCTCAGTTATCCCTTGGGACTATTCTAACAATTTATGTGTCGAGTTACGAATGTTCTTTGTATATTTATAATATTAAAAATTATGTTAATGGATGAACATGTGGGTATTACAATCTGCAATCATTTCATTCATTTCTTGCGATGAAGATTCTGCAATCATTTCATTTATTCCTTGAGATGACATTTCCTAGTCAATGAAATAAGGGTGTTATGTACATGGTTAAGAATCTTGTTTGTATATATATAATATTTAGAATTATGGTAGTGCATGAATATGCGGGTATAACATTCTGCAATGATTTCATTCATTCTTTGCGATGATAACTTATGTTGCTTAGTGCATAGACATGTGGGTATAATATTCTACACTCTTTTCATTCATTGCTTACGATGGCATCTATTCGATGATATGTGGGTATAAAAATCGGCATAAACACCAAAAACAAAGTCGTACATTCCATTGTATACACATTAATCGCCAAAATCCTTTGCAACACAAAAAATAGCAAAAGAAAAGCAACACAAAACTCTAAAGCAGAGAGCACTAAATCGATATTAAATGCCAAAAACAGTTAAGTTGAACCCATAAAACAAATTATAATATATAAGAAATAAAATATAGAATAATTAATTCCATGTTTTAAACAATTAATAGAAATTTTAAAATAATGAATTAGATTTTTAAATATTTTGAAATAATATTTTTATATTTCAGAAATTATAATAATTATAGAACAATTAATTGTTGTTTAAACTTTAAAGCAATTGATAGAAAATTTTAAACTATTAATCATATTTTTACATATTTTAAAATGGTGTGCTTGTAGTTGAAAGATTATAATTATTATTATATTATAATATATAATAGATATAATATTTAAAAAAATTACGTTGAATTTTTTAGGAATTGATATATATTAACATTATATTAAAGTCATAACATTTTATTTTTTTAATCGATAATAGGCTGAAGCCCGTATATTTTATTTATCATAATAAATTACAAATGTTTCCATTCTCTTCGGGCACTGATAGGAAAGAACGGAGAAGAAAACCTCCACTCTTGCCCAGGACCCAAGGTCCAAAATGTATAGTTTACAAATTATGAGAGTTTTCCCTCATTTACAAAAAAATATTATGAAGGCATCCCTTCGTGTACAAAGCTTTAAAAATGACCCTTTAATCGCCTTCTTAAGTATTTTAGAAAGAATTTACATATGAAATTTCTGTTATTAGAAACCCTTGGTTGTTAGCTTGGGCACTTGTTCCTTCTTTGTTTCCGTGGTTACGTTCTTTGTAGCTGATTTCATTGTCTGTTTCCTGCACACAATCACCACTTCCCGCAACCTATATCTAGAACTTTGATATTACTGAAATCTAAATATTGTATGTGCCTTCAAATGATCTGTACGGTAACCTTAGTTCTACCAATTAGTATAATAGAAATATCGGCTTAGTGGATTTATAAAAGAAAGAGTATTTCCAGTAAAAAATAGACATTAATTTGCAATAACATGTCTAAAATCTTATGTATATTTCCAAAGGTACATATTTGTGCATTTATATTGATGTAGAAGTATGTTTATATATATTTTATATCTAATTATAATTCTAGATAGATATATATTTAGGAAAGCATAAGTAGATTTTATATATTTGTCTATGTGTAATTGCTTTGTGTCGGAATAAGACTTTTCTAAACCCTACAATTTAGACATACAAAACTTTGTTAGTTTGTTCCAGATAAATTTATGTCTGTGAACTGAGCTTATTTATGTCTATTCTTAGTGGAGTTAGATGTTGTATGGGTCATAAACTATTATAATTAGTGTGTATTTTCTGCATTTGAATTTGTTTGCATTAGCAATTATAAGAGTCTGTTCATATATACGTTTAAAGATTAGTAAAAGTTTTCGTGATGTATCTGTTCTAAGGTGTATTGATATATGTATCAGATTGATTATGTATTTATTAATGAGGATATTTGTGCAAACCTATCTATACCTATATAAATATATATATTTTTGTGTCTATTTATTTGTTTTGTTTTAAAGTTTTAGTGTTATTCATAGGTATCTGCTAATTCCTATTTTTATTTGTTAATATATATTTTTATTAGTATGTAAGTATATATGTATAGTAATTGTGCTAGCTAAATGTGGGCCTCTGATTTAGCAGTACACTTCAACATGGTCATTATACTTCAGCGACATACAGGAATGAATATGGATTCATTCATCCTGCATGTCAGAAAGAGTCGACCTGTTGCCTTCTAGAAGGCAGAAGTATGAGCTTGCTCTTAGATCATGGCAAGCTCAGTGACTACACACTAACCTAAATGAAGGATTTAAAGCTATGATAAATGATCTAAGATGATATGCATATGCATTTTGTTGTTCATCCAAGCTACTTAAGATTGATTTTAGAAGCACCAAATTGAAAAGTGAAAGATTCTTTTTAAAACCCAAATTGAATGTGCTCTAATGATTAGATTTGCATGCTTGAAATTAAAACAACAATGCTAAATGATAAATGCTAAGAAAAGAGAAGAAAATGCAGTATAGTAATGTTAGAAGAAAGTTAGGGGTCCTTTGTGAAGGAAAAGAGTTTCTCTTTTATAGAAATCTCTCTCGAATCGACGGTCGAGATCGAACAAAAAGAGTGGCTCATATTCGATTGAAGAAGCACAATCCATGTGCAAGTGATTCGATTTGTCGAGAGAGTCAGTTGACTGAACTGACTAATCAGTTATTTTGGAAACTTCCAAATTCAGTTTACAATTAACTAAAATGTTTCCAAAATGATAAATAGTGGAGAATCAGTTAACTGAGTGGAACTATATTGTTTCCATTTTGATAAATCAGTTAACTAAATTTGATGATGTCATATGCATTTTTAATAAATTAATTGATTTTGAATGCACATTTATGTTTCTATAATTAATTTAATTCCTTTTTTATTTAATTGACAATTTAGTAATTTTTATTTAATTAATATATCAGAATATCAATTAAATAATTAACATAAGGTCTATTTGCCAATGTATTATGATTTTAGGAATTAATTAATTAATCAAGTAAGATGA
>MU223063.1:1226142-1236272 GCA_018584345.1 Thuja plicata | reverse complement strand
ATATATGAATATATATATTCATATATATATATACATATACATACATATATATATATATATATATACGAAACTGAAAGGGTTCATTTATACCTAAGTATCCTACTTGAAACTGTCAAAGTAATGGGACCCGTGTGTCCCTTCTAAACTTTAGTGAAATTCAGTCATGGAAATTTAGGATGTCATTATTATATCTGTCATTCATCTTTTTATAGTCTTGATCCTGATTTTGGAATGAACTCAATGATCGAAGGTTTATAGTATATGTTTGTCCTTAATGATTATTTAATCAAAGTCACATTTTCCCCATCAGCTCCTTGATTAGCTAGAACATATGCCTCTTTGTTTCCTTCTCGATAAATGTGATCAAAACTTGTTTCCTGAAATCTATCCACCAGGTCTAATACCTCTTCAAGTTTTGAGTTTAGAGTCCAGTTTGGTGTACTTCTTTTCCTCAGAGCGTTAAGAATAATTTGTGAGTCTCCTTCAATTACCAATTTTTGAATTCCACATCTTAAGCTTAACTTAAGGCCTTCATTTAATGCTTCGAGTTCACTGATATTATTTGAGGAAATGCCTAAAAATTTGGCCCTTTTAGCCACCCATTCGCCCGATTTGTTCCTAATAATGCATCCTAGGCCAGCTTTTCTTGGGTTTCCTCTCGAAGCCCCATCAAAGTTCAATTTCATCCACCCACTCGGTGGAGGCTTCCATACACATAAAGACCTAGCTAGCTTATTAGCTTTGGAGTGCCTCAATTATGGGTTTATTAAACTATTCCAATTTTTATTAATGTCTGCATCCCAATGTGAGAATGATCCTTCCTCTTTGAAAGAATTTCTTAAAATGGCTCTGCTCTATAGAAACTTGCACATATGGACGATCGAAAAATTGGAAAAGCAGATCAACATCTTCAATAATACCAAATATGCTACAGTTATCAAAAACCATTGGGTTTCGAATGGCGACTTTGCTGGACAGTCTTCCCCTAGGATTCTTCCTAGGGCTTCTCCATGGGAGCTGTCCATCCCAGTCTATGATTACCCTTGGATTCCAGCGTCGAGGCAAAATGCAAAAAGGGCTAAAAACTTTAGGAAAAATGCTCAATCCCCTGCTTGCCTTGCCCACAAATCAGTTTTCAACATTCCTCTCAAGAACAACTTCAGTCATCTACATAGTCTGAAGGCTACTCCATTCTCACCACCCCATGGCTTTGTCCTTCAGCCTTTTTTGGATTTTTATAACGCATTGTGCAAATAAGTTAGGAAGCAATTTGGGGTCCCAAGTAGGGTTAAAATTCTTCCAGAGCTGATTTCTCCGTTGGGTTCTAATAAAACCTATACTCCTCCACACCGACGACCACATCTGAGAAAACCTCTGCCCTTCGATTGGGAAAAAAAGATGAAAGTAGCACTCAGGAAGAAAGCTAGGCCTGGGAATAGTAATAACATTTACACACCACCGCATAAAAGACAGCATGGCTCTCTCTCGCAATCAAATAACTCAGATCTGGCCAAATTATGAATGAAGCTGAATGGTTCCTCAGAACCTAGATTGCATCGCATAGAAGATAATCCACCTCAATATCTTCCCATACAAAACCCATGTACGCAAGTAGTAATTAACCCTATATTCACCGATGGAATGTCTAAACATTGTGCAAAACATGGAGTCTTTTCCAGATGGCTTGGTGATGGCTGGTCTTCTTCTTGTATTGCTAAATGGTTTTCAGACAGCTTCCAAAATTAGGTAAGTATAACACTTCTAAAAAATGATTTCCTGTTTATTGAATGCAAGGATCTAGAGTTAAAAAATAAATTTTTAGAGGGTAGATGTCCAGACTTTCGTAATTATGGTTTCTTATTCCTGAACTGGTGCCCTAATTTCGATCCCATGGAAGTTAGTAATTTAAAAATAACCCGATGGGTCTCCCTTCCAAATCTCCCAGTGGAATTTCTCCATAGCCAAATCATTAAGGATATAGCTAGCAAACTAGGAAATTTCATGTATTTAGATCATTCATTCCTAGATAATTGGAGTGTCAAAGTTGCAATTAGAATAGATAACTCTGTTTCAAACCTGGACTCTCTTGAATTAAAATCTGACCAAGGTAGTTATTTTATTAACCCCCAATTTTTCTCTCCCCCAATTTTTCTCTCCCCCAAGATTATCTAAAACTCTGGCTAGATCGTCGCTAGTTGACCCTCTGGTCGATGTCAAATTCAATTTGGAGACTAGTGGTTTTTTTCTTGAAAATCTTATTTCTAGAAAATGCCTTTTCCCTGAGATGACCCTAAATGTTAACCTAGATAAAAAAAGACATTAGCATAAAGGAATACAACGAATCTTTGAAGAAAGATAGAATTGAGGCTGTTAATGTTAGTAGTTTAGCAGACTTAGAGTTACATAATGTTGAAGATGGATGGCCCTTATTGCAAAATAAACCTACTATCTCCTACAAGCCTATCAATGATGATGCTCTGACAATACTACCTAGAAGCCCTAAATTTGTTGTGGTCTCACCGGGAACATTGGGGTACCTTTCTCTTAGTCTCCCACATGATCACATCGATAATATCAAATTAGTCCCAAATATGGTTACCACCCCTCAAGACAAACTGCATGGGTCTGTAACTAAAACTAATTTCAATTCATAATACTATGACTAGCCAGCAACATTATTTGACCAGTCAGAATCATCTCCCTCTTGAATCAAAAAATGAGGCTTCTCCTCCCCTGAATACGGTTCCTCTTACATCAAAAGAAATTTTAGGTGGAAATCAGATTGTTGGGTTTCCTCACGCGAGCTCTCTATTAGCTGTAAGTTCTATAGATAAGGATAGAATCAATGCAAATATAATGGATCAAGTTAGGCCAATTAAAACATTTACAGAGGTAACTAAGAAAGATTTGGCTGAGTCTATTCCAGTCCAGGCAACAACCCCAACAAGTTCATCAAACCCCAACAAGCAAAAACATCTCAAATTTTTGCAAACCCCTTCTAATGGAAAAAATGTATTTGAAGATACTGAGATAGTATCACCACAAGCATCTGAGTCCTTACTGGAAACAAGGGAATATATTCCTATAGAAGTCAATTCCATTTTAAAGAGTGGCATATTCCCTCCAACCTCACCTCCCCCTACAATATCGTGTCCGGATGATGGGATTGATGTAGTTACCTACGATAATTTGGAATCAATGGAATTACTTTCTTCTCATTCTGATTCCTTGCGGATCATTAGATTAGGAGAAATAAATAGTTTTCCCTATCCTCCTATTGCTTTAACCCTACCACCAATGGATGATACTTTGGTTGACCCAACTTTAGACATAATAGAGGATGCAAACAAAATTATGGAAGAAGTAAGGATTATCTCAGATTATATAGGGGAAAGTCTAGTAGATGAACTGATGAATAGATTTCTGGATGAAATTTGTGATGAGGAAGAAGTTGATCGGCAAATACATCTCTTGATTAAGGAATGCCTGGAGCATGACTCCCCTCTTACAAAAGCAGAGTTAAAATTCTTCTTAGAAGAAGAAGCTAAACTTAATGAGGACATTATTCCAAACCTAGGCCTAGATTCTTCTTTACCTAGCAAGGATTCTCTGGATTATGCAAAAATCCTCCGTAAACGAGGGAGGAAATATTTTAAAGAATTGCGAACCCAAGCTGGGGCTGCGAGTGGCCAGGTGAAATTAACTGATATTTTTAATGCAGGGAAGGGGAAGTTCCTTCCTAAGTCATTATGAATTTCCTAACATGGAATGTTAGGGGTTTGAATGCCCCTAACAAATAGTGCATTCTTTTGCGCTGTATTTCAAATTTTCATCCAGATATTATCTTATTACAAGAAACCAAACTAGACCAATTTGGATATAATTTACTTAACAAAAAACTAGGGGTTAGAGAAATTTGGGGAGTTCCAGCCTCTGGAGGAGTAGGATTTATCTGGGATCCCAGATATATTTCTCTTTCAGGTTTAGAGGAACATGCCAATTGGTGTTGTGGTAAGGTATCCAGTCTCAGATCCAACACTAACCTCTATGTCATTAATATCTATGGTCCCATTTTAAGCAAAGATAAGGAAAAAGTGTGGAAGGAAATTGAAATAAAATTTAGGGAATTTGGTCAAGATATAGTAATAATAGGAGGAGATATTAATACCATCAGAAAGATTTCAGAAAAAAGGGGAGGCTCTGCCCTTCTATCGAAAGCTGTCATGAACTTTAATGACTAGATTAACAAGAATCGGCTATGTGAAATAACAACAACTGATGATTTTTACACATGGAATAATAGAAGGAAAGGTTTTAGTTTTATAGCTGAAAAATTAGATCATTTTTTTGTTAGAGGAGACCTGTCTCTACTTCCATTTACATTATCAGCGAAGGTTCTTCCATTCTCAGGTTCTGATCACTTTCCAGTAGAATTAAAATTATAACAGATAAAAGTCCAAAAAATTGTCCTTTTAAATTTGAATAGATGTGGTTAAAAAATGAAGGTTTTTTAGAAATGATTAAGGACTGGTGGGAGGAGACTGTTATTATAGGATCCAAGCTATATCAGATAGTTAATAAACTGAAAATCATCAAACTTAGATTAAAAGCATGGAATAAAGATAGCTTTGGCAATATTTTCAGACAAAATTTTCTCTTGAAACAGATATGCAAGCCTTAAATGATATGGTCATGTTAAAAGGGATGGATGTGGCCCTTTACGAAGAAGAGAAACTTCTTATGAAGAAATATGAGGATGTATTAGCTAAAGAAGAGATCTACTGGCGGCAGAAATCTAGGGAAACCTGGTTAGCAGAGGGAGATAAGAATACAAAAAAAATTCACAATAGTACCAAGCAACGAAGAAGTATTAATAGGATAACATCTATCAAAGGAAAAAACAATAATTGGATTGAGGATCTGAATGAAATAGCCAAGGTAGCTGTAGAGTATTTCAAGGAGATTTACATTAAGGATGCTCTGCCAAATTCATATTCTAGTATTCTAAATAATATTCCAAAGATTATTTCTAAGGAACAAAACCAACAGTTGATGGCTAGAATCTCTAAAGAAGAAGTGGAAGCCACTTTGAATAAAATGAACCCAGATAAATCTCCTAGACCCGATGGCTTCCCAACATGTTTTTTTCAAAAATGTTGGCACTTTATGGGAGATGAGATTACAGATGCACTAGATGGTATTAGGAATTCAGGGAACCTACTTAAAGAGGTTAATAATACTTTCATAACACTTAGCCCTAAAAAATAAAACCCAAAAACTTTCAATGACTTTCATCCTATTGCTCTCTGCAATACATTATATAAACTCTTCTCTAAAACTATGGCAAGCAGACTCCAAAAACTTCTCCCATATATCATAAGCGAGGAACAGTCTGGTTTTGTTCCAGGACGCTCAATTTATGATGGTATTATTATTTCCCAAGAGGCAATACACTCTGTCAAAAACAACAAGAAACCTAGTATGCTTATTAAATTAGACATTAAAAAAGCATATGACAAAGTCTATTGGGTTTTTTTAACAAACTGTCTGCTAGCCTTTGGTTTTGATAAAAGATGGGTTAACCTAATTAGAACTTGCATTTCTTCCCCTAAACTCTCCATTCTAGTCAATGGTTCTCCTCAGGGTTTCTTTGGTATTTCTAGAGGTATTCGTCAAGGAGATCCGCTATCCCCTTTCCTCTTTATAATTATGGCAGAAGCCTTAGGGCAAAATATCAATAAATCTAGGGAAGATAAACATATTTAGGGTATCCAAATTACTTGTGGGACTGATCCTATCACCCACCAACAATTCGTGGATGATACAATGTTGTATGGGGAAAGCTTTGTTATAGAGGTGAGGGGATTTAAAGCCATTCTTGATAAGTATTCTTATGCTTCTGGGTAGGAAATAAATATGGAAAAATCAGAAATCTTCTTTTTTAATATAGTAGCCTCTCATGAAAATGATATTTGTCAATTTTTAAATTTTAAAAAAGGTTCCCTTCCTTGCAAATATTTAGGATTATATTTGGATTTTGATTCTAGATCTGTAACTGGTTGGAATCATGCTATAGAGAAGATTAAAGGCAAAATGTCTTCATGGAAAGGTAAATGGCTGTCTTCGGCGGGGAGAACCATCCTGATTCAATATGTTCTCTCAGCTATCCCTCTTTACTAATTAGCTTGTGTTGATCTCCTGGCTAAACATCGTAATGAACTTAATAGGGTTTTCAGATCATTCTTCTAGCAAGGGATAGCGGAAAAATAGAAAATTGCCCTCATTGCATGGGATAAGGTATGTAGGCCTAAACATGAAGGAGGAGTGGGACTCAGAAACCTTAAATTTCAGAGTAAAGCTTTTGGGGCTAAACTTGTATGGAAAATGATCAACTCACCTACCCTCAAATGGGTTAAGATACTATCACACAGATACTTAAACCAACCACATCCTATTAATATTTTAAGAGAATCTAATCCCCCTAGAGGTTCAAGAATATCAAATTTTATGTTGGATTGTAAATCGATAATTCAAGATAAGCTCACTTGGAATATTGGTCTGGGTGAAGATGCTTTTTTTTGGACTGACTCATGGGAGGGACACCCAGCTATTTCTCATTTAGGAGATTGGTCCATATATAGAGACATCATGGAATCTTCTTGGGGTACTAAGGTAAGAGATTATGTAACCTTTGATAAAAAAATTAAGGATGGCTGGAAATGGAAAGATTGGGACGGTCTGCTATTACCTAGAGTGGAAGTTGAAAAACTTAAATCAACTCTTGCTTCTAGGAATATCATTTTTAAAAAACAATTGGATAGACTTATATGGGATGGAAATAAGATGGGTCAATATAAAATAAAAGATGGTTATAATCATCTTAGATCTAAGACTATAATTCAAAATGACCCCCCCTATAATTTATTGTGGGGTAATTGCTCTATGCCTAAAGCAGGTTTCTTTACTTGGTTAGTTTGGAACAAGAGAATTTTGACTGCTGAGAGATTCCAACATATGGGATATAATGGCCCGAGTAGATGCTCCTTGTGTGAACTACAAGAAGAATCAATGGATCATTTACTCCTGGAATGCTCCTTCTCAAGAAAAATATGGGACTGGCTCTATGATAAACTCAATTGGAAGTCTGCCTTCCCTAACTGGATTTCAGATCTTCTGGTATCTTGGCCACATCTTAATAAAGTCTCCATATATTCTCTCTTATGGCCTCTGGCTCCTTCTATAATTCTCTGGGAAATAAGGAAAGAGAGAAATAGGAGAATTTTTCAAGACTCCAAGATGGATGTTTCCAGCCTAATAAATGAAATTGAAAGCTCTATAATTGAAGTGGTCAATAATAAAATTATGAAATGTAATAATAAGGGTGTAATTATGACACATTGGGATGGAAGAATGAGGAACAAATGGATTGGACTTAAAATTCCTCCATTCATAGGTAGCGGGGATGACCCACACCAGGAAAATTGGAGATCATGTTCCTGGTCCCCTCCCCAGGAAGGTTGGTTCAAACTTAACTTCGATGGGGCATCCCGCGGTAATCCAGGTCTGGAAGGTATAGGATGCAGTATCCATGACTCAAAATGAGTGGAAATAGCCCAATGCTGTAAATTTATAGGTAAGGAGACAAATAACAAGGCTGAACTTGAGGCTGTAGTGGAAGGTTTGTCTCTCTGTCATCAGTTAGGCATAAAAAGGTTGGATATTGAAGGAGATTCTGCCATTATTATTAATGCCCTTAGGAAAGGTTCTCTTCTTAATTGGAGATTAGACTCCTTTCTCTCTTCAGCACTATCATTATGTGACTCCTTTGAACAAATCATGATTAACCATATCTATAGAGAGGGTAACTACCGGGCAGATGAATTAGCTAATCTGGCTATAGAAAATTTCCAAAAGAACAATCAATAGACCCTCAACAGAAAAAGTAAACAAAATAAAAGTGGATATTAAATAGGTAAGCAATCAAAAGAATAACAATAGGGATCTAATTTTTGAGGCTGAGATGTTTTAAATAACACTTTTACTATTTTTCATGACTTTTCTCTCCTTTAAAACTATTTTACGTTAGGATTATGCCCATTACAGTAGCAAAGGAGGTTTAAGCTTGCTTTTTAAACTAACCCTTAATGAGCTCTATTACTTATTTCCAAAATAATTAATCCCTAAGGTGATCTATTATATCCTTGAGCTAATAAGATATAAATTTAAATAAATATAGGGTTTATTTTTAAATCTACTTAAATTCTCATAGTTTATCATTTCGGGTTGTCATCTATCTTATCATAAAAGGTAAGAGTATTCTTGCAGTCTATGGTTTGAGCACGCAGGGGAGTTGGGCTGTCTCTCGGTAACTAGTTAGGCTAGTAATTCTTTAAGTAAATCTACCAGTTGTTATATTTTCCCTTAGTCTTCTCTCCCTTTATGGAGAGTCGACTCTATCATATAATCGGCATTAATACCTAATGATTCCTTATAGCTTACCACAATTAAAATACTTTAGCATTAGTATTTATTGTAAATTAATATTAGCCATTAAAGCAAGTAACCAGTCCCTAAATCTTAATTAGTAAATCCTTTGCAAAAAATTAAAATTTCAATACTAACACTTCGTAAGCAATAGCTATCATCATGAAAGAAAGTATTTTGTTTTAATGATACATATAAAACTCTTTAAGTGTGATGAGTCATCTCTACTCCTCTCTCATCCTTTTCAGATCATGATTACAAAGTAATTATTTTTGAATAAGATAAGTGCGATTTCACATTCCTACCTCATCTAAAGATTTTGAGATTGAGTAACGCGAGATTGTAGGTACTTGTGCAATTAAGGAAAAGTTAAAATTTTGATCTAAACCCACATGTCTGATCACCCGTAATAAATATCTAAGTGGTGTGAGGAAAAATCTTACTAGGGACTTGCGATTAAACAATGATTAATATAGGGTTAAGCATTTGGTTCCCAACCTTAAATATAAAGGAAAATTAAGAAGCATTGTCAAGAGACAGGTAAGAGAATTCGGAGCAATGAAGAGATTTCACAAGAAAGATGGAAACCAGGCTTATCACATTTCCATTAGGAGTCCATAGGTCTATGGCTTTTCGAGGAACAATAAAGCCTGAATGATGGAATAAGATTTTGAAGCCCATTTGACATGGTTATGTGATAGCTTGGGTTGGCAATCTTCCCTCCCTAATTCCATCCTTGGGTTGCTTCAATCTTGGCCTGAATTAAAGAAAGGAAGCATTTATGCAAATTTATGGATCACTGCTCCTTCAATCTTAATTTGGGAACTTTGGAAAGAGCACAATAGAATAATATTTAGGGATGAAAATTTGACGATACATCAAATGATCAATAAAATAGAAACAAGTATAATTGAATTCACAAATAATAAAAATAGAAACCAACAAAAAAGAGAAGCTAAGGTGTCTCGATGGGATGAGGAAATCAGGAAAAAATGGGTTGGCCTCATCCTCCCACCTTTTTATGGTCTTGGAGAAAATTCAGCCAAAATTAGAAGGGCGGAGTGCGTATGGACACCGCCATGCCATGGATGGTTCAAATTGAACTTTGATGGTGCATCAAGAGGCAACCCAGGCATTGCTGGCATTGGTGGGTGTATCCATACCAGTAATGGTTATGAGATAGCAGGATTTGCCTCCCCTATTGGTCATGTGACCAACAATCATACAGAACTACTTGCACTCCTAACAGAACTAAAAATATGTAAGGATTTAGAAATAATAAATCTAGAAATTGAAGGGGATTCAGCTATTATTATCAATGATCTTAGGATAGGCTCTACCCCTAACTAGAGATTATATGCTCTTCTTTCTAAAGCCACTATGCTAAGTAAAGAGATCTCCAATATCACAATTAATCATATCTATAGGGAAGGCAATATTAGGGCAGATAAATTAGCCAATCTTGGAGCGGATGGAGTGATCATCCCTCCAGTGGCGCCACCACCTAAAATCAGAATCCTTAAGTAGATATCATCATATAGGTTAGGGTATTATAATTATCTTATCTAAAGATTAAATCTAAAAGAAATCTCCAATATAACATATTAATCAATATAATTCACTTAATACTCCTCCATCAAAAATCT